>CM068383.1:41963755-42488350 GCA_034770075.1 Aralia elata
TTGAAGCAAGCTTCTCGAAGATGGAACATCCGTTTTGATGAGATAATCAAAAGGTTTGATTTTATCAAAAATGAGGATGAACCTTGTGTGTACAAGAAGGTTAGTGGGAGCGCTGTTTCATTCCTTGTATTATATGTTGATGACAAATTACTGATAGGGAATGATGTTCCTATGCTACAGTCGATCAAAATTTGGTTATCTAAACACTTCTCTATGAAAGACTTGGGTGAGGCATCCTATATTTTGGGGATAAAGATCTATAGAGATAGATCTAAAAGGATGCTAGGCTTGACCCAAGGAAAGTACATTGATTCGATGCTAAAGAAGTTTAGCATGGAAGATTCCAAAAGAGGTCTCATGCCGATGAGCCATGGAATACATCTCTCCAAGAAACAGGCCCCAAAGACACCTGAGGAGAGAGACCGGATGAGTAAGATTCCTTATGCTTCCGCAATAGGATCTATCATGTACGGTATGATATGTACTAGACTAGATGTCGCTCATGCACTTAGTGTAACAAGCAGATATCAGTCGAATCCAAGAGAAGAGCACTGGAAGGCAGTGAAAAACATCCTAAAGTACTTGAGAAGAACTAAGGATGTATTTCTTATCTACGGTGGGTCTGAATTGAAACTAGAGGGCTATACAGACTCAAGTTTTCAAACGGACCAAGATGATAGTAAATCCGTTTCAGGGTACGTGTTTACCTTAAACGGTGGCGCAGTGAGTTGGAAAAGTTCCAAGCAGCAAACAGTTGTTGATTCAGTGACTGAGGCAGAGTACATAGCTGCAAGTGAAGCTGCAAAGGAAGCTGTTTGGATGAAGAAGTTCATAACTGAACTTGGAGTGGTTCCTAGCATTAGAGGAGCAATACCTTTATTCTGTAACAACAATGGAGCTGTTGCGCAGGCTAAGGAACCCAGGTCTCATCAGAAATCCAAACACGTGTTGCGGCGGTTTCATTTGATTAGAGAGATCATTGAAAGAGGAGATGTCACCCTGGAGCATGTGGACTCTCAAGACAACATTACAGATCCATTTACTAAAGCTTTAACTCAACAGTAGTTTGATCGTCACTTAGAGAAGATGGGTATTAGATACCATGGCGATTGGCTTTAGTGCAAGTGGGAGATTGAAAGTAGTATGCACAGAAGCCAATCATATTTGATATGATGTAGCATATACTTTGTAATCTTATTCATTTATTAATAAAGGAATTGATTTTCTCAAAAGGCAGTTTATATTATCTACATGGTGCTGTTATATTAAATGTGATAAACCCATAGTTTTGAGCAATGCTTTTGGAATCATGATGGTGATCATGCTAATGAGATCTCAATTAAAGATAGCTCACAAACTAAAATTGTTCCTAATCGTTGGATTACTAAATTAGGGATTAGTGAATCCGGATAGATTAGTACATACATTGCTTGCTCTTAGGAAAAGGATGATTGATCTCATAATCATTTGTGTGGAGACACTAAAGCAAGTATGTAGGTGCTTATTGGAGAATAAGTTCACTGAACGTGGCTCGCTAAGGATTACCTAATGGAGTTTTACTCGCCTGTCAATAGGAATTCCTCAAGTGATAGTAGTACAAGTGATCCTTGGACTTGAGATCATCATAGTATCTTGTGTATGATGAGTTATACTTTGAGATGTCCCTTAAGACCTTGTGGGTATATCAAAGGGTATGATTGGGTATAATTAGTTGTACATGGAGATAGGTGAATGATCAACAAAGAATCTACCTCGTCTAGTAAAAGATGTGAATGTCCTATGTGATTCGATAAATGATAACTCAGTAGTCCTTGGCCAAGGCAGAATGAAATTAGAAAGGAGTTTCTAATTTGCATTAATTAGAGTTGTGCATTTGGGAATCGAAATACATATAATTAAATAAAATAAGACTTGACAGTAAATCCAAGTCTTATATTTAATTGGGACATTGTATGGTAGAAGGATTGAATTGTACGGTAACTATTTACTCAAAGGTTCTTTTGTGATTAATGTTGAAATCTATATTATCTGGAAAGTCGTTGATCGCTAAGGGGGCTTACCCTTATTGTAGAATAAATATTATTCATTTAAATGAATTAAATAGTTTAATTTATTTATTTAAATAAGATTAGAATTGTTCTAATTGATTTATTCACAACCGGTTTAATATGGAGAAGCTAAAGGGTCACACCGCAAAAGGAAAATATTTATTTAAGATGTAAATGGCATAATTGTAATAATAAGTTAAGTGTATTTAATTTACTCTATGGAGATAGAATAAATTAAATAGCTTAATTTTTATTATTTAATATTTTAGAAATATTAAATATAAATTAATAAGAGGAGTCTTATTATTATTATTACTTTTACTATTATTTAATTCCTAATAGGGATTGGAAATTAATTAATAGAAGTACTCTCCCATGGATTCCTAATTGGATTAGGAGCATTATTAATTAAAGGAGTTTAATTATAATACAAACCCTAATCCTAAATAGTTTAGGGAAGGGTTATTCCTACATCTATAAATAAGAGGGGTCTTATCATAGATTGGGGTTACACATTATTGCATTAGATTGTGGAGAGTACTTACAATTTCTATAGAGATAGAAACTAGGGTTTTGCCAAATACCCGACTTCTTGAATACTTGTTCTTCCTTGGTGGATCACCTGTAGAGGCCAAATATTTGGGTGGCTAACGTTGATCAAAGGAAGGAATCACACCGTTGAATTCGAGGAGAACATGAAGGACTAGGAGTTGAACTTGTACCCGAGGAAACTTTGTTCTACGAGGGTATAATTCTTATTCTCTTTCTCTTTCGTTTATATTGTTAATTGAGCACATTGATCGATCATAGTGATGGTTTGTATAAAAATTTTAAAATCCGTTTTATCGCGCTTCCGCACTATTTATGTAATTTGATTGCATGTTCGCGCTATATACAAACCTGACAGTGGTATCAGAGCCTAATCTTGTGCTAATTATCGATTTTGATAATTCCATGTATGCTTGATATGCGATTAGATCGAAATTTTTGGGCAGAATAAAATTTTTTTTTTGAATCAGCGACACGGCGCAGCTGCGCCGCCTCCAGTTCATTCTGGAGCGCAGCTACGTCGAAACTCAGAATCATTTTTTTCTGGGGAGCAGCGCAGCTGCGCCATTGTCCAGTTCATTCTGGGCGAAGCTGCGCCAGCTAGCGGAATCCGAAATGTTTTTTTCCTTCAATTGAAATAAATGGTTTATTTAATTGATATAAGTTTAAAATAAAGATGTTTATTTTATCTGAAATAGGATTTCAGATTGCTAAAATTAAAGGAGTTTAATTTGGATTTGGTTTTTGATTAAAATAAAAGAGTTTATTTTGTTTCAAAAACTAAATATTAGCAAAACTTTTGCCCATTAATTGATATCAATGCATATATGGAATGGATTTATTATTCATGAGATGAATGTTATTTATTGATAGATATAGAGATATGTATGATAATAAATAGGGATTAATTATGGACTATTGACCAATGTGTGATTGGATTTATTTTAGTGGATGATTGAATGTATGGGTTTTTATAAATGGGGTCTGCGTACCTCGTCTTCTCTAATTTTTCTTAATGTAAATTCTATCTCCCTCCTATGTACTTTCCCTTGACTGCTGATCAAGGTTTCTATTTATAGTAAATAGTTTATGTAATAGGAATAGTTAGAATTAATTTTTTGAAGAATTGGAGACAAAGGAGCAAGGAGCGCTTGAAGACCCGTTTGTATTGGAGCCCGGGTTTAAATGTAATAGTTATATTTAAATTTTATTCTTGTACCCTAGGTTTGACCTTTTGGTTCACTTGGTGGCTCTAGTGAACCAAACTAGAATAAAAGTCCACAATCAATCCGGGTAGAATATAGTATTCTATATGTGCATGCTTACTATATATATATATATTATTTATTATCAAACATGTTTCGCATGTAAAATAATATGACGCGTATTTTATATATATATGTGCATGCGCGCTAAACAAGATGAGACTAATAATAATAAACCCCTCAAAGAAATTATATTAACTCCTAAGCGTTCAAAGATATTTGGAATATCGAACGTCGCCTTCTAACATGGTAAAGCAATAGAGTATTAAATGTTTAATATGAGTTTGTTGTGTCACCACAAGGCAAGTATTAATATTTAAGATGTTGCTTTATCACATTTGATGCTTATAAATAGACTGAACGATGCTGTTTTATTGTGTCACCACAAGGACAGTGTTTTTCTTTCGAATATATGAAAGTGCTAGGTTGGACTTAACTTGGATAATTTTGATTCGGATGTGTCACGCAAAATAAAAGGAGTTACATAGTGATGTAATTGACAATAGTTGTCTACCTATTTATTTATATATCGTTTGTTGTGTCACCACAAGGCTATATACATTTGAAATGGGGTCCTTAATCTCACTAGCAAAACTTTAATTAGATTTGTCGAACTATATATATTGAGGGTAATATAGTTTGATGAAAATAGTGGGAGATACCAATTTAAATAAAGACATAATTTATTTTGGTAATTAATTAAATGAATGAATGCTAAAATGTTGTCTATTTCACATGCAAAATTTAAAAATGTCAAACTCACTATCACTGCGTAGCATACTTGATGCTAACAAATTGACCGGACCGAATTACACGGACTGGTTAAGGAATCTGAGAATTGTTCTCACTGCTGAAAAGATTTCTTATGTCCTAAATTCGCCAGTCCCTGCAAGTGTTGCAGAAACAGCCTCTGAGGAAGAGATTGTTACTTTTAGAAAGTGGCAAGATGATGCAATCTTGGCTCAATGCATCATGCTCGCATCCATGAGTAACGAGCTTCAGCGTCAGCATGAAACTATGGATGCTCCTACTATATTGTTGCACCTCAAAGAGTTGTATGGTGAGCAAAGTAGGACTGCTAGATATCAGATATCTAAGGAGCTCTTCCGATCTCGTATGACCGAGGGCACTGCTGTTGAGACTCATGTCCTTAAGATGATCAATCTGATTGAACAACTTGGACAGCTTGGGTTCGTGATGGATGGGGAGTTAAGCCAAGATTTGATCTTGCAGTCACTCCCGGACACCTTCTCACAATTTGTTGTGAATTTTCACATGAATAAGTTGGACGTCACCTTGCCTGAGTTACTTAACATGCTGAAAACTGCTGAAGGTCTCTTCTTATCGAACAAGAACGAAGTCTTACTAGTGGATGATTCTTCCAAGAAAAGGAAGAGGCCCAAGGTATCTTCTGAAAAGAAGAAAAACAAGAAGTCTAAGGGCAAGGCGAAGAGGAAGGATAAAAAGAAACCTGATCCAGATAGCAAAGGAATTTGCTACCATTGCAATAAGCCGGGACACTGGAAGAGGAACTGCAAGGAGTATCTTGCGGACCAAAAGAGGCTTGGAGAAGCTTCGACTTCCGATCTAGGTTTGTTCATGATTGAAATTAATTTTTCTGAAAGTCAAAATTCTACTTGGGTATTAGATACCGGCTGTAGTTCTCACATATGTAATAATATGTAGGGACTAAGCAGAAGTAGAAAGCTGGACAAGGATGAAGTCATCCTACGAGTGGGAAATGGAGCAAAGGTTGCTGCATTAGCTGTAGGGACTTATCGTTTAGCACTGCCTTCAGGCAAGTTCATTAGTTT
The DNA here is from genome assembly GCA_034770075.1 of Aralia elata. NCBI lineage: Eukaryota > Viridiplantae > Streptophyta > Magnoliopsida > Apiales > Araliaceae > Aralia > Aralia elata. Next base: position 41,969,432 of record CM068383.1, read on the forward strand.
AAATAATTGTTATTATGTTCCGACACTCATTAGAAACATTATTTCAATTTCTGTATTGGATATGGATGGTTTTGATATTATAATAAAGAACAACAGTTGTTCTATTTATAATAAAAATGTTTTATATGGTGTTGGGAACTTACTGAATGGACTATACATACTTGACGTGCATGAAAATATACTTCAAATTGAACAAACTAAGAAAAGAAAAAGAGATGATGTTAATTATACATTTATTTGGCACTGTAGACTTGGTCATATCAATGAAACAAGATTATCCAAGTTGCATAAAGATGGGCTTTTAGAGCTATCTGATTACGAATCATATCCAACTTGTAAATCTTGTCTCATGGGTAAAACAAGTGATTTCAAGTAATTGGGCTAAAGTCTACTTAAGGATGCTTACATTGAAGCTCAATTCAAGTGAACCCCATGGAACAATGTACGAAAAAATGGAAGTTGGTTCAAGGATTATTGGAATGGAGATTGAGGAGTTTGGAAATGTCATTTACATAGCAGTCACTTCGGGTCCAATTTCGATCCTTTTTCAGCCCGTCTCTCTGAACACTCAAAGAATGAAAGTTTTAGATCTCGGCGACATCTTTGATTTGATAGGTGGCAGGTCCCGTAACTCTTCCCGAATCAAAAGTTATGGCCATTTTCCAAAGAACGTCGCAGCAGAATTTTGGGATTTTCAAGTGAGCGCCTTAGGCGCTCCAGCCAGTGTATTTTCAAGCGCCTAGGCGCTTGGACACTCTTGGGCATTCTGCAAGTGAGCACCTTAGGCACTCTAGACAGTGTATTTTCAAACGCCTAGGCGCTTGGGCCTGAGCACGGATTCCGAGGAAGGTTTTTGATCAAATTTAATGCAATCTTTTGGGGATCTTTTCCTATTCTATTGTAACTAGGATGTTTATTAGATATGATTTCTATTTCCATTCAAATTCTTATTTCCTTATAGGATTAGGGTTTTATGTTATTAGTATAAATAGAATACATAGATGATGTAATTGAGAAGTCAACAATCCAATATTATTCAAAGTTTATTCATACTTGAGAGCTATTCTCTACTTTTAGTTTTTTGAAGAATTTCTAAGCTAATTTTCTTAGTTTTTCTTTTGAGATTCATATTTAACTTACCATACAACAAACCATAGTTATGTGTGGCGTTATTCTACCGCATCATACAATCATACGGAGATTATCGCTTTCCATCTAAACGAGGGTCTAGGTGTTGTTGGCGTTCCATCCTACGTGAATTCAATTGCTTGATCGAATATATCGAGATTCTCGTCTCCAGATTAGACGTTGGGTTAAGATTTCGAAAGAGTCCATCAATTTGCTTACTAGAAACGATCCGGGCAACGACCACCTTACGCAAGCGTACCGTGGAGTCTATCAAACGGAGAGGAGAATGCTGAGTAAAGTGGCCGGTATGTATGAGGTAGACACAGTAACTACATTATCTGCATATGTTGATAGCCTTGCTAAGCAAATTTATGCCATGGGGAAGCAGCCGGTGCAGAGTGTCATTGTGCCATGTGAATTATGTGCGGGAAGTCACCCGACTGAACAGTGTCCCATTAGCTCAGAATCAGTTCAATATATCTCTACCTACGGGTGACAACAGAATTCCAATCTCCCCACACACTACCAACCTGGACTGAGAAATCACCCAAATCTCTCATGGAGTAACAATAACAGCAACCATGCCCAACCCTCTACCACCAGGCCACCATATTCACATCCTCCTTGATTTCAATCTCAGAATCAACAGCATTCTCAAGGATCTTACCCACCGCCACCTCCACAGGACAAGAAACCTAGTGTGGAAGATCTTCTCTTGAGATATATTGCTCAGAATGAAACAAAGAGCCTCAATCAAGAGGCAGCGATACGAAATCTGGAAGTCCAATTGGGACAGTTGGCAACTGCTTTGAATAGCCGTCCTTTAGGCACCTTACCAAGTGACACAGATGTCAACCCAAAACGGGAGGGCAAGGAGCAATGCAAGGCAGTCACCCTTCGGAGTGCCACAATATTGAATGAAACTGGAGGAGAAACCTCAACAGTGCATCATGAAGCTGTTGAGAAGGAAAGAAATATGGAGCTTGATTGTGACAAGTCTGGGGGAGAAAAGAATGTGCAGGAAAAATACACAATACCTGTGACGCCTCCAAATTCTCTACACTTCCCTGTAGCAGATCTGGTGCTCACGTGAAACTATACATGTAATGCCCGTGAATTTTGAACATCCTTATTAATTAAATCTAATTTAATTTAATGAGTTAACGTTGTGTTCTATTTAAATCAACTTGGGTTAATTGGTGGGAGATGTATAAGCTATGTCTATACTTGTGTTGGCAGGTATGATATAACTATGGCTAAGAAATAACCATATGTGAGTTAAGTGTAGGAATTGGTGTGTAATGACTAAAATGGCCAAGAGTGGTTAATAACCAAGGTAATTATGAAGGGGCAATAACCATTGTATATCCAAGTGGTTAATAACTAACGTAATTATGGCGGGATAATAACCATTGTGTTTAAACAATGTAATTATGACAAGATAATAACCAATGTCTAATAACCAATGAAGAATGGTTAATAACTAATGGATAATTAAGATTTTGTGAAAAGACTATTTTAACCTTAAAAGAAGTTGGGTAATGTTTAAAATACCCTTGAGAAAGTTGCTAGGAAGCTTCCTATTATTGATGAATTGACCAAATTGCCCTTGCCTAGTCATGGTTAATGACTATTTTGTCCACGCTCTCTACTTTCCTATAAATAGGACCCCTCACCAATGATAGTGAGGTTGGTTCATTATTCACCAAGTATAGAGAGAGTGTTAGAGAGAGAGTTTGAAGAAAAAGCAAGAACAAATCTTGTGGGAGAAAGAAGAAGGTCTTGATTGTTTAGGCCATCCCCATTCACAACCTATTTTGGGAAGGAAAAGAAGAAGAAGAAATCAAAAAGGTATAACTCCAAACTTTAAGCTATTTTAATGTGTTCGGACATAGATCCTTGAAATTTTATGTTCTTGATGGCTAGAACCTTATGATAAGGTTAGATCTTGAATATATAATGTTTTGCTTGTCCATATGTGTGAGTTTATGTTGGAAAAATTTAGAAGAAAGGAAGTAAAGGAGATTTCCGAAAATTTTGTTTGAAAAAGGTTGTTAGATGCTTGTCATTTTGAAATCTATAAAGGGATCTTGTGATTTTCTTTCTTAATATGCTAGATCCATAGGTTAGAGACAAAATCCCTTTTGAATCACTCAAATATGTTTAAAAATGGGCAAACCATGAATTTATTACCAAAGCATGCCAACTGTTGAACAACCTTGCTGACCCCTGACTTTGAGCCTGTTTTCCGAGACCTAAACATAACCAAATTTGATGTTTGATAAATGAAAAGTGTAGTTCAGGAAGATACGAATCCAACAAAATCGACGGATCGTAAATCGAAGTTGTAGATTTCGTTTTATGAAGGTTTTGGTGAAAGACCCCAAATCTGGAAATCAAGAACGAAAATTAGAAAAAAAAAATTAACTATTTGTTATGTAATTATGTTTAAATAATAAATAAAGTTAAGTAATTGATTAATTATTATTAAATAATGATTAAGGATAATTAAGAATTGTAAATTAATTATTTATGATTTGATTAATTTTAAAATATAAATAAACCTAATTAGTTATTATTTATTATTAAATAATAACTAAAGATAATTAGTACTCACTTATTAGTTATTTAATATTTGATTAACATTAAATAATAAATAAACCTAATTAGTTATTATTAAATAATAACTAAAGATAATTATTACTCACTAATTAATTATTTATTATTTGATTAACTTTAAATAATAAATAAACCTAATTAGTTATCATTTATTAAATAATAACTAAAGATAATTCTTATTCACTAAGTAATTATTTATTACTTGATTAACCTTAAATAATAAATAAATCTAATTAGTTATTATTTATTATTAAATAATAACTAAAGATAATTCATATTTACTAATTAATTATTTATTATTTAATTAATTTTAAATAATAAATAAATCTAATTATCTATTATTTATTATTAAATAATAACTAAAGATAATCGTTACGCACTAATTAATTATTTGATTAACATTAAATAATAAACAAACCTAATTAATTATTATTTAATCTTAAATAATAATTAAAGACAATTAAAATTTATAATTTGATTATTATTTAATTAATAATTAAATAATAAGTGAATATAATTAGTTATTAAGTACTATTAATAATAATGACTAAAGATAATTAATTAATTACTATTTAATAGTAATTAATTGAAGATAGAGTCAATAAAATAGAGAGAGCTTAATAACCCATTAATTAAACAATCATAATAAATTGCTTAAGGGTTTAATAAATAAATATTACTTAAGAAAGAGTAATGTTAATCAATTGAACAATTATTATTAATTGTTTAAGGGTTTAATAAGTGTTTATCACTTAAGGGAAACATTGGTAATTAATTAAACCATCAACCTAAGGATCAAGTAAGTGTCTTATAGGATTTACGATAGTTTATGTGTGCTATTTGATTTGCTTAATTGTTAAATAAATAGCATAAGTAAGCGTGTCGATATACAACTACGCAGTACTAATTGATAGATCAACATTATCAATGTTAGGTTCTTCAAGGCCAATTAGTTAAAGCTAGAATTATTTGTAGCTGAGCAGACAGACAAGTTCCCTAACTCAATCTCGAGTTATTATTTTCGAAGCATGTTAGTGAATAATTATTGTCGATTATTCACATCTATACTGATTATTGAGATTCGCACATTGTGCAATTGAATTCCTATCCTATTATGATTGAACTATAAATTTAATTAAAGTTCTTTCAAATATGAATTGTTTATGAGATCGATCTATGCTATTTGTATCAGCTAGATCCAGCATGTCTAAATTGGTTAAGACAATGGTATTTTAAAAGCTGTTCTTATTAAATTGTTGTGGTAAGAACTCTTGGCTGAGAAAAGGATAAACTTGTTTAAGGCATGATATCAATGCTGGTTATTAAGTGTTTATGCATAAATCACGGGGTATGAGAGGCTGATCCCCTCGATTACCAAAACTTTTTAAGAGGTCCAGCTTACATGCTGAGAACCTTGGTAAACGTCCTTGGTTATTTCAAACCACTCAGTAATTGATATTCAATTATTCGAATATTCAACTGTTGACTGATAATTCATAATTCTTCACAATGCTATACTGTTGTTGAACATTGAAAGCGAAATTTCCTTCTATCATGATATATCTCTTTGTGTATATACTTGCTAAGCAAATTAGTTGCTTACCCTTGCTATATCATGATCTTTATTTCAGCTAAGGCAGAAACGTCTAGAGGAGACAAAGGAAAAGGGAAGGTGCAAGAATAGACGCCCGATAGTGCCTATGTACTAGTTATTCTTGAATGTTGTTTGATTAAGTGAACCTTTTATTGTATTAAGGGTACGTTTTATGTTAAGGTTAAAGAACCTTGGGACCAAGATTGCAAGACCTTATTATTATTTCAATAAACAATGTATGTTTATTATTCCGCATTTAGTTAGAAAGTATGTTTGTCGTTGAGTATCGTGAGCACCGAATTCGAGGTTAGGAAACCCGGATTTGGGGGCATCACAATACAACTATAAATATTCAATAAAATATGACTTCTATCTATCCAAGGTTAACAGTATCCCATAACAGATGATAATTCCTGCCAGAACGTTATCTGTGTTTGGATACCCTCACTTGGATGTATAGATTCATATCTCATGAATACTTCTTTCATATCGAGATTCCTTATCTATCTAACATTCACAGTATTAATGATAAGATTGTTCTTGGAACTGAGGGGCGTATTCCGGTAAAGGTGGCACCTTACCCGCGCTCATTAAGTGTAACCTCAGCACTTACAGAACTCCCAGTATCATTTAAATACCCTCATTCAGATGTATAGTTTGTAAAGATACTGTATTTACTTAGTACAACTATGCTAAAGAAAGTAAAGATCAGAGTATAACGCATTCGATGTAATAAAGGATGATAATATATTACATATCATTAAGTTCGGTTACATCGTTCTCAGTACTAAGTTATTACAACAAAGCCTTATAAAAGACTTGAATTATTCAAAAACAGTAAATAAAACTAGTAAACATGTCCTTTTTCTTTGTTTGTCCCAGAAGTGTCGGAATTATCATTTAAAACTGCAAAAGAAGATATATGCAAGAATGAGCTACAAATGCTCAGCAAGTTTATTTGAAAATATAAACACAATGTGTTTGATTTGAAAGATGTCAATGATGTATAACTGAGGGTTCTGTACATGAACCATATATTTCAATTAGTTCTATCAGTCTTCAATGACTTAGAACCGTTTGATTTCGGATATCTGGTAGGGGATCAGCCTAACCAATATCCCAGGAGTATGCATATCATCCTACAATTTTGTGTCGATATATAATCAACATTTACCGACATTTTATATCAAGGTGTTTCAGTTCACCTTACATCAAGGTATTCTATTTCTCAGAATAAGATGTCGTACCAAAACAATTTGGTTTGACACAACAATTTATGCTCGAATAAACAATATATGAATAATGATTCATTTCTTAAGTTATGCTGAACAAGAAGCAATAACTTCACAATAATTGATAGCAAGATGTAATAGACTTGCTTAAATGTAACAAGGTTAGAAGACTTGCCTCGTATATCTTTTACAGTTAATATAATGGTCTAAACGTTCGTCGTAAATCCTACACGATTATAAGTTTATGTAGACAAATAAGCGTTTAACGATTAAATATTTTAAGTTTTATTTTGGGTATCATAACCGCATATAAATAAGACTTCTTTTACAATATATGAAATAATTTTAGTATTATAACTGCTTACAGAATGAATATTTTTCAATTATATTTAAAATAAATTGAGTATTATAACTGCTTATAAAATGAATATTCGGCTATTCAGAAAATTTCAGCATTATAACAGCTTATAAAATGAATATTCAGCTATTGGATTTGAGAAAATTTCAGCATTATAACTGCTTATAAAATGAATATTTTTACTAAATAGTTGAAGAAATTCGGACATAGTAACTACTTATAAAAGTATATTTTCTAATATATAAGAGAAATAAATCAGACATTATAACTGCTTGTAAATAGGACTTTTGTACTATATACTTAAAATAATTTAGGCATTATAACTGCTTATAAAAGTATATTTTTACTAAATATATATAAAGAAAAATGAAAATAATAACCACTAGAGTAATACCTCTTGTAGTTGCTAGCTTTAGTTCTAATCGCGCAGCGCTTCGATGCTCAGAAAGTAGTTTTTATCTCACAATATCTCTCAGAATATAAATATAGAGTGTTTTTGCTCTTGAACTGCTCTTGAAAAATAGTAAGGAATGAATGAACTGAGCTTGCTATTTATAGAAAAACCAAGTTTCAATAATTGCACGTTAGGGGCTCGACTTATTACACTTTGGTACCTAGGTTAATTACACTTTAGTACCTAGCGTGTGCCAGGCGTAAGCTGGTGTGTGCCAAGCGTAAGCTAGCGTGTGCCAGGCATAAGCACGACAAAGCATACACACGACAAAGCAGCTTGTCAGCGTAAGCACGACAAAGCGTAAGCACGACAAAGCACTATATCAGTTTAAGCACGACACAACAGCTTACTAAAAATAATTTGTCAGGATGTTTTTTGGTGAAATCGTGGAAAGCACGACAAATCATTTTGTCAATATAAGCACGACTAAGCAGCTTGACCAAAAAATTTTGACACAAATTTATCGTTTACATGATATAATCACAAAACACCTGCTTCGAAATATCATTTCAATCTTTATTAAGCACATATGTTACAAACTTCAAATCTCATTAGGGTTTAAGGTTTTAAACTTTTCGATATCTAGTTTTACGTTATACGTTCTAATTCTAAACGTATACGATAATGTTTTCGAATCGTATTAAGTTTTCAAAGATTACCTGAACAGTCGTTCATCAGAATATATCATCACATAACACAGAGTCGGAATAAGAAATTTCATTTAATAAATACATAATTTACATATACAAATCTTATTAGGGTTCGGAATATTACATTCACCCCCACTAATAAGAATCTTGTCCTCGAAATTACAGTACAGATTATAAAAACAGGTGTGGGTAATTATCTCGCATTTTACTCTCGAGCTCCCACGTAGCTTCCTTTATGTTTTGATTCCTCTAAATAACTTTGACTGAAGGTATCACTTTATTGCGTAGATGTTGTTCTTTCTTATCTATGATTTCAATAGGAACTTCTTCATATGATAAATCTTTTTCGATCTGAATAGGCTCGTAATCTATAATATGTTTATAATCGGGTTTGTATGGTCGTAACACAGACACATTAAACACGTTATGGATATGTTCTAACTCAGGAGGTAAGACTACCTCATAAGCTACTTCACCTATCCTTCTTAATATCTGAAATGGTCCAATGAATCTCGGACTCAATTTTCCCTTATTGCCGAAACGTATTTTGCCTTTCCACGGAGAAACTTTTAAAAACACGTGACTACCGACATCGAAATCTTGTAGCTTCCTATGTTGATCCGCATATTTCTTCTGTCGATCTTGAGACGCTTGCAATCTTTCTCGTATAATTCGAACTACCTCAGCGGTTTGTTGAATTATTTCGAGTCCTAGCATTTGTCGTTCCCCGACCTCGTCCCAACATAAAGGTGTCTTACATTTTCTTCCATATAGAGCTTCAAATGGTGGCATTCCTATGCTGGCATGATAGCTATTGTTATAGGCAAACTCTACCAAAGGTAACTGATCTTCCCAACTTCCCTTGAAGTCCATGATGCAAGTGCGCAACATGTCCTCCAATGTTTGAATGGTTCTCTCACTCTGACCATCAGTTTGTGGGTGATAAGCTGTGCTTAATCTCAACTGGGTTCCTAAATGTTTCTGGAGACTTGTCCAAAAATTTGAAGTAAATCGTGGGTCGTCTGATACTATAGAAACAGGGACTCCATGTCTAGAAATAACTTCATTGATGTAAAGTTTGGCTAACTGGTCAAGACTAAAGTTGACTTTTATGGGTAGAAAATGAGCTGATTTAGTAAGACGATCTACAATTACCCAAATGGCATTGTGACCTTTTTGGGTGTTTGGAAGACCCACTACGAAATCCATAGTAATGTGTTCCCATTTCCACTCAGGAATTTCTAAGGGTTGTAATAGTCCACTCGGCTTTTGATGTTCAGCTTTAACCCTTTGACACGTTAAACATTTACTTACCCATTCTGCTATTTCTCTTTTCATGTTAGACCACCAAAAGTGCCGGCTTAAATCTTTGTACATTTTTGTACTACCTGGATGTACAACGAACTTAGAACTATGGGCTTCATTCAATATTTCATCTTTCAATTCTTGTACTGAGGGTACCCAAATTCTATCTTCGTACCTCAGTACTCCATCCTTATCCATTCTGAATTTGTTATTTTTCTTATGGGTTATTTCAGTCTTACACTTCTGACACTCTGCATCCGTCTCCTGTAGTCTCTTGACTCTCTCCAACAAAGTTGGACCATTATCCACAACAAATAACTTTTGGGTAGAATTCAGTGGAACTCTTACCTCGATCTCAAGTTTGTCAAACTCTTTTATCAATACCTCGTTATTTGTTATCTTGTTCAACTTTTCTTGATTCTTCCTACTTAACGCGTCTGCTACGCCGTTGGCTTTCCCTGGATGATATAAGATTTCACAGTCGAAATCCTTTATCAATTATATCCATCTCCTCTGCCGCATGTTTAACTCTTTCTGCGTGAAAATATACTTCAGATTTTTATGATATGTGTATATCTCACACTTCTCCCCATACAAGTAATGTCGCCATATTTTCAAGGCAAATACTACCGCAGCTAACTCAAGATCATGCATAGGATACCTCTTCTCATAATCTTTGAGTTGTCGTGAGGCATACGCAATCACCTTCCCATGTTGCATTAACACACAACCCTATCCCTTGTGTGATGCATCACTATAAACGACAAGACCTCCTGTATCATCTGGTAAAGATAACACTGGTGCCATGCTCAATCGTTTCTTCAACTCTCGGAAGCTTTCTTCACATTTATCTGTCCAGACGTACTTTACCGTCTTTCGAGTTAAATTGGTTAGCGGGGTTGCTATTTTTGAAAAATCTTGTATAAAACGCCTATAGTACCCTGCTAAACCGAGAAAACTTCGTACTTCTGTTAGAGTTGTTGGTTGTTCCCAATTCACAACCGCCTCTATCTTTGCTGGATCCACCGCTATTCCATTCTTGTCAATTACATGACCCAAGAACTAAACTTGTTCCAACCAGAACTCACACTTGGAAAACTTTGCATAAAGTTGTTCCTTGCGTAATATCTCCAATACGCTCCTTAAGTGTTCAGCATGCTCCTCCTTTGTTCTCGAGTATACCTCTTGAGTTCGGATATCTAGTAGGGGATCAGCCTAACCAATATCCTAGGAGTATGCATATCATCCTACCATTTTGGTCAATTCATTTAATTGACAATTTAAACCTTATTTGAAGGTTTGTCGGACCACCTTCCATCCACGGTGTCCCTATTACTCAGTATAGATGTCGTACCAAAACAATTTGGTTTGACATAATAAATTTAAGCTCAAACAATCAATAAATGATTAAAGGTAACAAGGTTCGGAGACTTGTCTTAGCGTAGTTTCGTTAGAATTTAAGACAGTTGGTCAACGTACGTAGTCTACGTATACCAATAATAAGCGTTAGCACGTATATAAACATGTATTACGCTAATCTAGACAAGTTTCATTAAGGTTCGACGTTGATTCAGTATCTCGGTCGCGTCCTTAATGGCTAAACACATAGATTGTTCGATAAAACTTCATTTGGAAGCTTAATTATTAGTCTAAATAATTTATTTATTATTTATAACACTTTTATAAGCTTAATATTATTTTTAAATAATTTTTATAAGCTTGGAAGTATTTTTAAATAATTTTACAAGCTTAGGAATAATTTTAAATAATTTAATTATCATTTAAAATATTTTTAAAACATTGAATATATTATTTAAAAGATTTATTTATCATTTAGAATATTTTTGATTACTTAAAATATTATTTAAATAATTTATTTTATCATTAATAATATTTTTAGAATTTATTTTATTATTATAATAATTTAATTATTACTTATAATAATTTTTAAAACTTTATTTAATATTTAAATGATTTAATTATCATTTATAATATTTTTAAATACTTAATATATTATTTAAATGATTTATTTATCATTAATAATATTTAAATATTTAATATTTTATTTAATTATTACATCTAATAATTTTATTTACTTTAATATCATTTTTAAATAATTAATATAATTATTAAATGATTTATTATAATTATTATTATTATTTAATTAAATTAAATAATAATTCAGAAATATATAAAAATATTAAAATTAAATTTTTATAATTAAAAATAAATTTTCGAATATAATTATTAATTATTTATAATTATTTAATATTTATTTATTATTTTATAATTTATTTAATTAATTTTTATTAAAAATCCGTCGCTAAACGGCTTTAGCAACGGTCTGCATCCGTTTAAAGGTTTCTGGGTTTGGCTATGCATTTCGTCGCTAAATGTGTTCTTCATGAAGAACACTTGGTCAATGTCCAACAGTGACTTTTGACCTCAAATTTCTCTCAGCTGAGTTGTTATTTGATCTTAATTTTTGTTTGTTGTTATAGCCAACATGGCAGTGCATAACGACATATTGAATTTCATCTCAAATTATATCATATCATGTTAGATAATTAATGGTCAAACTAGCCGGTTCAAACTGTTCTTGAGTTTCTGGGACCCAGAAACTCAGTCAGTCATGGTCGGTCAACGTGGTTTGACCGCTAATAACTTTGATTCTATGTTAGCTAAATATGTTTTTATGATTTGTAATTATAGTTTACATGGCAAAGACCAAATACAAATATTAAAACCTCATAAATTATATCATTTAGGCATGATCTGGGTTGCTTATTTTCTTGCCAGGAAACTGTCAGAACCTTCAAACGATTTCTGGGTTACCTAGAAATCAGTTTGCATGGTCGGTCAGTGGGTTTTGACCATTAATAACTTTCATCCTAGAGATAATTTATCCATTCTACAAGTCGGATCTTAAAGCTAACATGGCATACTACTGATTCATGCTTTAAAACACATCAAACAAACATTTTAAGCCGATCAAAAGCTCTGACAAAAAGGCTTGTCAGACTCTTCTTGGCTGCCAAGAACAGTTTGCTATTTTTGATAAATTTTGATATCTAGATGTTATAAAAACATGTTTTAACCGCCCAGATCACTTAATTACATATAAATAAACATTCCTAAACACTTAAACATAACATCTAATTCAACCTTAAAGATCTAGCAATAAATTAGGGTTTATGCACCTTTTCTTCAAATTTTTGATTCTGGCTTTTGATTCTGACCTTTGGCTTGCAGAGGCTTGTTTAGGCTTTGATTATAAGTGTTTAGGTTTTGTAAATTCGTAGGTTAAATGACCAGCATGATGTTCTATTTATAGCAACTTAGAATTTAGGGTTTTTAGGTAATTTCTCACATTCTTGCCTCCACAAATATCTAACCACTTAACTTGTGCTGCTTGTGATCTGGTCTAATTCACCTACATGTGCTGGAGTTTATGAAAATATCTTATTTGTGTTCTTATCCTATTTTAATTGGTTTAAACTTTTATTTTTAATTTATTTACTTACTAATTAAACTTAGATTTTTACTAATTATGATTAGGGTGTATAGTCATGTTTAGTAATAAATTAATTAAGATAATATATCATAATTAAGGGTTATCATTTCATAATTTAATGTTATCAAATCAAATTAGGATTTTAGGATTTTGAATTAGGGTATAGGGTTTCTAATTAGGGTTTAGGGTTTCCAATCTTCACTTAGGGTTTTAATATAAGTTTAATGATTCATAATTAATGTTATGATTTATTATTTAGATCTTAATTATATCAATTAAGATTCTAGTACAATAATTAGGGTTTATAATTGATTAATTCGGACATCGGTTACCAATTAGGGTTTTTAAATTAGGGTTTCTATTTCAGTTTATCATTTTAAACCCTAATTAACTTATTTTAGAATTTTATCAGTTAATATAATATTATATTAACTCCGAAGCACGACAAAGCACTTCGTCATTTTCAAGCACGACACAACAGCTTACAAAAATAATTTGCCGAGACGCTTCTCAATGAATTCGCTGGAAGCACGACAAATCATTTTGTCCGATTAAGCACGACACAGCTGCTTGGCAAAAAAAATTTATTTGACCTAATTCTTAAATAAAATACACAATCACATAATACAAAGTCAGAACATGAAATTTCATTTATTAAACACATAATTTACATATACAGATCTTATTAGGGTTCGGTATATTACAGTATGCCATGACTCTTGTCACAGATTTGCACTCAAGCATTTCTAGGCCAGCCATTGAGGCCACCCACTTCGAAATTAAGCCAGGCACCATCCAAATGGTCCAAAACTGTTTGCAGTTTGGTGGGTTGCCCAATGACGACCCAAATGCTCATTTGGTGAGTTTTTTGGAAATATGTGACACATTCAAGTACACTCAAGTTACTGATGATGCAATTAGACTCCGATTATTTCTTTTCACGCTTCGTGACAAGGCAAAGAGTTGGTTGCATTTGCTTCCCTCGGGCTCGATTACCAAATGGGATGACTTAGCCCAGAAATTTTTGGCAAAGTTCTTCCCGCCCGCGAAAACTACAAGATTAGGGAATGACATCACTTCATTTGTTCAATAGGATCCTGAGTCTTTGTATGAAGTTTGGGAAAGATTCAAAGATCTAATAAGGAGATGTCCACACCATGGTTTGCCTCAATGGTTGCAAGTTGAAATCTTCTACAACGGGTTGACCAATGCCACTCGATCAAGTGTCGACGCAGCTGCAGGTGGTAGTTTAATGGGAAAGAGTTTTGCGGATGCCTATAAACTATTGGAAACCATGGCTGCCAATATTTATCAATGGCCTTCGGAGAGAAAAATGCCACAAAAGGTAGCAGGAAAATTCGAGGTTGATCATTTCACTACAATAGCCGCACAGCTAACTGCGCTTACAAAGGACGTGAAAATTTTAGGAACTCAATCTGTGCAAAGCATTTCTGAAACCTGTGAGTTGTGTGTTGGAAATCATCCTACCGAGCAATGTCCTATCAATGCAGAATCCGTACAGTTCGTTGGTAATTACAATAGACAGCAAAATAACCCTCAATCAAATCACTACAATCCTGGATGGAGAAATCACCCAAATTTCTCATGGAGCAACAACAACAATACCCAAAACCAATATTCAGCTCCTAGGCATCAATATCCCCTAGGATTTCAAAATCAAACTCAACCACATCATCAACCCCAATCACACCAACAAGCCTCAAACCCACCCTTGCCACAACAGGAGAAAAAGCCTAGTGGGGATGATTTATTGGCTCAATTGGTTGCATAACACAACGCTTTGATACGAAATATTGAGCTTCAACTAGGACAGATAGCTAGGGCTATGAATATCCGTCCTCTTGGTGCCTTACCTAGTGACACGGAAGTCAACCCGAAAAGAGAAGGTAAGGAGCATTGCAAGGCTGTGACTTTGAGAAGTGGGAAGGAACTACCGGAAGTTGTGAATGATGTTCCATCAGAAACAGTGATTGAGGATGTGAATGTGGAGAATGAGGAAGAAAAGATAAAAGAAGTAGAAAAGAAGGAAAAAGAGCCAGTGCCAAAACCTGAGGGGAGCAAGCAAGGCCCTATGTATCCACCATGCCCGTTTCCACAACGTCAGCAGAAGATAAAGTTGGATAAGCAATTCTCTAAGTTCTTGGAAGTTTTCAAGAAATTGCACATAAATATACTATTCGCTGAGGCATTGGAACAAATGCCTAGTTATGTGAAGTTCATGAAAGAAATCTTGTCAAGAAAGAGAAGGCTTGAGGAGTTTGAGACGGTGGCACTGACCGAAGAATGCAGTGTTGTGTTACAAAGAAAGTTACCACCAAAGTTGAAAGATCCGGGGAGTTTCACAATTCCTTGTACAATTGGTAACCAATTCTTTGGCAAGGCCCTATATGATTTGGGGGTAAGCATCAATCTAATGCCACTCTCAATTTATCAACAACTGGGATTAAGTGAGGCAAAACCTACAAATGTTACATTGCAACTTGCGGATAGGTCTGTCACATACCCAAGAGGCATAGTAGAAGATGTGCTTGTCAAGGTGGATAAGTTTATTTTTCCAGCAGATTTCATTGTTCTTGATTTTGAAGAAGACAGGGAGATACCTATTATCCTTGGGCGACCATTCTTAGCCACAGGCAGAACTTTGATTGATGTGCAAAAAGGAGAGCTAACCATGCGCGTCCAAGACCAAGAGGTAACTTTTAATGTTTTTAAAGTAATGAAATTTCCTAATGTGCAAGATGAATGCTTCAGGATAGACTTGATTGACGAAGCAGTGGATGAGGTGTTCACAACAAACTATGAAGTTGACCCTTTTGAAGAATTGCTGGGAGAATCACTTGAGAGTGAACCTCTTTTTCCTAATGAGATGGTGAATGTGCTGAATGTCCCCCCATGTTTTATCAAGTATAAGCAACAGTTTGAACCGTTAGATAGATCGAGCAGTTCTAGTGCCATTGTAAAATCCTCATGGGAAGAGCCACCCACCTTAGAGCTCAAACCATTGCCTATCCACTTGAGGTATGCGTATTTGGGTAATGATAGTACTTTGCCTGTTATTGTGTCTGCTTCACTTGATGATGTGCAGGAAAATAAATTGCTAAGAGTGCTACGGGAGTACAAAATAGCTCTAGGTTGGTCCATTGCCGACATCAAGGGAATTAGCCCCACATTTTGTATGCACAAGATCATATTGGAAGATGAGGCCAAACCTGTGGTTGAGCATCAGCGTAGATTGAACCCTGTCATGAAGGAGGTGGTCAAGAAGGAAATTATCAAATTGCTCGATGCCGACATCATCTATCCCATCTCAGACAGTCCATGGGTTAGTCCAGTGCAATGTGTTCTAAAGAAGGGAGGCATGACAGTGGTCTCTAATGAAAATATTGAGTTGATCCCAACTAGAACTGTCACCGAATGGAGATTTTGCATGGACTACAGAAGGTTGAACAAGACTATATGCAAGGATCATTTCCCGCTTCCATTCATTGATCAAATGCTAGACAGGTTGGTGGGACATGAATTCTATTGTCTCTTGGATGGATATTCGGGCTACAACCAAATTGTCATTGCCCCCGAAGATCAAGAGAAAACAACATTCACTTGTCCATATAGGACATTTGCTTTCAGAAGAATGTCGTTTGGTTTATGCAATGGCAATATTCTCCGATATGGTTGAGCAAGGATTGGAGGTTTTCATGGATGACTTTTCGGTTTTTGGAGATTCATTCGACTTATGCCTTGAAAACCTTGTGAAAGTGCTGAAACGATGTGTTGAAACAAATTTAGTGCTAAATTGGGAGAAATGCCACTTCATGGTGCAAGAAGGCATTATTTTGGGGCATAGAGTGTCTTCAAAGGGGCTGGAGGTTGATAAGGCCAAGATTGAGACCATTGAGAAACTTCCTCCACCAACCAACGTCAAGGGCATTCATAGTTTCCTTGGACATGCTGGATTTTATAGGCGGTTTATTAAAGGTTTTTCCAAAATTACAAAACCGCTGTGTAGTCTCCTTGAGAAAGACACTCCATCTGTCTTCGATCATGCATGTTTAGAGGCTTTTGAGTTACTAAGGAAGAAGCTTGTAAGTGCTCCTATTATCATGGCCCCGGATTTGAATCTTCCATTTGAATTGATGTGCGACGCTAGCGACTTTGCAATTGGTGTTGTTTTGGGCCATCGCAAGGACAAGGTTTTTCATGTGATCTATTATGCTAGCAAGACACTAACTGGAGCACAACTTAATTATACAACAACAAAGAAGGAAATGCTTGCTATTGTATATGCCTTCGACAAATTTCGTGCTTATCTCATTGGCACCAAGGTCATTGTGTACATTGACCATTCAGCCATAAAGTACTTAATAGCAAAGAAGGACGTAAAGCCACGCTTGATTCGATGGGTTTTATTACTTCAAGAGTTTGATCTTGAGATTCGAGATAAGAAGGGAACCGAGAATCAAGTGGCGGATCACCTGTCAAGGCTGGAAAATGCATACCATGAGGTGGGAGAGGATGTCATGATTAATGAATCTTTCCCCGATGAGCAACTTTTCGCCATCACACATGAAGTGCCACGGTAAGCTGACTATGTTAATTATGTGGTGAGCCATGTGCTACCGCCCGAGCTGAGCTTTCAACAGAAAAGGAAGTTCCTGCACAATGTGAAGCATTATTTTTGGGACGAACCTTTTTTGTTTAAGCAATGTGCTAACCAGCTGATCAGAAAATGCGTACCTCAGTCTGAAATGGGAAGTGTTTTGCAACAGTGACATGCTTCAGCTTTCGGAGGACATTATGGTGGAGAGAGAACAGCGGCGAAAGTACTTCAGTCAGGTTTTTATTGGCCAACGCTGTTCAAGGATGCCCATGTGTTTGTGCTGAATTGCGATCGATGTCAAAGAGTTGGGAACATTTCCAAGCGTCATGAGATGCCACTAACCACAATCCTGGAGGTTGAGATCTTTGACGTATGGGGTATTGACTTTATGGGTCTGTTTCCTTCTTCGTTCAACAATTTGTATATCCTTGTGGCTGTAGATTACGTGTCAAAATGGGTTGAAGTAGCCGCGACGCCCAACAATGATGCCAAGGTTGTGCTGAAGTTCCTTCGAAAAAATATTTTCACAAGATTCGGAACTCCGTGAGCAATAATTAGCGATGAAGGGTCGCACTTTTGTAACAAGAACTTTAATGCCCTTCTTGCTAAATATGGGGTGACCAATAAAATTGCCATGACCTATCATCCTCAAAAAAGTGGTCAGGTGGAGGTATCCAATAGAGAAGTGAAAAGGATTTTAGAGAAGGTTGTGAACCCGAATAGAAAGGACTGGTCATTGAAGCTTGATGACGCCTTATGGGCGTATAGGACGGCATACAAAACTCCTATCGGGATGTCACCATATCAGCTTGTGTATGGGAAAGCATTTCACCTTTCGGTGGAACTAGAGCATAGTGCTTATTGGGCCATCCGGAGGCTAAACTTTGATTTGAATGCTGCGGGAGAGAAACGCCTCTTGCAACTCAACGAGATGGACGAGTTCTGTCTCCAGTCCTATGAGAATGCAAAGCTCTACAAGGAAAAAGTCAAGAGGTGGCACGACAAGAAGATAATCGATCGAACGTTTAAGGTTGGACAACCCGTCCTACTTTATAATTCTCGGTTGAAGCTATTTCTCGGTAAACTCAAATCAAGATGGTCAAGGCCATTTTATATCAATCATGTTTTTCCTCATGGGGCAATTGAACTGCGGGCTGATAAGACAAACCAATTGTTCAAGGTGAACGGACAAAGAATTAAGCACTATTGGGGTGGTGACATTGAGCGCCAAAAGACCTCAATTAGTCTCGTCGATCCGAAATGAATGGGGAATAGTCAGTCTGAAGACTCTAAATCAAGCGCTAGTTGGGAGGCAACACAATGTTTAGATTAAATTCATGAGTTGTTGTTTCTCAAAATAATAATAATAATAATTTGATTTTTAGCATTAATTGTTTCTAATTTTGTTAATTGTGTTGCTACATGTAGGAATGTTTATCCATTTTTGGCACTTGAGCGAAGCATGTCAGCGGCACGCCGACAACACGCCAGGCTGTGTGGCCGCACCAAGAAGCTGGTGCATGTTCTTTAAAGCTTCAATTTTGCTCATTTGCTTCCACCCATTCTTATATCTCTCTCCTCCAACTCCTTAGCCACCTTGCATGCATTTTTCCCAAACTCAAATTCGTGCATCATTACTTCAAATTGGCATCCAATCTCGGCAACCCATCATCAATTTCATCTTCTAACTTGGATTTTAACAAGAATTTGAAGGTTTTTGAAAGATTTCCATGGCTTTTCAAGAGTTTTCCAAGTAAAGGTAAATAAGGGCTATAAATTGCAATTTTCTTGCTTGGGTGCTGTGTGTTGGTGGTTTTTATTAGCAGGTACATAGCTAGCTCCCATTGCAAGGCTTTACGGAGGGTTGGGCTTGCTATCCATTGCACTTACAACTGTGATTCTAAAGAGTGCACACCACCTGTTCGATCAATTGTCTGAGAGGGAATTCTTGGCTATTTTGGGTAATTTGCTTGAGGCTTTTTCTGGTATGGCTCCCAAACGTCAACGGGGTGAATCTTCATTGTCCAAACCAACCAAAGCCTATGACAACAAAAAGTTCGTTAGTGTGGAGGCATCCGAGCGTTACCACACTGTCATGGCCACCAAAACATTAATTCCTGAGAGGGGTATTCTTCCAGACGAAACTAATGATTTTGGCATCGCTAACATAATTGAGGAAAGGGGATGGCAGACTTTCGCCGCACAACCCGAGCCCGCATGTATATCAATCGTCCGGGAATTTTATGTTATGCCATGGAGGCTGACGATTATGTACTTATGGTTCGGGGCAAAATGGTGTCATTTGGCAAGCGAAGCATTGAAGATTATTGTAAACTTCCTAGAAGCCATGGCACGGATGAGCTCACTAAGTTGGGAACCGAAAAGCCTGATTGGGATGAAATTATTACTACCTTATGTAAGCCAGGCGCCCGATGGACAATGAAAGGGGGAGAGCCAATGCATTTACGACAGAGTGATTTGAGCAAGTATAGGAAGGCGTGGTTGTACTTCATCAATGCTAAGCTTTGGCCAACCACCCATGCAACACAAGTGATTCCGATGCGGGCACTGATCCTATTTACCTTGGTGACGGGGCATAGCATCAACGTGGGAAGACTGATTCGCAACTCCATAATCCAAAATGCTAAAGGAAAGTCTGCAGGTGGATTGCCACACCCATCACTAATATGTGGTTTATGCAAGTTGGCAAAACTCAAGTGGAACACCAATGAGATACTTCAACCCCCCTTGACACCCATTGACAGCCAAGCTATGCGCCACTACAAAGTTTGGAGGGGTGGGATGCCGGAGGAGCATGGAGCTGGATTCTTACCTTTGTTGCATCCTCACGAAACTGAGGAAGATAAGGCCAACCCACCACTTAACATCGAGCACCCCGAGCCATCTAATTCTTTAATTGACTTACTTATTGCTGAGATGGGCGAGCTTCGGCGTGAAAATCAGGAGATGAGGGCTGAAATGCAGCGGAATGCGCAAGAAAGAGAAAAGGAAGCCCGGGAGAGGGAGCGTGAATATAGGCGCATGTCACGGCGCATTAATCATTCAATTCAACAGGTCAATTCATTGTGTATTTGTACTTCAGATTTTTATAATGCTATCGCACAGGTGATCAACAACAACGGGTTCAATACCGGCCCACATGCAGTCCAATTCCCCACGACACCTATGTTCCCGGAGTATGACCTTGATTCGGGTGATGATGCAAATGGAGGCAATCACACAAATAGCAACAGTGAGGATGGTGCTTCTTGAGTCCTCAGTGAAGTTCTCTATTTTAATTCTGTCTATTATAAACATCGAGGACTATGTTTATTTTAAGTTTGGGGGTGTGGTAGTATAATTTAGTTATTTTATTTCGTCTAAGTCATTGTGCTACAAGAATGGCCAATGATATTTTGCTGGTTATTGTGTTTTCATCTAAAGTAAGGCTTGAGCATGTTTAGTTACTTCTTAACATTTTGGCTAACCACCCTACTCTTGGTTTTTTTAGCTCTTCACGTACACAGTGTACTTACTTAGTTAGTTAGTATTGAGAAATCTCATTTACTTAAATGCTTGGGAGATTATACTTGAAATGTACTGAACTCGCGAACAGCCTTTTATGCTTATTTTAGACTTTCATATAAGTTTGGGGGAATTACAAAAAAAAAATTATTATTTGTTGACCAAGTTTAATTACGTGGCCATTGCTACTCAAGTTAATAGATCCTCAGGGGTGTTTTTACACCTAATGCCCTAAAGCCATCTGGTTTGGGAGTCATTGATCAAACAATCGTTACATGGGTAGCTCTGAATAGCCTAATGTGATTAGACATTGCACGGTCATGCGATTAGTTAAGGTGAGATGGAGCGTAAAACGCACTCACCAGTGTGATTACTCATTATTGCAATAATCCCTTGGGAACCCCCTTCTTATATGGTCGGCTTGTTTGGTATTTATCAAGGTAATGATGAGTTTGTAGATTTATAGTATAATCCCTCATATATTGAGTTCATGCGTTAGCTCTTTCCTAACTCGCATAAAGAGATAACACACTCACACACACACACATTGCTGAGACCTTGAGTAGCTGTGAGCTTAGAAATTTTGTTAATTTGTAACTTTACGTTGTTCTTGGGCCCCTTTTGATCTTTTTCCTTTGAGGCCAATTCTTGGAGTCGTTCTCTTCTAATTCAGTTGTCGTTTGTGTTTATCTCAATGAATTAGTATATCTCTGTTTGCTTGAGGACAAGCAAAGGTTTAAATTTGGGGGTTTTTGATGAGGGTGTTTTATACACACAATTTGGGTACCTTTGACCTTGATAGCTTGCTAGTTTTTGGGACTTTTATATGGTTTTTAGTTATTTTGATCATATTTCTACATAATTTAGTTTTTAGTTATTTTTACATGTTTTATGTTGCTTTGATGTATTTTCATTATGTTTGTAGGAATGGAAATAAAGACCGTCCGTATTGACTCAATGTCCGTGCTTGGATGTCTGTGCCCAAATGGTAGTACGATGGAAATTAGTGTTTGGCAACGCTGGGGGCTTTATTTAATAACATTTGGTAGTTGTGCGTGCATGGCGTTGAAATGCGTGCACGGCGTTTGGCGTCGGCCAAGCCATGAGGGCAAGCCCGTGCTTGGATATCCGTGCCCGAATGACACTACAAAAAAAAAGGTCATTGCCGACGGTCACTCCCGTCACCAATGACCCCCCTCCCCTCGCCAATGAGTCATTCTCGACGGTGAATGTCCGTCGCCATTCCCGTCGCCCCAGAGGTCGTCGCCCCTGATTCCCGTCGAGCACCGTCGGTAATAAGGTCATTGGCGACGGCAGCAATGGCGACGGCAGCAATGGCGACGGTGAGCCGTCGCCTATGTATCATTGGCGACGGCGATAGGCGACGGCAGGACCGTCGGTAATGAGTACAGGGTATATTTTACAAGGCTTTGGCGACGGGGAGTTGCCGTCGCGAATGATCTGTATGCCGTCGACAATGACATTTTAAAAAAAAAAAATTTTTTGCAAATTACAAATTCCCCTGTTCATTTACATATACATAATTGTACCTGTTATAAACTAATGAAAAACAAATATTTCTTCACAAACGGATATCAATAACAATCAAATAGTTATATACATAAACCATCAACCTAAGTATATACAAAACTGTAGTTTGTACAACTCAAAGACTGTATAAGTTTATACATGAAAGTCAAAATAATAACATAAACTAACTACAGCCCCAGATCAGGAGTGCCAGTACCATCATCGCTGCCATCTAACGTACGTCCGGTCCCATCTCCAGTCCCAGCGCCGGTCCCACCCTCCATCGTCTCATCAGCTCGGCGGTCATCACCATCTCCTCCACGGTCATCGCCTGTGCCGTTGCCTCCACCCCCACGAGTCTCATCAACAAGACCCTACAAAATTAAAATATTAATAACGAAGTCGAAAAGAGAGCATATTTAAATTAGTTTAGTTTGTGTTCCTTAAGTTTTCTTAAGTTAAGCGAACGGACTGATGACTCGACCTCCGGATATCGGAATCGAGTCCCGTAAGTTGTAATGCGTGCTTAATACGGTCGGTCTTTTCTCTCTCTCTCTCTCTCCTTTTTTCTTTCTTTGATTTTCATCCGAGAATGAGAAATGGGACTGAATGAGATATTTAAATATATATTTTACTTTCCCTTTTTATCCTTCCTTCTCGCTTATATTTTTAATTAGTCACATGCTTTATTATACTTCCTCCTTATCCGAAGGTTCATTCCTTCATTTGCCTAAATTGCTTTTATTTTAATTGTATTATTTGCTTATTAAAGTAATTAACTCATTATTCTCTTAAATATTAAGTAATTTAATTTCTCAACATTAATAACTTAATTTAATCAAATAAAGTATTACATAATTCTCATTAATTAATATACATATTAATCAATTTATAAAATTTATTTACTTACTATAGTCACTTTAATTGAATATTTAATTAATTTACTTATCATATCAATTGTTTGATATTAAAAATTTTTAGGTTAGTGCACTAAATTAATTAACTACTAGTGAGACTTTCTTTAATTATTTGGGCCATGTAAATTAGCATAGCCCAATACTTTTATTTTACATTACCCTAATTATTAAATTAGGATTTCTAGTCCACTCATTTGTAATTTAAATCCTTACTCATGTATATTTAATATTATAACCCAATTAACTTTCTTTAATTAGGTTCAACATAAATACTACATTGAGAGAATAAAATTTATCCCTTAGATTAATATATAATTTAAATACTATCATTCTCATATACCATAACCCTTAAGTTATTTTAATTCTTATACCTAATATATATAATGATTAGGTTACATTAGTTTCCTATTATTTGTTTATTATATAATAAACAAATATAAACAATCACATAATATTCATATTCATTTACTTACATACATTGAGATAATAAAATAAATCTCTTAGATTAGGTCATTAGTATATAATTAAAATACTAAGAACACTAAATAAAAATAACCCTTTAGGTTATTTAATTCCAATACCTAATTTATAACATTAGGCTACCAAACTTCTTTTTTTTTAATATCTTTCATTGTTAGAATAATTAACTTACTAGAGACCATCACTTGGGCTACTAGTTTATTAAATCTTTTAATAAACATTCCAATTGGGCTAAGGTAGTAAGTCTACATATTAATTACTCAAGTCCATAATCAATTAAAGGAGTGGGCTTGGTTATTTAACTAATTGGACTAGTCCACTAGTATTTATTTATTAGTTGGACTATTAATATAACACTTAAGTTTATTAACTCCTCATATTTATAATATTTATAAATATGTTACATAGCTTTCCTTTTCATTTCTTTGTCACTTAAATTAAATAAATTTATTAACTTATTTAATTCACAGAACACATATTCATTCATATTTCCTTACAAATGGAAATTTATTCAATAAATAAGATATTATAATTAAAATAATATTCTCTCTTTATTAAAATAATTCAATGCTAGAATTTATTTTAATATCCTTTATTTAAAGTATACAATATTTTCGTATACTAAACTAATGAGTTAGCTTCGTAATATAAATTGTTTCATAACAATTTATTCGTGCGCAATAAATATATATATTTATCATCATCACTCATCTTACTACAATATATATAGCACATCACTAAGTATATATGTGTACCAATACACATTTCTTTAACTTTATAACATCCCTTAATTTGAAAATTTATTTTCTTAATAAATTTTCCACTTGTATCATTCCTCTATTTCCAAGTCTAGGTTTTATCTTTTAACCTTTATTTAATCACTCAAGATTTTATTAATAAATCTTATGAATTTTTGGGTTGTCACACGTGAAGCAGCGCTTTGGCGCCATTCATAATTCTTTCCAGTTCCTTCATGTGGCGCTGCAGCGCCAGATTTTACCCTTTAAGCGGCGCTGTGGTGCCAGCCATTAGAGTCTCATTTTTCATTTCTTTGAAGTTTTCATTTCATCTAACCCGCTCCCGAAAGTCGTAACTTCCTCATCCGTTATCGAAATGAGTCCGTTCTTGAACCCATTTCTAGCTCCTAACATCATCTATAACTTCATCTAAACAAAATAATTTTTTTAAACTTTTAACAAGCCTAAAATTGGCTCAAAAGTCCCTCGTGGTTCGTTAAGTGACGTTCTTGACGTCGAATTTTCAAATTACTGGAACTCATTCATTCGAAGTCGGATTGAGCTCGTTCTCGAGCCTACAGCTCACAATTTTCATGAATTTCAAAAGTCCTAACATATCAGACTTTTCCAGACACACGATCTACTTTCTAACTTGGCCCAAAGTGGTTTTAAGCTAGGCTTTTGATTATTTTACATCTTTTATAGAAAATTTCGCCATAACTTCGTTATAGCTCGTTTTTATTACGTTCGACTTGGAACATTTTCATAACTTACATATGTTTACTTCCTTCTTCTTAGGCTCTAAAAATTAACATACAAACAATGGTTTTAAATTTGTTCATCAACAACATTCAATACAATTTTCATGTTTTCTTGGTTTTGGTTCTTTATTAACGTTATGTTATCGCTTAGCATGCATTTATCGGTAAGTATTTAGTCCTCTAATTGTCATAACCCTTATATTACCAAGATCCTTCAATGATCTATCATCACATAACCAACATCCACTAACAAAGCACTTCTATATTTAATAGAAAACATAAGAGATAAAAGACTAGTTTTATGGTTTTTACCTTCTTGGATGTTCTTGCTAATTCTTGATTAAACTCAATGGAGATGACTAATATCTAGCATTTCTCCTTTCCTTCTTCCTTGCCAATCCGAATTCTCTCTCTCTCTCTCTTACAATTTTGCTATAGCTTCTTTACTTGCTTTGTGAATTGGTAAGTATTAGTGAAGGAATGGCCTCCTATTTATAGGATTTGCAAGAGTTGGAGTATTTAGGTCTTTAAGACAACTTTGTTAGGTTTTGCAAGTAATTCCCTTAGCTTTCGTCTTGCTTGGTCATTCCCATATAACTCTCTAATCCTTACTAACTAACCCTTGACTAACTTAACCCCAAGGTAATTAAAACTAGCTAGGCTTGAGTTAAATCATCACACTTGGACTTTAGGGTTTCTAGGCATTAAATGGAGAAGACTTCAAGGCTAAGCTTGTCAAGCTTTTCCAAGAAGCTACTCCCACCCCCATGGGGGCCCACATGGGTTTCTCTATTTCCTCTTTTGCCCACCCATCGATCAATGGTTGACCCCCTTTGATCCAATTAGGTTTTGGGCTTGAATTAATATTTGTTTGGGCCACTCTTGGGCCTCCTAACCATTTATCTTGGGCCTTGATTAAATTATCTTAGGCCTCCTATATTACTCCTATTGGGCTCACAAAAACAAAGCCCGAAGGATTAAAGAATAAAATCTTGACTTTTGTTGATTTTTCGTAATTCGATCCACAACCGAAAAACTGCATTTTTTATTTTCGAATTTTATTAGATATTACGCTTCGTGACATCATATAAACGATATGGCGTCTTTCAAAATTTCAAAAAATGTGAAAGACGTTTTTAGCATGAATAGTGCTATTTCGTCTTTTTCTCGGGAAAAATTTTATTTTTTCGTATGAAACACTATTTTGTTAATTCTAATATATAAACATTATCTAGGTCATAATACGACCATTAAACACATAATAATATTCATAAAAAAATTCAGTTTATTCCATAAAACTCTAATTACAAGTTAATCATGATTCTCGGTCATTACAGCGCAGCTGCACTGCAGAGGCTATAAGCCTAGCGCTATTGCGCTGCGGCGATTTCCAGGTTGCGTTTTCTGACTATCAGATCACAATTTTTGTTATTTTTCTCCAAAAACATGATTTCATACCAACAATTATACCCAATTAAATTGTTCTAAACACATATCAACATATATATCGAATCAAAACAATTAATAATTCGCAAGGATGGATTTGATGCCACTGTAAGTTTACAGAAACAAGAACATACATACAATCATATTGTAATAAATGGAAGCATGCCATAAATTGAATTTAAAATTTTTTACAATCCCAGAAATCACCTTATGCAATATTATTAATTGAGAAAGGATAAAAGATATACCTTAAAAGATAATATAACCCTTTGATCAAATCTTCAAGTTCCAATCCTTTGCTCCTCCGTGCTTCTCCAATTTCTCGGATCAAACACAAGCTACTTAATGTGTCCAGCGCTCTAAAGGTGATACACCAAGAGTATATTGATTGAAGAAGTGAATTTAGGTTTTCTCTAAAACCTTGGGTGGTTAACCCTAATTTTCTCACTCACTCCTAACTCTTTAGGCTGTAGAGAATTCTTACGTAGTATCAAACTACTAACAATAAAGTGTGTGTAACCCTAATCTATCATAAGGGCTCTCCTTATATAGACAAGTCCTTCTTCTAAACTCTTTAGGACTTAGGATTTTGAATGTCAAGGATAAGAATTTTATAATTTTTCATCAACACACTAAGTGGTAATAAATACCTTGAACAATGTTATTATTTCATTGAAAACCATCAGAACATTTGACAATCAAATAGACTGTAAAACATTCTCCGCAAGTACTCTAGGGGATCAACCTATAGTACCCTACATTGTGCACAACATATAAAGTTTTGACACATAAGCGTAAATTGGGACTATATGCCCGACATCGGTTACCCTGTTATCCGGGTTGTTCATCTTAGTTTTCATGTGAGTCCGCACCAAAGCAATTTGGATTGGTTGTCTTTAAAGAGCTAGATCGGTATTTGAATAATTCAATAATATAACATTTATTATCAAGAGTGTCTAGCCGAAACAAATGGCCGAGACTCATCCTTAAAGCAGTTCATGAATAATTAAGAACTTTAAAACATAAGCAATTGGAATATTATTTGAGCTATCATCAATAAGAAGTTTTCATAGTATATAAACTTGAATAAGTTATAGCTTGCAATCATAGGAAAACTTGTACACAATAAATAACTTGCACAAGTTAGGAAACTTACATTCACTGCAATAAAATGAATGAAGTTAGGAAACTTGCCTATTACATCTTCTACAAATATTGTTATCTACTTGTTCTTAAAGTAACCTATATATTTAAATCACGTTGAACAATTAAGCATAGCCCAGCTTAAACTTAACTGTTTCCTTTATTAAACACTTTTCATGTTATTCGAAATATACTTTAAACCCACATTCCTAAAGTCTTGTTATCGTAACATTCTATATACATCACATGTGGTAAAAATATTCTGTTTTTAAAAATCTAAAATTTTCATTTTCTGGGTCCTGACCCGACCCAACCCGGACCGACCTCGACCGGCGCTGCGGTGCCCAGATTTACACTAGGTCAGGCGCTGCAGTGCTGGCCTTGGATCGACCCGGTTGGATCGCATCGGCACTACGACGCTCAATTTTGTTCTTGGACTGACGTTGTGGCGCTGGCAATTGGCTGAGCTACTGGGAAACGGCGCTGCGACGCCCGATTTAGCCTACATGAATGGCGTCGTAGCGCCATTCATCATTACTGGAAAAATTTCTTCCTTATCTACCAGCCAATTTTACTAATTTATAACTACTTCAATACACATTGGATAAAAGTTATTATTTAGTCATGTTGGACCTCATACAACGTAGTATTTTACAAAAATATAACATACATGAATCTAATATAGCAAGGCATCAAATAAGAGGCCTCAATTATCTTGCACATAGCAGTTTTACACTTTAGAAAAAATTTCAGTTTCCAGATTTTGTCTATTTTCATGGCAGTTCCCAAAATTCATATCTTATTCGATTTAACTCCGATTATTATCAAATTTGGATAGGGTACACATTATACTACATAGTATTTTAGAAAATTATAGCATGTTCCAAACGAATTACAGAAGGCATAATTTCAGAGTACCGAAATACCCAAAAAATCACAAATTTTCAACTAACTCAATTTGGTAAAAATTCACTAATTCACTTCTAATATGCATTTAAACCCTTCCTATGGTTCAGGTCGTCTTATAAATCATGAATACATATTCCATAGCTTCAAACTCTATTCAATTTTTCACTTTTTAAGCAATTAGACCTCTTAGGGGCATTTTAACAAACACATAACATGCATAGCTCTAATATTCAAATTTTAGTACATATTGGTATGATTAAACCAGAACTTTCGTTCCTAACAACCCTATAATCATCTAATATCAACAACACAACAATACACAACACCAAACAATATAATTTCATCATTTTTCATGCATATTATCATTATTTACTAATGCATAACACAAGGTTTCAAGTCTAACCTCTTGGAAGTGTTCTTCTTCTTGCATTAATCTTGGTAATGCTTCTCTCTTGCTTGCTCAATCCTCCAACAGCCCCTTTTTCCCTAGAAGCTCCTTCTAATTCTCTCTCTCAACTTAGTTTCTTTCTGGTAAGAAGTTTTGTAAAATGGCAAGTGTTTTAGGACGGGAGTATTTCTAGAACTTTGGAAATTCATGCTCCTCCACCCCTTCATCTTCTAATCATCAGTTTTACTTTGCCTCCCTCAAGTCTTAGATTATAGAAGAGTTAAGAGATTGGAAGAGATTGAGAAGAATTTGAGAGGCTTTGGGTGGTGTAACTCCCACCCCATCACTCCCTTCGTTTATTACTAGCATAAAGTCCCTCTCTCCTTCATTTAGTTCAGCAGCCCCCTGGGCCCCACCCATCAGCTGGCTTCTTTTTTCTTTTCTTTTCTAAATTACTCATTTAACTGATTAATTACCCATTTCACTAATTTGACATCCGGAAATTGACTTTTTCGTGACTACAGTCATTTCCTACTAAATCGACATTTCGAACATCGTGGGTATAATCGTTTCGCCAAATTCAACTCTGAAATTCGAGTTTGATTTTTTACCAAAAAAGTCAACTGGTTGACTTTGACCAAAAAGTCAACCCCGATACATTTTGTGTTTATAGTCTATTCCTACTAGTTTTGACGTTCCGGACTCAAATATCCAGTCCGCTTCTCCAAATTCCACTCCGAACTCAAATCCGAGTTTTAACTTCTTTTCTTGTGTTTTATGCAAGTGTTAGCTTCCTTAGTTAATTTAAACAATTAAATTAGTCCAAACCAACTATTAATATACATCTCATCATATAACTGAAATTAAGTATATATAATACATATAAATATATTTATTTAATCACAAAAAGAGGTTCACATAAAATTCATTTAAATAATATACATCAATTACATAGCATTCCCGGTTATTACAGTTTCAGTAGAATATTATTCTATTCTTGAGATTGTTGTTTATTCAACTGTTTATTACCTGCTGAGTAATTAATTGCTCACTCTTGCTTAAAATATATCTTGCAGCTAAGCCAGAGCGAATTAAATAATCCAGTAAAGTCGAAGTCAAGGAAGAGTTGATGAGTAGAGAAATATTTGTATTATTTGTAATATTATTATGATGTAATTTTGTAAAGGATATTAGAGGATGTATTAGTTAAGGACTTCGTACCTGGATGTAGAATGTAAGATTCCGCAGAAGTTTTGTAAGGATAATGTAATTATCATTATGTTATAATAAGATATTTGGAAGATGAGTTATATCATATGCACCAGATCCCAGGTCTACAATTAAACCGGGGTTCGGGGGCGTTATAATTTTTCGGTCATTGCCTGCGGTATTCGGGTATATTCCTATCCCGACTACAAATTAGTATTCAATCCTTAGCAGAATTACTAATCACAAGTTATTATATCCAGATTTGAACTTAGAATCCGTTGTCTAATTTCATCTAAATCTATCTAATAATTGTTGATCAGGCAAATATAACAATGAACATAAGATATAATAAACAATCCATCATAATCAATTTAAATAAAAGAAAGATGAAATGTTAAATTAAATCAACATCGGGTTCCATTGAATCCCTAACTAAGAAATTAGTTCATGATAAAAACTAAAAACATAATTGATTTATCAAAAGCCATCATAGATACAAAAGATAAGAGTTTAGAGAAGAAAGAAATAAACTATGAAGAATTTTGTCTTCCCTCTTTAGCTCCGTCCTTCCTCTGTAATATCTCTGATGAAACCCTTATTTCCTACGTATTGTCCCTTTTTTATTGAATGAATGAATGAATAAATATTATTAGTCTTTTTCTATTTGATAAGCTCCAACCCATTCAATAGATAAGTGTAAATAAAACCCAATCTTCACCCTTAGGAGTTTGGAAACCTCCCAACTTCAATTGTTACGCGTACATATCCATCAGGCACTAAAATAATAAAATCAGCCTCTAAATTTATCAGGTGCATGGCTGTATGGGCGCGCTAAATAGGAGTTGAGTGTCGCGGCCTGCGCATTTGAATGCCACAGCCCAAGCCTTTGTTAAGCTCTAGCGCCGCGACCCATGCTAATGAATGTCGTGGCTCAATTTCCTGTGGCCACTTTGCCTGATTTCCTTTATGCGCCTGTTTTTGACCAATTTCTCATATAAAGTCCTGCTACTTGCTTTTTTCCATTCGCTTAACTTCTGTCAAACGCTTCCTTATTACCTATAGCTTGAATTAAGGCTAAACTTGCAAGAATTCACATTATTTATACTAAAATAGGTTGAAATCAATTATTGACATAAGATTACTAAAATGTACTCAAATAATACTAAATAAATACTTAAGAATAAGCTAAATAATTAAGCTAGGAATATCAAATTAGTAGATATAATATCTACTCGTCAAATACCCCCAAACTTAACTCTTTACTTGCCCTTAAGCAAAACCACAAAGTAATTCTAAAAATCTACTATGCAACCTACTGATGATATATGAATTTATTTGTAGCCTCCAAGATCATACAATAATAACTCGAACAACAATTGAACTATGTATAAGCTTCTCAATCAATTTAGTTGTTGATCCACAATAATTATGATCTCATAGTGCGTGTGTGCTATCTCCACCTCAATCAATTATACCTTAAAAGGATTATACAACGAACACATGGTATAAAGAAATTAGCAATCCCTAAGAACATATCACAACAATAATCGCAGCCAGGGTAAACATCATTCAAGTTCAAGAGAATACAGTTTTTTCTGATACTATATTATTCCTTCCAGATACATTTTTATTTGTTTTCCATGGTGAGTGCGTTTTACGCTTCTTCTCACATTTGCATGAACGAGTGCGTTTTACGCTCCATTTTGTCTTATTTATTACCAAGGATTATTCTTTTAAGCTCAATTCACTCCCCAAATATTATAACTCTAGGAAACATAGCATTTTCTTTCTTTTGATTTAACCATGACTCCCCCCAAACTTGAACAATGATGAGTGTGTTTTATACACACAATTTGGGTACTTTTGGCCTTGATAATTTGTAAGTCTTTGGGTACTTTATGTAGTTATATCGTATTTTTATCATATTTTTAGATATTGTGGTTTTATATTGCTTTTATATGTTTTGTATTATTTTTATGTATTTTTACTTAGTTTTGTAGGAAATAGAGCAAAAGCTACTTGAACGTCAACGCTTGGGTGCTTTGTTTGCCATTTTTGAGCTTCTGATTGACATAGCAGCTGCTTGTAGCTCAATTTCAGCCATGATCCAATCCTTATCTCTCAAAACTCAAAGAACAAAAGTTGTAGATATTCTCCTCAGCTTTTCGGAATATCTTAAATCATCCCAATGCAAGTTCGTATGAGAAAATTATGGTCATTTTACCAACAGATTTAGCATGTATTTTACATAGCAGCCACTTTGACCTCAATTTTACCCTTGCTCCAGCCATTATCTTTCTGAACTCCAGTTATAGAAATTGTAGATATATTTCTTAGCTTTTCGTAGCCTCTTGAATCGCCTTATTTTGAGTTCGTATGAGAAAGTTATGGCCATTTTACTAACATAGGTCAAAGCTGAGTCGGGTGACAGCAGACGGGCGCAGGCGCGCGGCACCAGGCAGCGCGCGTGGCACTAGGCATCGTGCGCGCGAGCGGTGGGGGGAGCGGGGTGAGCGGCAGGCGCTAGGGCCTGGGTGCGGGCGCGCCAAGCAGCGCGCGAGCGCGCCTGTGCGTGCTGTGTGTGATCTGTTGAGCCTCTAGTGCGATTCCAGCTCACTTTTTGACCAAAAATCTGATACTTGGCTAGGGTTTTTGTAGAGGCACTATATAATATCTCTTTGGGGCTTCATATTTGGGCATCTAGAGAGTGGGAGGCTGCCATATACATCAAATAGAGAGCAAAAATTGTTGCAATACAAGGAAAAATTCAGTAAAAGCTAATGAAGCAAAAGGAGAAAAGAGTATCAAAGGAAGAGGAAAAGCTAGAAATTGTCATCAATCAAGGAAGCAACATATGAATATCTTCAAAATGGGTTTTATCATCTCTAGCTTTCCTTTGAATTTGTATTTCTATTTCATGATGAACATTATGTGTTTGATGTTTTGCTTAGCCACCATGAACTAGAGCTTGTATTCTAAGATTTCAATGGAACCCAACACAGAGTTTGAATTGACTTCTCTCTTTTTGTTATTAATTACTCATTTATGAATTGAATATCATAATTTATGCTTCATATCTTAATTTCCTAGCTAGTAATTACCGTGGGAACCTATATGAACTTGACGAACGGATTATAGTGTTGAGACCTTGTTATGATATAATGCGAGAGATAAAGATTATTGTGGGTAATTAATAAGGTTTAGTGATGTGTGTCTTGTTGATTATCCTCGATGATAGGTAAGTTTATAGTATTTAGGATAGACATATACCTATATACCGTGTGCAACCAATGGAGAATCTGTACTTAATGACTTCCTATGTGAAAATTGGTAATTAAAAGGACGGTTAATGAGATTTAGTGACACGTGTCTTGTTAATTGTTCTTGAAATTGGTCTCTTGATAGTGTATAGGATAGACAGATACCTACATGTCGCATTAGGAAGATTCGAATTTGACCATCGACAGAGGCTTATAAGTAACTTTGATTTCTCGGTTGGCATTTCTATATTTTTAATTAGTTCAAATGAGAGAGTCAGGATATTCAAATGAAGTGTTGGGAGAACTTGCAATCTTAGACTTGTTAATATTAGAGTTTAATTATCTTATAAGCTTTCCGTATTTACTTGATTATTGTTATCTTAGTTATTACCAAAAAACAAAAACTCAAATCATCATTTTTCTAAATAAAATCGAGATGATATATAGTTGGTACTTGGGATATACTAGAGATAATTCCCTGTGGGTTCGACAACTCTCTTATCATTATATTACTTGTTGAACGCGTATACTTGCGCGTATTTTTCGGTTGCAAAATCGACCAACAAACAACTCAATACCCCTTCTTCAATTAACACTGAAATATAATCCTAACTCTTGACAATATCTCATACCAAGTTTTCGAACTATAATCGCCCTAAGAGACAAATACTTAGTGGAATATAAGTGCTCAAAATAAATAGGGACCATAACTACGCAGAATTAACTTCTAACTTGATACTTAAACTTAGCACAAAGTCCAAAAGTTCACTTACCAAACACATTTAATCATTTCTTATCATCGGCTACTCCAAAATTCACTAATTTATTATTTTTTTCTTTTTTTCTTTTTTTTTTTTATAAATAAAATAACTAATTAAACATACACCATGCAAAAATACTAATATGTACTAAGTAACAACTTATTAAACATGTAAT
Organism: Aralia elata; assembly: GCA_034770075.1. Taxonomy (NCBI): domain Eukaryota; kingdom Viridiplantae; phylum Streptophyta; class Magnoliopsida; order Apiales; family Araliaceae; genus Aralia; species Aralia elata. The sequence goes on from CM068383.1 coordinate 42,004,145, forward strand.
TAATACTAAACACTAGCCCAGCAAATAATTAAAATAAGTCTTAAAATAAACCATCAAAACCAAACAAATTAACTCAAAAGTATCAGCATCCCCCCAAACTTAAATGTTACACTGCCCTCAATGTAATACAGTAAAACTTCCCTGGGAAAAAGTTATTCATCTTCACCGGCGAGGCTGTCAGATTCCTCCTCTGTCTCGAAAGCTGTGTCTTGGAACACTGGTGATGGCAGAAAATGGATTGGATTCGGATTGTTCACGTTGAAGCGATTTGCAAATGTTGTTATGACGTTGTTCGTGAAATCCATATAAGTGTCAACTTGTTCTGCCATCTGATCCACTCGACGCGCTTGCTGACGATTCAAACTTAGCAGTTGCACCAGTCCTCGTTCTAAGTTTGTTTGATTCCTTCACATAGCCGGAACCTCAGTAAGTATCAGCTCCAATGTAGCATCTGATAGAGTACCTCATCTTGCTCGTCTCACACCATGAGATGTACTAGTGCCTTCCTCTCGTCTTGCAGCAGCAGCAGCATCACCCTGCACCCTGTATCTAGTATCTCGTATGTCGAGAAGGCTGCATACTATTTCTTTAAACCGATCGATAGTGTTTCTGTCTAAAACTGACTTTGGTTGCTCGAATATCTCATCTGCATTCCAAACTACTCCAGTGTTCCTACACAACCCACATATGAGGGATGGGTGTGGAAGTCTGCCAGTAGAACCGCTTCGCAATGCATGTAGTATTAAGATATATATGACTTTTCCCACATCAATGCTTTTACCAGAGACAATCGCATATAAAAGTGTTGCCTTAGCCTTAAGTACATATGAAACATGGGACAAAGGCATTAACTTTACACAAATAAAATAATACCAAGCCTTCCCATATTTACTAAGCGTATTCTGGGGGAATGAAACTGCTAAATCGACTTGGATTATCCATTGCGCTCCGGGCTTGCATAAGCCTTGGATCACTTCATCCCAGTTTGGACAATCATGTACATACTGTGTGTAATCATCATGCTTAATAGGGTTCAGGTTGTAATATGCATTAATGGCAACACTGTCGAATGACACTAACTTGCCCCGCACCATAGCCACTTTATTTTCAGCCTCTATCGCGTTGGCATAGAATTTTTGAATGATTGCTACTACAACGGCCTCCGATTGGGCTGTCAGAGTTCCCCATCTACATTCATTTATGATTCTACGGATTTCAAGACCATTAGCTTCCTGTGGCACCAAGCCACGTTCCTAGATTAAATTCTTGTTGACTAACGATGCATGGAATCTCTCCTACGCGACTTCGCTAACAAACTTCGATTGGTCGTATATAGTGGATGAAGACCTCGCAGTGCGTTGTCGCTTGGGTGCTATTTGAATACCAAACAAACCCTTAAAACCAATTAGATTGAAGAAATTGTGGTTGGGGAAATCTATCGAACACCTGGTATGCGCTTCAGTTATTCCCAAAATTCCAAGGTTTTGATTCCTTCAAATCTTCCCAATATGATTACCAAGCACCAACAAGTATTCAACTATCCAATTCAGTCACATAGATGGAGAGAAACTATGGAATGTACCAATTACCTCTTTCAGTTGAAGAAGAAAACTTGATGAAATTGAATTCCCAATCCTCTTCTAAGTATGAACAGTGGATCTCTCCTAGTAATCCTGGATTTGATGTTTGGTAGGATTTATAATGTTGGTTTGAGTGCACTTGATGGTCTCTTGAAGTTGTTTTTGGAAATGGGGATGAATTTGGGTTTATAGGGGTTTTGGGGGGAGTTATAGGTTTGAGTTGGGGAAGGAGTGGCCTAGTGAATAGGAAAGGTGGGGAAAATGCGCGCGACAGGTTGATTTTGTCTTGCTGATCCGTGCATGAGCGTCGCGGCTCATCTCTTGAATGTCGCGGCCGTTATGTTCGTGCGCCGCGGCTCATATGTTTCTGTTTGGCTTGTGTGCGGCTACTTATTGAGTGTTGATTAGTGTTGAATGCCACAGCCTTTAAGTGTCAATGTCGCGGCTCATGATGGAATGTCGTGGCCTGTAGGTTGTTGTGCCGCGGCCTTGAGTCTCCTGATTGATTATGTGTTTTTTAACCAATTCCTTACATTCTCACCACCCCTTAGCTATTTTTCTTCTGTTCCTTGTCAAACCATGATTTGCTTATGTCTCCTTCCTCTCCATTGCTCAAATTTTCACATTTGATTCTTGTATCTCCTGAAATTAATTTGCCATTAAAATGCAACTTAATTAATTATGAAAATTTCATGACTAAAAATTGAACTAAAATAAATAAACTAAAATTCAATAAATTCAAATCTAATTATAATTTAACCCATGGGTTGCCTCCAAGTAGCGCTTGTTTTTAAGTCATCAGCTTGACTTCTTCATTCTTTTACTTCGGTATGGATAAATTGGTTGGAATGCCATCAGTTGCACATCCCATGTCCTCCATAACTTGACATTTTTCTTCCATATTTACTTGATCTTCATACTTATTTCTTGATCTAACTCTGTCACCTTTCAATAACACATTCTCTATTCCTTCATGTGCTAAGTAGCAATCTTCCATCTCATTCGGAAACTTTATGGTGTCAAACACATTGAATTTAACTTCTTGGTCATTGACCCTCATTGTCAGCTCCCCATTTGAACATCTATCAGAGTTCGTCCCGTTGCTAAAAATGGTCTACCCAAGATAAGTGGAACTTCATGATCCTCGGCACACTATAGGATGACAAAATCGATTGGGAAAACAAATGTATCAACTTTTACCCATACGTCTTCAATCACTCCTCTCGGACGTGTAATTGATCGATCCGCCATTTACAGCGTAATGTTTGTCAATTTTAGTCCTTTTAATTCGAGTTTCTCATAAATAGAAAGTGGTATTAGATTGATACTCGCACCAAGATCGCATAGAGCCTTCCCAATAAACTGCTCCCAAATGGTACATGGTATTGTAAAGCTCCCTGGGTCTTGCTGTTTAGCTGGTAATTTCTACTGAATAATGGCACTACATTCTTCTGTTAATGCTACCCTCTCACATTCACCTATTCTTCTCTCCTTTGAAAGAATCTCTTTCATAAACTTCGCATAACTCGGCATTTGTTCCAAAGCCTCAACAAAAGGTATATTGAATTGCAACTTCTTAAAAACCTCCAAAAACCTTGAAAATTGATGATCAAGTTTTTGATTATTCAAACGTTGTGGAAATGGGACTGGATGTGTCTTTTCATCTTACTTACTCCCATTCTGCTTCAAATTTACTTCCTTATTATCATTCTTTTCAGTCTTACTCAAGTCTTTTTCAAACTCTTCTTCCTTTTTGGTGTTCATTATTCCTGCTGGCATGTTGACATTTCCCTACAAACTCTTTCCACACCTTAATGTAATTGCCTTGCATTGCTCATGACTTTCTTTTCTTGGATTGACTTCGGTGTCACTTAGAAGAGCTCCTTGTGGATGGTTACTTACTGCACATGTTAATTGGCCCACCTGATTTTCCAAGTTGCGAAGTGATCCTTCTAAACTGTTTAGTCTCGTGTCATTTGAGCAATGTATTTAGAAAGTAGTTCTTTAAGCTTAACTTCTGTTCTTGTTGTGAATGAGTTTAACCTTGAAAACCAGTTGGATGAAATTGCCTTGGAGGCGATGTTTGGTTCTGATTATTGCTCAATGAAAAATTCGGATGATTTATCCACCCTGGATTGTACGTGTTGGAGTACATGCCTTACTTATTTCCAATAAAATTCACTGTCTCTAGATTAATGGCACACTGGCTTGTCTGATGATTACCTGCACAAAGTTCGCAAATCGTAACTACCTGTTAAACCGATTGTGTATTCCATGAATCAAATTTCTTTGCTAATGATTCTACTTGAGCAGATAAGGTAGTTAGTGCATCAACTTTAAATTTTCCTCCTGACTTAACTTGATTCAAATGAGCTGTTGGCCACTAATAGTTGTTTGCAGCCATGGTTTCTAGCAATTCATAGGCCATGTCAAAAAATTTACCCATCAATGCCCCTCCTGCAACTGCATCAATATTAGTGCGAGTGATATTAAACAATCCATTGTAGAAAGTTTGCACCTGCAGCCATTTAGGAAGTCCGTGATGTGGACATTTCCTCAGCATATCCTTAAATCTTTCCCATGCCTCGTATAACGATTCAGAATCCTGCTGTGTAAACGAGGTGATTTCATTTCTCATCTTCGCTATTTTTGTCAGGGGGAAAAATTTTAATAAGAATTTGTGAGCTAAATTATCCCATGCAGTAATCGATCCCGTTGGTAACGAATGCAACCAACTCTTTGCCTTGTCTCGCAATGTGAAAGGAACATCTGAAACTCCATCATATTTGAATGTATCACACATCTCCAAGAAACTAACAAGATGGTCATTAGGATCATCATTCAGTAGACCTCCAAACTGGACTGAATTTTGTATCATTTGAATAGTTCATGGTTTGATCTCAAATGCATTTGCGGTAATCGCTGGTCTCCTTATACTCAAATGAATTTTCGTCACCTGTGGCATAGCGTTGTCCTTCAGAGATTTCTGCTCCTCTCGCTGTTCAACAGCCATGATTACTGGATTCTCTATGATTTCTGCTTCTTGAAACAACTTTCGCCTAGATATGCAGAGCTTTCTCTCGATATTATCTACCAAAGGTGTCAATTCCTTTGTGACACCCCCAAATTCAGGTATCAACACCTCGAATTTGGTGTTCATGATAAGCAACATCCAAACACCTTTAATCAACACATGATATCTAAATGCGGAATAAACAATCATATATTGATCATTCAAAAGGTTTACAATCGGGTCCCAAGAACTATAACCTTAACTAGACATCACAAAGCAACAAAAATACATTACTATCATTCGTGTTACATAATCTGAAGTCTAAGAAAAATATATTAAAACAGATGAGGCGCCCATCCAAAGCCTAGAACTTCATCTTCTCCTTGCCCTTCTCTCTACTCGAGCACTCGGGCTTAACTGTAATGTTTTCATGATATAGCAAGGGTGAGCAACGAGTTTGCTCAGCAAGTTAAACGAATAAGGGGTATATCATGAATAAAGATAAAGAATTTCAATTGATTCCATAGTAAGAATAACTGTAACGAATTCGACAAAGTGAATAACTGGAACGAGATAATCAATGATCAGTAAATGAATGAAGATTGATTATTAACTGCAAACATTCAAATCGACTATGAACATACACGTGAGGCAAGGGGATCAGCCTTTTTGTACCCTATGAATATACATACCATTTAACTCCATCTCGTGTACCGTCGTTCAGATACTTAGGTTACTCCCTATCATGGAGTTGTTCATCTCAGTCCAAGAATCCGCACCCAATTATGGGTTGGGATAGCTTTTAAATTTACCAAACATGTATGTGTCTAATCGAACAAAGGCTCAGACTCCTCTTGAATAGTTCATGAATATCAGAATTGAAATATGAACTCTGTTCACCAATACAATGGCAGCAAACGCACTGAGTACGAAAAACAGAGATATTGATGTGGAATAATCTTAAAGCAATTAAACCACCTAGCATGTGCTTTGAGAAATAGGATTCGAGCTTACTTCGAGAATTTTGCAACATGTAATAGGAACTTGCACAAGATATGATAGCAGACTTGCTCAATGTAAAGATAGTCATGAACTTGCAATAGTTATAATCTCGAGGTTGGGAAAACTTACAATAAATAACGTGAGATTAGAAAACTTGCAGTATATGCGAAGTATAGGATTAAGAACTTGCATAACATATACCTGTTTGTACAAAATAAAAGTAGTGCTTAAGGTTTAGATACTTACCTGATTTGCTGCTTATACAAATTTACTCAACGATTCTGTTCTGCAACTATCCTACAGTGATCATAATTATGCACTCTGATCAGTCATAGCTACGTATTAACACAAATAGGATAGACTCACTTAAAGGGTGCTTATGAACTCCGTTGGACTCCCCTTTTCCTACCTGAGATCTGGCAAGCCACTCCTACGAATCCGTAGGACCTTGATACTATCGGTAGAGTCATTTTGGATCAGTGGAGGAACCCTGTGACCACCCACTATGTTCCACGACTTGTATCCGAAGTCCCATTATTGACTAGGGATATACTTTTGGGTCTGACCAACCCTCTACCGATAAGATGTTAGCTTCGGTTCCACTTCAGGAACTTCTCATGGTTCGAGGATTGCTCGTACATCAGGGTCCTCTTTGGTATTAGATTTATCTGGCATTTAGCTTCGGGAAGTCAAACGCTTGGGCCTCAGCGTCATTCTAAGATTTCGGCTTTAGAGTTATGACTTTAAAAGTCAGGTCCGAGCCTTACTGGTAAATAGCGATTCTGCTTCAGGTTCAGCACTAAGCCGGACCTTTAGCAGCTATCCGCACTTCAGGTTCGACTACGGATTTCCCCCTTGGAAACCTCTCGTAGTACGGGATCTCTCGTGGTTCGGAAACCACTTTGGGATCGGGTGAACTAATGCTAGACTCACTTAGTGACTTCGGAGAAATAGTCAAGGTTCGGGTTCGGGGTCGGATAACCCGTTACATCCAGTGATTTGACTTCGGGTTCTCCTTAGGGAAACCTTTTGGCTTCGGGGTCGAATGGCAGACTAAAGTTCCTCGTTGGGGATTGAGAGTTTGGGTTCGGGAACCACCTATTGGTTCGTCTACATCAGAATCGCTTTCGGACTGCACCAAGCCATCTCAGCGAAACGACTAGGGCCTTCTGTTTCCAATATTGAACTAAACCCAGCGGAATCAAAGGCTAATGCCTTCAGATTTGACAATAGATCCCGTTATAGGAACCATTCTACCGTTTAGGGTCGGGTAACCCCCGGTACCTAACCCAGTTGCTTAGGTCCAAGAGCTCAGGGTGAGGCGACGAGCCTCATCAGTCAACTTTGGTCCTTCCGATATTGCTAAGTGATAAGGATAGGGTCATCAATATGACTCGGGCTTGAGTCACTACCCCTTCCTATATCTGTGCAGTGCCTACATTGCACTCTACGACTCAGGGATTACCGTTAATCCCCCATTATAACTTATCATGCTCGACTCGACACCTACTGACCCAATTAGAAGGGAATTTAACTAGACAAGGTAAAATAAATGCTTGAAATAAAAAGGAAGTCTTACCTCTTCGAAGCTTCGATATCTAATTCCCTAGCTTTCGGATTCCACTCGCCTCTCCAAATGGCAAGAATTTCTCCCAAGGTTACTTTTACCTCTCAGCTCACAGTATCTCTCTTATATCAGTATTGCATAAACTCAACAAACTCCCCCAAGAGAACAGGGTCTCTATTTATAGAGAAACCTTTACTCAGTCGCTAGTTATTATCTAGTGGGTAGGACCAATATACGCCGGTAATACCCGATGGTTAAGCGTGCTTAGGTGAAAAGCTTCACCAACTCTCTGTTACATCAATCGGCAGGTAGTCATTCGCATGCCTGGGTTTTCGTATCACACGGAATAGGCCATTGGCCTAGCGCGGCTGGTTGTACTATCAGGCTAGGATTTAAAATAATAACCCACTACCTCACATTGGCAATACAGCCTTCGGCTGTTATAATATCTTTCACATTGGGCTTCCCAAGCACTCCTATCTAGGTATATAAGGAACTTATAATGCTCTTGCCCAGCCTTCAAGTCCACTTACCCAGCAATCGGGATTGGGCCTGATTAATTCCTTTGGGTCGTTCCACTATAACCTCTTAGGGAGACTCTAAATTAAGACTGCCCTGGTGTAACACCTCTTCGTTAACCATCTACAAGTCCAATGCACAATTTCGCTTGGGCTTGTTTACTAGGCTAGTCCATTAACATTATAAGTACACTCGCGTAATATTAAATCGAATAACACATAGTTACAAACAGTCGTCCAAATCATTTAAAGACTTAAATTAATAACGATAAACAAAAGAATTTAATAACAGAAATTAAATATTGACCTTAATAATAATGCTAGGAAAAACATGGTCATTACATCCTCCCCTCTTTATAAGAATTCCATCCCCGGAATTCAACACGAGGTCACTCGAAAAGATGCGAATAATTCACCCTCATCCTTTCCTCTAACTCCCACGTAGCTTCTTCCACTGCACGATTCCTCCATAGCACCTTTACCATTGGTCTTATTCCTCAAGATCTGCTCCTTCTGGTCGAGTATCTGGACAGGAATTTCTTCATACGATAGATCTTTCTCTACTTGGATTGGTTCATAGGAGATAACGTGCTTGTAGTCCGGTTTGTATAGCCGCAACACTGAAACATGAAACACGTTATGGATGTGCTCAAGTTCAGGAGGTAAGGCTACCTCGTACGCCACTATACTGACTCGCCTCAAAATCTCAAATGATCCTATGAACCTAGGGCTCAACTTCCCCTTTTTCCCAAAACGGATCTTTCCTTTCCAAAGAGATACTTTCAAGAACACAAAGCTACCTACTTCGAAGTCCCGCTTTTGACGATGTAGATCAGCATATTTCTTCTGATGATCCTGAGCCGCTACCAAACAGTTTCTGATCAGTCTAACGGTGTCTGTTGTCTGCTGCACCATTTTTGGTCCCAGCAGTCCTCGCTTTCCCACTTCGTCCTAACACAACGGTGTTCGACATTTCCTTCCATATAGCGTTTTGTACGGTGGCATGCCGATACTAGTGTGATAACTATTGTTGTAAGCGAAATCCACTAGTGGTAAGTAGTCATCTCAACTGCCCTTCAAGTCCATCACGACCGCTCTGAGCATATCCTCCAGTGTCTGAATCGTTCGCTCACTCTAGCCATCAGTTTGAGGATGATATGTCGTGCTCAACCTCAATTGTGTCCCCATTCTTTCTTGCAGACTTCTCCAGAAATTGGACGTGAAGCGCGGATCTCTATCGGATACGATAGATACCGGCACTCCATGTCTTGACACAATTTTCCTCACATACAGCTTCGCTAACTGCTCTAGATTGTACCTGATCTTGATCGATAGAAAATGTGCGGATTTAGTCAAACGGTCCATGATCACCCAGATCGCGTCTAAACCCTTCTGCGTTGGTGGAAGTCCTACCACAAAATCCATCGTGATCTGCTCCCACTTCCACTCCGGATTTTCCAATGGTTGTAGCAGTCTACTAGCTCGTTGGTGTTCTGCTTTAACCCGTTGACATGTCAAACATCGACTAACACATTCGGCTACCTCTCTCTTCATGTTCGGCCATCAAAAATGTTGCCGCAAGTCCTGATACATTTAGTGCTCCCGAAATGAACAGAATACCTGGTATTGTGAGCTTCTTGAAGGATTTCTTCCCTCAACTCCGGAACCATCGGTATCCAGATTCTCCCTTCAAATCTTAGCAGCCCGGTGCTATCGACCTTATACTTGAGCTCTTCTCCTTCGGAAATACGCTTCTTGATACTACAACAATCTTCATCCTTTTCCTGAGCCTCCTTGATTTTATCCAATAAGATCGGATTTGCTGCTACTGCAAATAATTTTTCGTCTGGCTCCATCGGATACCTCACCTCTAACTCCAGTCGTTCAAATTCATTCACCAACTCTTCCTAAGTCGTTAGCTTCAGCAACTTCTCTCTGCCTTTTCTACTCAAGGCATCGGCCACAACATTTGCTTTGCCCGGATGGTAAAGAATTTCACAATCAAAATCTTTGATTAATTCCAACCATCGTCGCTACCTCATATTCAATTCCTTCTGAGTGAAGATATAGTTCAGACTTTTGTGTTCTGTGTATATCTCACACTTCTCCCCACATAGGTACTGCCTCCAAATCTTTAAGGCGAAAACTACCACGGCCAATTCCAGGTCATAAGTCGGATATCTCTTTTCGTAGTCCTTCAATTGTCATGAAGCGTACGCAATGACCTTACCGTGTTGCATTAGCACACAACCAAGGCCTTTGTGTGACGCATCACTATACACCACAAATCCCCTTGTATCGTCGGGTAATGATAACACAGGTGCTTCGCTAAGCCTTTTCTTCAGCTCCATAAAACTCTCCTCACATTTATCCGTCCAAATGAACTTGCTCGATTTTTTGGTCAGATTGGTTAACAGAATGCTAACTTTGAAAAATCCTGAATGAATCTTCGATAGTATCCCGCTAGTCCTAAGAAACTTTTGATCTCTGTCGGCATCTTAGGCTGCTCCCAGTTGATAACTGCCTCCACCTTTACTAGATCCACCAAAACACCATCCCTGTCAATGACGTGCCCCAGAAACTGCACTTTCTGCAACCAAAGTCTCGAGCACTACCCTAGATGCTCAGTGTGTTCCTCCTTTGTCTTCGAGTACACCAAGATGTCATCGATGAACACGATGACAAATTTATCCAAATGTTGCTTGAACACTCTGTTCATCATGTCCATAAATGCTCCTGGTGCATTAGTTAGTCCAAACGACATTACCAGAAACTTAAAGTGTCCATACCGAGTTCTGAATGTTGTCTTCGGAATGTCCTCCTTCCTTACTTTCAACTGGTGGTAACCAGTCCTCAAGTCGATCTTCAAAAAGTATTTCGCTCCCTTCAATTGATCAAACAAATCGTCAATCCTGGGTAACAGATACTTATTCTTAACAGTAACTTTATTCAACTCGCGATAGTCTATGCAGAGCCTTAACGATCCATCTTTCTTCTTCGCGAACAGAACTGGCGCTCCCTAAGGTGTCACGCTTGGTCGAATATAACCTTTATCTAACAGCTCCTGCAGTTGAACCATCAGTTCTTTCATCTCTACTGGAGCCATTCGATAAGGTGCCTTGGATAACAGTGTCGTTCCTGGTACTAAGTCGATCACAAATTCTAGTTCCCTATCTGGCGGCATACCCAGAATTTCCTCTGGGAAAACGTCAGGAAATTCCCTTGCTACAAGTATCTGACTTAGTTCACCCTCTACTCTTCGAGTATCAACCACATGAGCCAGACAACCTATGCAACCCTTCCTTAGCAACTTCCTTGCTTCCATCATCGTCAGACAACACGATTGTCTCGGCGATTTACTACCGTGAAATACAACCTTCAACTTACTTGGAGCCTTCAGGTGTACGCACTTCTTCTGGCAGTCAATCACCGCTCCGTGATTTGATAACCAGTCCATCCCAAGAATTACATCGAACTCTCCCAAACGAATCTATATCAAATTCACGCTAAGCTTAACCCCTTTCAATTCAGCATAACAATTCCTATGAATGTAATCTACAGGGATAACCTCTTTATTGGATACTTCTACGATCATGGGGTTCTATAGTTTCTCGCGGGGTATGCCTAACCGTTCAGCAAACTCTTCCGAGACAAAAGAGCAGGTAGCACCCGAATCAAATAACACGTAGGCATTGACAGTATTGATTGGGATAAACAGGAAAGTCTCTTAGCTGGTCATCAGGTTTCCGCGGACCCCTGACACCACGTCCTTCGCCTGCACCGCATCCTGCACGGTCATGTTGAATGTGCGCACTGTCAGCCGGTTCGCTTGATTGGCTGGCTCTCTGATGGTCAGCTTGCTGTTGTTGTGGTTGTTGTTATTGTTCCGGTTGTCACTGGCTGCATCACCTTTCCTCTTCGGACAATCCTTGATCTGATGATTGGGTGCTCCACACGAGAAACATCCTGACTTCCTTCCTTTGGGGCATTGAGGAGCAATGTGCCCCAGTTGCCCACAGTTATAACAAATGCCTTTCCCCCTCATGCATTCTCCTGGGTGACTCCTTCCACAGTTGTTACACTTGTTGCCTTTCTTAGCCTCCTCTATAGACCTGTTGCTTCCAGAGATTTGGCTATCACTCCATTTCCTTTTGTTCTGATTGCTACCTCCACTACTTCCCCTTTTGTTACCATCCTGGCTCTTCTTCTTGTCATGGTTACACTTGACCAGCGCCTCACTTCCTCCTTCCATGATGATCGCCCTCTCTAACAGGGTGGAAAACGTGCTACTCTACAACACTGCAACTCGACTATAGATCCATGGTTTTAGCCCTAGTTCAAACCTCCTGGTTTTCCTGGCCTCAGTATTGACTTGGTGAGGGGCAAATCTGGCCAACTCGTTGAACTTTATCGCGTACTCGGCGATCGACATGTTTTCGTGTTTGAGTTCTAGGAACTTCACCTCCATATTTGATTGCATACTCTCCGGGAAGTAGTTCTCAAAAAATAATGCTTTGAAACGTTCCCGTGGAATTACTCCTTCCCCAGCACGACCCTTATTGGCCTTCCACCAAAAGTTTGCCTCACCCTTCATCATGAAGGTGGAAAATCCCGTCTTCTACTCTTCGGCCACACGAGCGACCTCGAACACCTTCTCCATTTCTTCTACCCATGATTGGGCTGCGATTGGATCTAAGGTTCCCCAGAACTCCGAAGGTCCTACTAATTTAAAATCCTTAAAGCTAGCCAAGTGGTGCCCTGGCTGCTCCACTCTTGGTAGAGGTCTGCTCTGCATGGCTTTGGCCAGCATATCGGCAAAAGTTCTCATTGGGTCTGGATGACCCTGAGTGTTATTAACCGACTCCTCAACCCTTTGGTTAAGTGGTTGTCTTCTTAGAGGCATGATTTCTTCGGAGCTTCAGTTCGGTGCCCTGATACAACACCTCATAAACATAAGCAAAATAAAGTATAGGCATCTATCAAACACATTCGATTCGAAAGGAAGCAACTGACATTTATATTCATATACTAATGTTTTAATACAGACTGATTCAACATTTAGCATACTACTATAAATGCTCAATGACATAGCCTATCAACTGTTGTCTATCCCTTAATGAACAAAAAGTGGGGATTAACAACGTTCTACCCCTCTGATCAAAATAGCTGACGGGGTTCTAACACTATCCCATGCATACAACCACGCATAAGGATTTACAACCAAAGATGCCCCTATTATAACAAAAAGTGGGACTCACTACAACGACCAAGTAAACACAAGGGTACTAAACCAACAATCAACATCTGCTACGGCGAACTGCCCGACGGTGTGCCTGTCGAGCTAACCGATCAACCACTCGGCATCTGATCATGTGCCGACTACTGCGCTCCTCCCGAGGGTATCTCCTGACCCGGTCCTGTAGTCTGGCCACTGTCGTATATATGGCATACTCTAAGGTATCGATCTTGGCGGATCCATCTCAAACCTCCCCCTCTAGCACATCCACCCTTGTGGCTGCGCGAATCCAAAACTCCTACACCCAAATCCTGTCTGCTTGCTCCAAGTCCCGCTCAGCCCTTACGGCCTGTAGAACTGACTGCAGTTCCACCTCTCGGACATCCAACTGTTCTAATTCCTGCCTTAGCTGACTGTTTTGCAGCATCAGTTACTGTACTGTGGGGTTCAACTGGGGTGTAGCACCCCCTAACTGTTGAATCTGAGCCTTCAACTCAACTATCTGGAACTGTAGTGAGTACTCCTCTGCCTTATACTACTCTTCCATCTCCTGATGGACAGAATTCTCCTCCTCTAAGTGTGCAATACGAGAATTCTGCTGCTCGATAATCTGCTCCTGCTCTATTATGCGATCGGCATAGTCTCCGAGCAAGTCATCCTGAAATGTGTAGAACACCAGAGATCCCTTCTCGGGTACCTCTTCAGTAGCTCCACCTATCTCTATATCGGTCGGGTCCTCCTCGGACTCATCATCCCTGCCTTGACCGCCGGATCTCGACACTCTACCCCTAACGGGTTCTTCAGACTTGGCTAAAAAGTCCTCATCCTCCTCGGGTTCGGACTCTACAGGTGCAACAGGTGCATAGCCACTAACTGCTCGGTGTCCACTGAGATGTCTGTGAACACCTCTTCCTCAGCAGCATGACTCGGCTCTCCTAACTCAGCCATTCTACAACCAACAAAACTAACATCACAACAACAATAAAATATATTCATTGAAGGAATGAAATTATATTTCATTGGGTACTACATGACTCGATGAATTTCCCAATTTATCAAAATATCAAATATGACAAATCTCCCTGATTTATCTCCTAATGCACTCAATACGAGTTTAATACTAAGGTTATAACCTAGGCTTCGCATTCCTAAAGTTTATAACCTAAAGCTTTGATACCAACCTGTGACACCCCCAAATTCAGGTAACAACACCTCGAATTTAGTGTTCACGATAAGCAACATCTAAACACCTTTAATCAACAAATGATATCTAAATACGGAATAAACAATCATATATTGATCATTCAAAAGGTTTACAATCGGGTCCCAAGAACTATAACCTTAACTAGACATCACGAAGCAACTAAAACAACTACTATCATTCATGTTACATAATCCAAAGTCTAAGAAAAATACATTAAAATAGATGACGTGCCCATCCGAAGCCTAGAACTTCATCTTTTCCTTGCCCTTCTCTCTGCTCGAGCACTCAGGCTTAACTGTAATGTTTTCATGATATAGCAAGGGTGAGCAACGAGTTTGCTCAGCAAGTTAAACGAATAAGGGGTATATCATGAATGAAGATCAATTGATTCCATAGTAAGAATAACTGTAACGAATTCGACAAAGTGAATAACTGGAACAAGATAATCAATGATTAGTAGATGAATGAAGATTGATTATTAACTGCAAACATTCAAATAGACTATGAACATACACGTGAAGCATCGGTCACCTTGACCTACCCCCCTTAGGTTGCCAACTATAGAGTGTGTACGCAAGGGGATCAGCCTTTTTGTACCCTATGAATATGCATACAATTTAACTCCATCTCGTGTATTGTCATTCAGATACTTAGGTTACTCCCCATCATGGGGTTGTTCATCTCAATCCAAGAATTTGCACCTAACTATAGGTTGTGATAGCTTTTAAATTTACCAAACATGTATGTGTCTAACCGATCAATGGCTTAGACTCCTCTTGAATAGTTCATGAATATCAGAATTGAAATATGAACTATGTTCACTAATACAATGGTAGCAAATGCACTGAGTGCGAAAAACAGAGATATTGATGTGGAATAATCTTAAAGCAATTAAACCACCTAGCATGTGCTTTGAGAAGTAGGACTCGAGCTTACTTCGAAAACTTTGCAACATGTAATAGGAACTTGCACAAGATATGATAGCAGACTTACTCAATGTAAAGATAGTCAGGAACTTGCAATAGTTATAATCTCGAGGTCGGGAAAACTTACAATATGTAACGTGAGATTAGAAAACTTGCAATATGTGCGAAGTATAGGATTAAGAACTTGCATAACATATACCTGTCTGCACAAAATAAAAGTAGTGCTTAAGTTTTAGATACTTGCCTGATTTGTTGCTTATACAAATTTACTCAACGATGCTATTCTTCGAGTATCCTAAAGTGATCATAATTATGCACTCTAATCAGTCATAGCTATGCATTAACAACAAATAGGATAGACTCACTTAAAGGGTGCTTATGAACTCCGTTGGACTCCCCTTTTCCTACTTGAGATCTGGCAAGCCACTCCTACGAATCCGTAGGACCTTGATACTATCCGTAGAGTCACTTTGGATCGGTGGAGGAACTCTGCGACTACCCACTATGTTCCACGACTTGCATCTGAAGTCCCACGATTGACTAGGGATATACTTTTGGGTCTGACCAACCCTCTGCCGACAAGATGTTGGCTTTGGTTCCCCTTCAGGAACTTCTCGTGGTTCGGGGACCGCCCGTACGTCGGGGTCCTTTTTGGTATTAGATGTATCTGGCATTTGGCTTCGAGAAGTCAAATGTTTGGGTCTCAGCGTCATTCTAAGATTTTGGCTTCAAAGTTACGACTTTAAAACTTAGGTCCGAGCCTTACTAGTAAATAGCGATTCTGCTTCGGGTTTAGCACTGAGCCGGACCTTTAGTAGCTATCCGCACCTTCGGGTTTGACTACGGATTTCCCCCTTGGAAACCTCTCGTAGTTTGGGATCTCTCATGGTTCGAAAACCACTTCGGGATCAGGTGAACTAATGCTCGACTCACTTAGTGACTTCGGAGAAATAGTTAAGGTTCGGGTTCGGGGTCGAATAGCCCGTCACCTCCAGTGATTTGACTTCGGGTTCTCCTTAGGGAAACCTTTCAGCTTCGGGGTCGAATGGCGGACTAAAGTCCCTCTTAGGGGATTGAGAGTTTGGGTTCGGGAACCACCTATTGGTTCGTCTACATCACAATCGCTTTCGGACTGCACCAAGCCCTCTCAGCGAAACGTCTAGGGCCATCGGTTTCAAATATTGAACTAAACCCATCGGAATCAAAGGCTAATGCTTTCAGGTTTGACAATAGATCCTGCTATAGGAACCATTCTACCGTTTGGGGTCGGGTAACCCCCGGTACCTAACCCAGTTGCTTAGGTCCAAGAGCTCAGGGTGAGGCGACGAGCCTCATTGGGCAACTTTGGTCCGTTTGATATTGCTAAGTGATAAGGATAGGGTTATCAATATGACTCAGGCTTGAGTCACTACACCTTCCTATATTTATGCAGGGCCTGCATTGCACTCTACGACTCAGGGATTACCGTTAATCCCCCATCACAACTTATCATGCTCAACTCGACACCTACTGACCCAATCAGAAGGGAATTTAACTAGACAAGGTAAAATAAATGCTTAAAATAGAAAGGAAGTCTCACCTCTTCGGAGCTTCGATATCTAATTCCCTAGCTTTCGAATTCCACTCGCCTCTCCAAATGGCAAGAATTTCTCCCAAGGTTACTCTTACCTCTCAGCTTACAGTATCTCTCTTGTATCAGTATTACATAAACTCAACAAACTTCCCCAAGAGAACAGGGTCTCTATTTATAGAGAAACCTTTACCCAGTCGCTGGTTATTACCTAGTGGGTAGGACCAATATACGCCGGTAATACCCGCTGGTTAAGCGTTCTTAGGTGAAAAGCTTCATCAACTCTCTGTTACATCAATCGGCAGGTAGTCATTCGCATGCCTGGGTTTTCGTACCACACGGAATAGGCCATTGACCTAGCGCAGCTGGTTGTACTATCAGGCTAGGATTTAAAATAATAACCCACTACCTCACGTTGGCAATACCGCCTTCGGCTGTTACAACATATTTCACATTGGGCTTCCCGAGCACTCCTATGTAGGTATATAAGGAACTTATAACGCTCTTGCCCAGCCTTCAAGTCCACTTGCCCAGCAATCGGGATTGGGCCTGATTAATTCCTTTGGGTCGTTCCACTATAACCTCTTAGGGAGACTCTAAATTAAGACTGCCCTGGTGTAACACCTTTTCGTTAACCATCTACAAGTCCAATGCACAATTTCGCTTGGGCTTGTTTACTAGGCTAGTCCATTAACATTACAAGTACACTCGCGGAATATTAAATCGAATAACACATAGTCACAAACAGTCGTCCAAATCATTTAAGGACTTAAATTAATAACGATAAACAAAAGAATTTAATAACAGAAATTAAATTATTGACCTTAATAATTATGCTAGGAAAATCGTGGTCATTACATTCTTTCCCTTTGAACGCATTTTCATACACACTCAAGCTTCCTGCGAAAAGGAACGAAATTCTTAAACAAAAAGTAACTTCTAAATTAAACCTAACTGACGAAATTTGTACTAGAAAAATTAAGCTATTTAATTGCTCCTCGACAACGGTGCCAAAAACTTGTTTAGCTAAATCTATACTAGCAATTCACGTGCAAGTATACACGGTCAATCAAGTAATAAAGTGAAAGTAAAGTTGTTGTGACAACCCAAAAATTTATAAGATTTATAAATAAAATCTTAAATGATAAATTAAAGGTTAAAGAATAAAACCTAGATTGGAATTAGAGGATTGATTAAAAATTTTGGAAAGAACGTTTAATATTTGAAAGAATGTGACGTTTCAAACTTTTGAAATATACTAAATTAAGAATTTAACTAAATATAATTCTTATGAAATGATATGTTATGTGATATTGTGTTGCATACGTGAATACGAACTATGCAATATGTGACTTTTATGCTTAATAAATATATTATTATTATATATTTATTATATGTAAATAAATTGTAGGGGTAATTTATTTAAAAGAAATGAGATGGGTAAAATTAATCTATCGATGTAAGTTAAATAATTTATAAATTATTTTAAATTGGTAGCATTAAATATACTTAAAGTATAACCACCATTTTATTAAAGAAATCATGTATTACGTTATTGGATGTGATGTATGTATATTTTTAATGTAGTAAGTATATTATTATATTTATTACAATTAAATTATTGAGAACAATTTATAGAAGAAAAAAGAAAATAGTTAGTTTAAGTATACATAAATATTGTGTACTTTAAATAAAGGATATTAAAATAAATTCTAGCATTGAATTATTTTAATAAAAAGAGAATATTATTTTAATTGTAATATCTTATTTACTAAATAAATTCCCATTTATATGGGAATATGAGTGAATATGTGTTAGGTGAATTAAATAAGTTAGTTAATTTATTTAATTTAAGTGACTAAGAAATGAAAAGAAATCTATGTAACATATTTATAGATATTATAAATATGAGGAGTTAATAAACATAAGTGTTATATTAATAGTCCAACTAATAAATAAATACTAGTGGACTAGTCCAATTAGTTAAATAACCAAGCTCACTCATTTAATTGATAATAGACTTGGATAATTAATATGTAAACTTACTAACTTAGCCCAATTGGAATGTTTAGCAAAAGATTTAATAAACTAGTAGCCCAAGTGATAGTCTAATAATACTTGAATACTAGTGGCCCAAACAAATTTAAATGAAAGTCCAATTAATGGCCTATTTGGTGTAGACTTTCTAGTAAGTTAATTATTCTAATAATGAAAGAGAATTAAAAAAAATTTGGTAGACTAATATTATAAATTAGGCATTGGAATTAAATAACCTAAAGGGTTATTTTTATTTAGTGGCCTTACTATTTTAATTATATACTAGTGGCCTAATCTAAGGAATTTATTTTATTATCTCAATGTATTAAATTATTTTGTATGAATATAGTAAGTAAATAAATTTTGTACATTAATTAATATGAGTATTAATTAAAGAGAATAATGTGAAATACTAATAATAATATTTAATAGCCCATTTAGTAATTCAATACTAATGGACTGGGTTATTTAATTAACTAACCAATCCAATCATTTATTTGATCATACACTTGGTAATTAATGGGTGACAAATTAAATGAACCAACATGGGACACAATTAATTAGTCCAAGGATAGATTAAATGAACTTGACTAATTTGTAGCCCAAGTCATTTAATGTAAGCCCAAATTGATATTTAATGAGGTCCAACACTTAGCCCATTTGTGGAATAATTGTTATGGCTTATTTAATTCATTTAGAGCAACTAAAAGAAAAAAAATGGGACAAAAGCCCCATGGGGGCTGTCGAATTTAAAAAGGGGAAGAGGCCACATGAGTTCAAAATTTTGATATAATTAATTAGTAGCTTGTGTTGGTTTATGTGTGTACTTGTAATGATAGCCTAGACCCTAAGTTGTCACATTAGCCACCCAATAGCATGCCTATTAAGACTAGCTTCATGATGTTAAAATATATAGATATAGTTAGTATATCTATATGTAAGAGCTAGTATACTTGCAAGCTTTATTTTATTATAATCATTTACTATTTCCATTTTACAAACCAAGTAAAAGAGAGAAGGAAAAAAATAGAAAGGGGAAGAGAGAGTGAGAGAGCCGTGGGTTGGGAGGAAGAAGAGGAGGATGAGAGCCCATGTTATCCAAGCTCCATAGTCATTTTGGGAAGAATAAGAAGGATTACAAAAAAAAGGTATAACACATAACTATATATAAACTAGTTTATTCCTTCTATTTAATTTATTTTGATGAAATAAAGATCTTTGATTCCAAACTTAAAAACTATTGATCTATATGTTAATAAGTGTATTATGCATAGATCTTACAAGATTGGATGTTGATTTGTTGAAAAGAAAAGAAAAGAAAACTTAGTTCGTTTTAAAAAGGGTTAGAAAACCCTAGCTTTCTCTCACTTTATATGAGTACCATTTGAAATCTATACATTCTTTTTGTGATCTGTCAAAGAAGGGTACTAGATATATAAGTTAAGTGTTAAACTCAAGTGGTAGAAGTCAAAAATACTGTGTACAAAATTCGTAGGGACTGTTTTTGTCAAAACAGTCCAGATTTTGCAAAAAGGAAAATAAAACTGCTACAGATCAGTCCCATCCAGGGGTATTTTCGTCAACTTTGTTTACTCTAAAAATTCTAAGAAACTTTGGAGTGATAATATGAGAAGATATCTGAGTCCTGTAAAAATTTGAGAATTTTTGGCTAAGTAGAATGAGAGTTATGGTTGTTTTGGTGAAGGACTACTTTTAAAAGTACACCCAAATAACTCTTTATGGATAATTCCAAAAATTATGAAATGTTTACTAGAAGTATATATATATGTCAGGGTCATACCCTGAAAAGTTTAGAATTTTCTGGTAACTTTTCGAGTTATGATAAATGTAGCAATGGTATGGCTGTTTTGGACTATTAAATATAGTAAATCGAATTTAAAAATTCCAGCAAAACTGTATGTTCATAAGGGATTCATACTCTGTCAAATCCTAGAAAAGAAATAATTTTTGTGATGATTTGGTATTTTTAATGGAAATAATTTAATTATGAATAAATGGATTAAGTAAGTTATGTGATGTTAAAATTTGAGTAAATGTGATTTTTTGACAAAAGGTCCTTAAAATGATAGGATCAGATTTATGAAGGGTATTTTGTTTAATGTTGATGAAATATTATGGTTGTGGTATGTTACGATGAATTGGAAATTCGATTTGATAAAAAGGGGGATAACAGTTGAATCCAGCTTACTGGATTGTGGTATTCGACTTGCTGAATTAATGAATTCGGCTTGCTGAATTGGTGAATATAGTTTGCTAAATTAATGAATCCAGTTTGTTAAATTAGTGAATCCAGGTTGCTGGATTGTAGGATAGTTTGAATCCAGGTTGCTGGATTGGATGTTAGTTTGAATCTAGGTTGCTGGATTGGTATGTTTGGATAATCCAACTTGCTGGATTAGGTATTCAGGCTTAATGAATTATAAAGAAGAACTTATAAAATGAAAGACTTAGTGTTAATTCATAAGGTTTATGATAAAGTAGTAGTACAGTCGTGTTCTTTAATAGTTGATGTATAGCAGCTGGGCTAAACAATTCCTTCAGGGAGCGAAGGTATATACGAACTAGCAACCGATCTAACTCACTGTGAAAACAGTGTAGACGAGACGGAAACTAGTTTGTTGGTTGTTTGTGGGAAACCACTCAGCATACTATATTGAATACTGTTAAAGACTCGATGTGTGTTAGCTTTAGAATTATGAATGCGTATGGTGCTAAGGTGTTATCTAATATTTAATTATGTGGTTAAATATTAGATAATTTATTGATAAAGAAGTGATATTATAAGGTAATATATGTGATGCTAATTGAAAGATCAATCTTATAACTGATAGGTCTTTCATAAGAGATTAAGTTAAATTGTGTAGTAGTAATCGACGGTACAGGCAAGTTTCCCTATCCTTACTCAAGTTTATATTAAGCAAGTCCCTCTTAACTCAAACTTGAGCTGTTATGTTTCAAGTATGCTAGTGGTTTAATTCTTTATAATTATTTCACCTCCTTAAATTATTGATTCGCACATAGTGCATGTTGCATATGTCTATCAGGTATGAAAGGCTGATCACCTTCATTACCATAAGGTTCAGTTAAATTTGTTCATGGTCATTATTGACACCCTGTATTATTGAATTCAGTCACTCAATCATTGAAATTTTGATTCATGCTCTTTCACAATTATTATATTGTTGAAAAGTTCTAAAGCTTATTCATTCTTTCAATCATGATATATCTTTATTGTATTTAAACTTGCTGAGCAAAGTAGTTGCTCACCCTTGCTATATCATGATAACAAATTTCAGATTTAAGGCGAACGTTTGAGGAAAGACAGTACAAAAGCAAAAGACAAGATTAGATGATTATGCATGTTAACTAATTAGTTATCTGATGTAAATGATATTGTAAACCTTTTAAGTTACTGAAGGTGTGTATTAATAAAGGTTATAGACCTTGGGATATGTAACAGATATTATTGTATAAACAATTTATGTTTATATCTTCCGCAATAGTTGTAAATATGATGTATCGTGAAGCACCAGGCCCGAGGTTCAAGGGACCCGAGTTTGGGGGCGCTACAGTTGTCGATCCTACAAGGAGCGATTAATAACCTAATTAATCTAACTACTAATTAAGCATCAGTTAAATTTAATCTAGATGAATGGAATAACAATTCAAATTAAGTAACCAAATTAAGTAACTAGTAGAATATTAATTCAATAAATAAAAAGGTTAAGGAATTAATTTCCCCCGATGAATCAATTAACTAACACCAACCTTCCTCTATTAAATTGATCATTTTGGATTGTCAACAGAAAAACACTAATAGTTAATATAATTATCTTTTGAATTAATTATACTGCATACTTATTATTATCAATTTCACTATATTCCTATGAGAAATAATAATAATAAATTCATTAAAATTCATTTTCCAATCATTGCCTGCGGTATTCGGGTATATTCCTATCCCGACTACAAATTAGTATTCAACCCTTAGAAGAATTACTAATCACAAGTTATTATATCTAGATCTGAATTTAGAATCCATTATCTAATTTCATTTAAATCTATCTAATAATTGTTGATCAGGTAATTATAGCAATGAACACAAGATATAATAAACAATCCATCATAATCAATTTAAATAGAAGAAAAATGAAATGTTAAATTAAATCAACATCGGGTTCCATTGAATCCCTAACTAAGAAATTAGTTCATGATAAAAACTAAAAACATAATTGATTTATCAAAAGCCATCATAGATACAAAAGATAAGAGTTTAGAGAAGAAAGAAATAAACTCTGATGAATTCAGTCTTCCCTTTTTAGCTCCTTCCTTCCTCTACAATGTCTTTGATGAAACCCTTATTTTCTACGTACTGCCCCCTTTTATTGAATGAATGAATAAATATTATTAGTCTTTTTCTATCTGATAAGCTCTAACCCGTTTAATAGATAAGTGTAAATAAAACTCAATCTTCAGCCTTAGGAGTTTGAAAACCTCCCAACTTCAATTGTTACGCGTACATATCCATCATGCATTAAAATAATAAAATCAGCCTCTAAATTCACCGGGCGCGTGGCCGAACGGGTGCGCTAAATAGTAGTTGAGCGCCACGACCTGCGCATTTGAATGCCACGGCCGAAGCCTTTGTTAAGCTCTAGCACCACGACCCATGCTAATGAATGTCGCGATTCAATTTCCTCTGGTCACTTTTCCTGATTTCCTTTACGCGCCTGTTTTTGACCAATTTCTCATATGAAGTCCTGCTACTTGCTCTTTTCCATTCACTTGACTTTTGCCAAACGCTTCCTTATTACCTGTAGCTTGAATTAAGGCTAAACTTGCAAGAATTCACATTATTTACACTAAAATTGGTTGAAATTAATTATTGACATAAGATTACTAAAATGTACTCAAATAATACTAAATACTAAAGAATAAGCTAAATAATTAAGCTAAGAATATCAAATTAGTAGATATAATATCTACTCATCATGGTGTTTAAAGTAAAGAGTTAATGTCATTTGTTTCGGCTAAACTTTGTCGCTGAGTAAATTCCTTCGTTGAACGATTATTTCTTTGAGATATTGAATTATTATAATTTCTTTGAAGATAGTTTACTGTTTCAAACTAAATTGTTTTTGGGTAAATTCTTGATGTATATAACTAAGGTGAACAACCCAAAAATATAAGAAAATATTATGATGTTGTTAGTTACCGACATTACTCTGTTAAAATATGGCGTGAGGATGATGTTATACATAATATTAAGGTATTATTATGTTGATCACCTATAATACTCTATGGGCAGTCTTTGTTACCGTAGATATAATACCCGAGATCATTATGTAATTTAATGGAATTAATAAATTGAATTTATGTGAATCTATTGAGTGATTTTAATAAATATATGTGTATGCGTTAAATATACATATATATATATATTATATTGAGTTATATAATGAGATGTATTTAGATAGTTGGTTTGGATTAATTTAATTATTTGAATTTAACTAAGTAGTTAACAATTTTATTCAAAGAATGGAGTTAAAACTCAAATTTGAGTTTGAAGTAGAAATTAAAAATGCAGACTATATATTTGAGTCCGGAACGTCGAAATTAGTCAGAATAGACTGTAATCACAAAATGTGTCGAGGTTGACTTTTTGGTCAAAGTCAACGGTTGACTTTTTCGGATAAAAAGTCAAACTCATGAACAGGGATGATTTTGACCAAACGAATATTCCCATGACGTTCGGAACGTCGATTTTAATAGGAATCGATATTAGTAACAAAAATATTGAATTCCGGAGGGCAAAATGGTCAAATGATTTATTTAATTGATTAGTATAATATTTTATTAATTAAAATTGTATCAGCTGAATTTGGAGGGACCCAAGTGACTATCAAATTGGGACAAATGAGAGGGGAGAGCACGGTTATTGCAAAATTGAATAAGGAGGGAGTTATTTCATTCCTTTAAACCCAAAATCTTTTCATTTTCTTAACCTCTCTCTCTAGTAACTGATGAAATTGATGAAGAATGTAAAGGGGTTCAATCTGATGGAATGGAATTAGAAGGGTGGAGGGACTCAATTACTATCAAATCTGTATAAAACTCTCTACCTAAAGCATTGGCCTCATTTTGTTAATTCTATACCGAGAGAAGAATTGAGAGTGAGAGAGAGATAGAAGCTTTCTGGAGATTGCAGAGGATTAATCAAGCTAGAAGAGAAATATTATCAAGTAAATTCAAGAAGAAGAATTCATCTTAGAGGTAAAATTTATGAACTTTTATTACATATACAAGAAATGATGAGAAAATGCTTATTCATTGAGATAAATGTTCTGATTAGGTTACGTGTTGCTATGTTGTTATTAACTGATGATTTTATATTATTAAAGGATGAAAAATCTAAGTTTAATCATGCCATGTGTGCTCTGAATTCAGTCAAGAAATGCTAAACATGTTTCATGTTGGTTAAAATTGCTTAAATGTGATTAAATTGTTTAAAAAGTAAGAATTTTGATTTTAGAGGTTCTAAGTTTGTTAATAGAGTTGTTGGTGCTGTTAGAATAGTTAAGTATATAAGTTATGTTATTTTAGTTGAGTTTATAATATCAGCATTTGTCCAAATTGTGATTGCATAGGTTTTTAGTAGTTTGGTTCGTAGCAACAGCCTGCATCACCTGTGTCTGCGTACCAGCGCGGCCGCGCTGGTACCAAGGCTAAACAGGGCGCGGCCGTGCCTGCACCAAAACTGAACTGATGTTTTTTATTTATTTGCTCAACCCTTAGAACCCAACTTAACCTTGTATAATGAGCATGAAGAAGCCTTAAACATGTATTAAGATGTATCATGAGTATGTTACCACAAAGTTGATTTGTAAACTATGATTTGATAGATATTTTGTTTAGGAAAAGCTATTTTGAATTGAAGAAACGACGTAAATATGTTTTATTAACATTTGGGCATGCGTATCAGAACCTATGTAATAATAAAATGAGGGACAAGTATGATCATGGCTAGTCGTTAAGGAAAAGAGCTATTAAGCTTGTTTTTTTGAAAAGAAATTTCAAAATGATATATTAGATATCGAATGCATGGACCTAATTTAGTTTTAAATCTTCAGAATAATGTGAATATTTGTTATTTGTTGTATACTCAGACCTCAATATACTAGAGAGAGCTGTGCATTGGAAAGCTCAGTTCTGGGCCTGAATGGGAGTAGCGCGGCCGTGCCACTCCCAGGCATAAAAGCAGCGCGGCTACGCCGTGTTGCAGAGTTGCCAAAAGGGTCTATTTGTGAACTGAAGCTTGGTACATATGTATTACGCTTTTTTAAGTTTTACTATGTGCCAATTGGGATGTTTCTACTGTTTAAGTATGTAATGGCTATATAGAACCAAGGTTTTAAAAGGTTTAAACGGGATTTATAAACAAAACTTTTGGAGTAAAAACAAAAGCAACAATTTGTGATATATGATGATTTGCTTTAAATGTATATTTGGTTAAATGTATGTTTGTAATACATATCTATAAACATGGAACAGTTGCATTATGTATGTATTGAGTGAATAGAATTTGAGAATCTATTAATGTGAATGAGTGGCTAATGAATATATATATATATATATATATATATATATGAATATATATATATATATAGGATATTTGCAGTAAAGTTAAGCAATAATCGTAAGCTACGCGAAAGGCAAGTATTCTATCTTAATTCATTTTGTTTCTACGAAAGTAAGTTTCCTAATTTGTGAAATTTGTTTACAAAGTCCTCATTTGCAAGTTATATCTCATTCGAGTTCATATCATGTTTAAGTTCAATCGATGATAACTCAGTTTCAATTGCGTATAAGTTTTATTTGATTATGAACTATTTCTTTAGATTGCCTTCTCGCCTTTTGTTCCGGCTAGATACTATTATCATTTGAATTACTCAAATTCATTGTAGTTAATTAAAGTTTACCAATCCAAATTGTTTCGTGCAGTTCCGCATGAATACTAAGATGAACAACCCAATTAACGGGGTAAAACTGATGACGGACATATAGTCCCATTTACGCTTATGCGATTAAATTTTATACTTGTGCACAATGTAGGGTACGAAAGGCTGATCACCTGGAGTACTTGCAGAGAATATTTTTATAGTCTATTTGATTGTCGAAACTTCTGATGGCTTTCGATGAATTAAAAATAATGTTCAGGGTTCTTATACCCTTTAGTACGCTATTGAAAATTCTAGAACTCTTGTCTTTGACATTCGACACTATTTCTTAATTATTCTTTCGATTATTGAGAAATGCCAAAATAGATGATCCTATCTTTGATGTCCTTTATCAATTTATTTTATTACTTGCTGGGCAATTTGTGCTCATTCTTGCTTTAACATTTCAGTTAAGGGAGAGAAGGCAGAGAGCTCAGGCAAGGACAAGGGAAAAGATAAGATGAAAAATTGAAAGTTTATTTTTGTAATAGATTTAGATTTCCGCGTTGATGTAATGTAGCGATAAACGCTAAGTTTAAGATTATTTAAGGTTATGTAAACCTTGAATTTTATTTGGATGTTGGTGTATATTTTATTATTATTATTATTATTATTAATTTATGGAGTTTTACTAGAAAGATGATGGTGTAAGATGTATTGTGAGCACCATATCTTGTGTTTAATGATACATGGATTTGGGGGCGTCACAGGTTGGTATCAGAGCTTTAGGTTATAAACCTTAGGTGGGAGAACCTTAGATTATAACCGTAGAGAAATTAGTGGAGATAGAAAGAGATGAATTCACATAGAGTTTAAAGTGTTGAGTCTAGTTACTTTTACTAAAAAAAGTTTATTTTTTAAAATACTAGTCTAGTTATTTGTTTTGATTATAGGATATCAGGAGAAGAGGAGATTAGAGATATCCATGTGGTTAGTGAGCAGTTAGTAGCAGCTGTACCTCCGCCCATAGCTGAGGCAGCAGCTGATTCAGACCCAGATGAGGACCCTGAGGAGGATTCTAAGGAGGATCTCGAGGAAGAGGAGCCCGAGGAGGACTCTGAGGAAGCACTGGGGGATAGGTTGCTAGATGAGTTGATGGACAGGAACACGGAGTTGGACGAACGAGTTCATGAGTTAGAGGAACAATATCAGGAAGAGAAGGGGACAGTGGCACTGCTCGGGGCATTGGTGCATCATATGATGTTTAGGAACGCAGATCTGGCTGACAAGCTGCGTGCATCAGACCAGAAGGCAGATAGGTTGAGGGTAGAAAAGGAGGCCATCCGGTCCCACTTAGGAAATACGGTAAACGGAATGGAGACAAGAATTCAGAGCCTCCAAATAGACAAATAGTTGATTACCACTTATTGGAGGGATGAGATGAAAGGTCGTGTAAGGGCTCAAAACCAGAGGGATGAGTTAGAGGATGAGGTGAGAAACAAGAAGGTTAGAATGGATAGAATGCAGTACGCATTTAGATCGGTGCATGGCAAGTTCCAACACAGGGTGTATTATTTTCCGCGTAAGGAGCACCGGTCTAGACATGCTATAAGTTGGGGACTAGTTCTGGACATAGCTGATGAGGAACATGAAGATGCCATTAGGAAGGGTCTTTGAGTTTATATTGTTATGAACTTTTTATTAGCGTCGTATCAAACGCTTATCTACTGATGTAAATATTTAAATTTCAGTCTTAAGTTAAGGGATGTAAATGGCATTTTGCCATAAGATGTTAAGTACTTTGGTTTATGGTTTTTCATATTAATAAGATATGTTTATTTATATGTGTGATGTGATGATTAAGCTTATATATATAAGCTATAAATGTTGTAAGATTAAGTTATGAGATGATAACATGTGAATTTTTATTTAATAGAAAATGCCTAGAGGAAGACCTAGACGTCAACAATTACCAGAAGAATCAGCCGGTAGTGCCGGGGATCAACCTAACCCTATGCAATAATTTGTAGACCTACTAGTTAGGGCACTACAGAATCGGACCTCGAATAATAACAGGGCACTACAGAATCGGACCTCGAATAATAACAATAACCCTCTGATGGCCCAAGTGGCAACATTTAAGGACTTCAAAAATGTGGGACCCCCTGAATTTAAAGGGACCACAGAACCTATTGAAGCCCAATCATGGATCAAAGAAATCGAAAAGGCGTTTGTAATCGTCCGAGTCGGAGATGATCAGAAAATGATCTTCGCCACGTATATGCTGAAAGGTGAAGCTAACTTCTGGTGGGAGGTGAACCAAAACAGGGCTGGAGAAGGTGTGATATCCTGGGAGAGGTTTAAAGAGGTCTTTTTCGAAAATTATTTTCCTGTGAGTATGTAGAGTCGCATGGAGATGCGATTTTTGGAGCTGAAGCAAGATGACATGACGGTACCCTAATACGCCGCAAAGTTTAACGAGCTGGCAAGGTTTGCACCTCATCAGGTCGACACTGAAGAGAGAAAGACGAGGAGGTTCGAGCAGGGTCTCAAGCCATGGTTATATAGCAGACTTTCAGTGTTGCAAACGAACAGCTTCGCTACTCTCCTGGAGAAAGCCATAATTGCTGAGGGCGGAAGTGAAGCCCTGATGAAGTTCAACAAAGAAAAGAATAAGAGGAACGAAGTAGGGAATAGAGGGGAAGGTAGCAGCAATGGTGCGAACAAAAGGAAGTGCAATAACAACAACAACAATAACCCAACAAGTTTTGGAAGTAAGACTAGAGAGTCGAAGAAAAGAGCGGAGGCTTGCAAGGAGTGTGGAAAGAGTCACTCAGTCGCTTGCCTAAAGGGAAAGAATGTATGCTTCAATTGCGGACAGGAGGGGCACATCTCTCCCAATTGCCCCGCACCAAAGAGGAATGCATGCTTCAACTGTGGAGCATTGGATCATCAGGCCAGGAATTGCCCAAAGAAAAATTCAGGTGGAGGAAATGGAGGAAGGGGATCAAGTGGTGGAAATCTCCCAATTTCGGGACCACCAACTCAAAATCGACCAACAGCAAGGACTTTCAACATGACAGTTCAGGACGCGGTCGCATCTAAGGATGTGGTTTCAGGTATCATTCTGGTCAATGATATATCTGCATACATATTATTTGATTCGGGTGCTACTTGTTCCTTCGTATCACATGAATTCTCCCAACGATTAAACTTACCTCAGGAAGAATTAGAACACCCTATGGATATAAAAGTTGCGAATAAAGAAATAATTCCCGTTAGCCATATTCATAGAAATTGTGTTGTAGATATAAGGGGGCATAAGTTGCCTGTGGATTTAATTCCAATTCAACTAGGAGAATTTGATGTAATAATAGGTATAGACTGGTTATTTAACCATGGGGTAATAATAGATTGCCAGAAGAAGTGTATAAACCTTCAGACTCCTAATCAGTCTAAGGTAGTGTTCTATGGTAGCAAATCGCCTAGACACTCGAGTTGTTTGACGATGATGCAAGCTAGGAAATTGTTGAGAAAAGGCTATGTAGGTTATCTTGCCCATATTGTTGATACCCAGATGGTGGAAGCAGAGATGGGGCAGATACCTGTTGTAAATGAGTTTCCCGATGTGTTCCCAAAGGATTTGCCAGGTCTACCACCAGATAGGGAGACTGAATTCGTTATAGATCTAGTACTTGGAACGACACCGATTTCGAAAGCCCCATACAGAATGGCACCTGTGGAGATGAAGGAGCTGATGGTACAGCTGCAGGAGTTATTAGATAAGAAGTATATCCAACCGAGTGTATCTCCTTGGGGAGCACCAGTTTTATTTGTGAAAAAGAAGGACGGATCGATGAGACTTTGTATCGACTATCGGGAGTTGAACAAAGTGATGATCAAAAACAAATACCCATTACCCAGAATAAATGATTTGTTTGATCAGTTGAAGGGAGCGAAATATTTTTCCAAAATTGATTTGAGGACGGGTTATCATCAATTGAAGGTGAAGAAGGAAGATGTACTAAGACAGTATTCAGGACTCGTTATGGCCATTATGAGTTCCTGGTAATGTCATGCGGGTTAACGAAGGCGCCAACAGCATTTATGGACATGATGAACCGGGTATTCAAGCAATACTTGGATAAGTTTGTAGTTGTGTTCATAGATGATATTCTGATCTATTCTAAGACTCGGGAACATCATGCTGAACATTTAAGGATGGTGTTGGAAGCGTTGAGAAAAGAGAAATTATACGCAAAATTCTCGAAGTGTGAATTCTGGTTGGAAAGAGTTCAATTTCTAGGTCATATGATTGACAAAGACGGAATCTCTGTCGATCCAGCAAAGGTGGAAGCAGTAATTAATTGGGAGCAACCAAAGATACCAACAGAAGTAAGAAGTTTCTTGGGATTGGTAGGCTCTTAAAGAAGGTTCATTTAGGATTTTTCGAAAATAGCAGGAACTCTGATCAATCTGACAAGGAAGTTGGTAACATTTGTTTGGACGAAAAAGTGTGAGGAGAGTTTTCAAGAGCTGAAGAAAAGGTTGAGTGAAGCACCGGTGTTGTCTTTACCAGATGATTCGGGGGACTTCGTAGTTTACAATGATGCGTCACATAAAGGACTTGGCTGTGTGCTAATGCAACATGGTAAAGTTATTGCATACGCATCAGGACAGCTGAAGGATTACGAAAAGGGAGATCCTACCCACGACCTGGAATTGGCAGCGGTAATATTTGCCCTAAAGATATGGAGGCACTATTTATATGGTGCAAATTGTGAGGTATACACGGACCATAAAAGTCTGAAGTATATCTTCATGCAGAAAGAGCTGAATATGCGACAAAGGAGATGGTTGGAGCTGATAAAGGACTACGACTGCGAGATTTTGTATCACCCGGGAAAAGCTAACGTGGTAGCAGATGCGCTAAGCAGGAAGGGTATTGGTAAGTTGGTAATGATAACAGCTCAAGAAGAGTTAATTAAGGAAATGGTAAGATTAGAGCTCGACGTAAAGTTTCCAAAGGAATCTGGTGAGAAATTATTCGCGATGGAGGCTCGTCCGACTCTGTTGGACAAAATAAAGGAAGCACAAGGTAGCGATGAAGAATGTGAAAAGGTGAGGAAAAGAATTATAGATGAGGAAGAGCTTAAATTCAGTGTGGATGGTGATGGACTGTTAAGATTTGAGAGGAGAATTTGGGTGCCAGCAGTAACTGAGTTAAAGGAAGAAATTCTACAGGAAGCTCATAGTTCGAGTTACTCAGTTCATCTGGGGAGCACAAAAATGTATCAGGATCTGCGCCAACATTATTGGTGGCCCAATATGAAGAGAGAGGTCGCGCAATACATCAACAAGTGTTTGACTTGCCAAAGAGTTAAGGCAGAATATCAAAAACCGAGGGGGTTACTACAACCTCTACAAATACCGGAATAGAAATGGGAACATATCAAATGAATTTTGTGGTAGGACTTCCAACTACATAGAAGGGTTATGATGCTATTTGGGTTATCGTTGATCGATTGACTAAGTTAGCGCACTTTTTACCGATCAAGATCAAATTTAACTTGGATTAATTGGCAAAACTCTACATCAAAGAAATCATCTCCAGACATGGTGTGCCAGTATCCATTGTGTCAGATCGCGATCCACGGTTCACGACAAATTTCTGGAAAAGCTTCCAAGAACGCATGGGAACACAACTGAGGTTGAGCACTGCATATCATCCCAGACAGATGGGCAGCGTGAAAGAACGATTTAAACCTTAGAGGACATGCTGAGAGCATGCGTTATGGATTTCAAAGGAAGTTGGGATGACCATCTACCGTTAGTGGAGTTTGCTTATAACAACAGTTATCACACAAGCATCGGTATGCCACCTTATGAAGCTATGTATGGAAGAAAGTGCAGAACCCCGCTGTGCTGGGATGAAGTAGGGGAACGCC
Organism: Aralia elata; assembly: GCA_034770075.1. Classification (NCBI taxonomy): domain Eukaryota; kingdom Viridiplantae; phylum Streptophyta; class Magnoliopsida; order Apiales; family Araliaceae; genus Aralia; species Aralia elata. The sequence continues at coordinate 42,036,704 of CM068383.1, forward strand.
GACTACTAGGGCCAGAGTTGGTACAACAGACTGCAGATGTTGTCAAAACGATACGAGCGGGATTAGTGTCGGCTCAAGATCGACAAAAGAAATATGCTAATCAACATCGGCAGCAGCGCGAATTTGACGCCGGCTCTTATGTGTTTTTGAAAGTATCTCCCTTGAAAGGGAAAATGAGATTTGGAAAGAAAGGAAAACTAAGCCCGAGGTTTATAGGACCCTTTGAAGTATTGAGGCGAGTAAGTGAGGTAGCTTATGAAATAGCTTTACCTCCGGAGTTGGAGCATGTACACAACGTGTTCCATGTGTCAGTTTTACGACCTTACAAGCAGGATTACAAGCATGTTATAGAGTATGAACCCATTCAGTTTGAGAAAGATTTAACCTACGAAAAAATTCCTATTCAAATTATTGATAGGAAATAGCAAGTTTTACGAAATAAGGTAGTACCTTCTGTTAAGGTAGTATGGAGGAACCACAATGCTGACGAAACTACGTGGGAACTCGAGGAGAAGATGATGAAAAATTATCCTAATCTTTTTGTTTAGCTTTGTGATGATTCCGGGGACGGAATCCTAATAAGGGAGCGTGAATGTAATACCCGAGATCATTATGTAATTTAATGGAATTAATAAATTGAATTTATATGAATCTATTGAGTGATTTTAATAAATATATGTGTATGCGTTAAATATATATATATATATATATATATATATATATATATATATTATATTGAGTTATATGATCAGATGTATTTAGATAGTTGGTTTGGATTAATTTAATTATTTGAATTTAACTAAGTAGTTAAAAATTTTATTCAAGGAATGGAGTTAAAACTCAAATTTGAGTTCGGAGTGAAAATTGAAAATGCAGACTGTATATTTGAGTCCGGAACGTCGAAATTAGTCAGAATAGACTGTAATCACAAAATGTATCGGGGTTGACTTTTTGGTCAAAGTCAACCGGTTGACTTTTTCGGATAAAAAGTCAAACTAGTGAACAGGGATGATTTTGACCAAACAAATATTCTCACGACGTTCGGAACGTCGATTTTAGTAGGAATCGATATTAGTAACAAAAATATTGAATTTTGGAGGGCAAAATGGTCAAATGATTTATTTAATTGATTAATTGATTAATATAATATTTTATTAATTAAAATTATATCAGCTGAATTTGGAGGGACCCAAGTGACTATCAAATTGGGACAAATGAGAGGAGAGAGCACAGTTATTGCAAAATTGAATGAGGGAGTTATTTCATTCTTTTAAACCCAAAATCTTTTCATTTTCTTAACCTCTCTCTCTAGTAACTGATGAAATTGATGAAGAATGTGAAGGGGTTCAATCTGATTGAATGAAATTGGAAGGGTGGAGGGACTCAATTACTATCAAATCTGTATAAAACTCTCTACCTAAAGCATTGGCCTCATTTTGTTAATTCTATACCGAGAGAAGAATTGAGAGTGAGACAGAGATAGAAGCTTTCTGGAGATTGCAGAGGATTAATCAAGCTAGAAGAGAAATATTATCAAGTAAATTTAAGAAGAAGAATTCATCTTAGAGGTTAAATCTATGAACTTTCATTATATATACAAGAAATGATGAGAAAATGCTTATTCGTTCAGATAAATGTTCTGATTGGGTTATGTGTTGCTATGTTGTTGTTAACTGATGATTTTATATTATTAAAGAATGAAAAATCTGAGTTTAATCATGCCATATGTGCTCTGAATTCAGTTAAGAAATGCTAAACATGTTTCATGTTGGTTAAAATTGCTTAAATGTGATTAAATTGTTTAAAAAGTAAGAATTTTGATTTTAGAGGTTCTAAGTTTGTTAATAGAGTTGTTGGTGCTGTTAGAATAGTTAAGTATATAAGTTATGTTGTTTTAGTTGAGTTTATAATATCAGCATATGTCCAAATTGCGATTGCATAGGTTTTTAGTAGTTTGGTGCGCAGCAGCAGCCTGCATCACCTGTGTCTGCGTACCAGCGCGGTCACGCCTGCACCAGAACTGAACTGATGTTTTTTATTTATTTGCTCAACCCTTAGAACCCAACTTAACCTTGTATAATGAGCATGAAGAAGCCTTAAACATGTATTAAGATGTATTATGAGTATGTTACCACAAAGTTAATTTGTAAACTATGATTTGATAGATATTTTGTTTAGGAAAAGCTATTTTGAATTGAAGAAACGACGTAAATATGTTTTATTAACATTTGAGCATGCGTATCAGAACCTATGTAACAATAAAATGAGGGACAAGTATGATCATAGCTAGTCGTTAAGGAAAGAGCTATTAAGCTTGTTTTTTTGAAAATAGATTTCAAAATGATATATTAGATATCGAATGTATGGACCTAATTTAGTTTTAAATCTTCAGAATAATGTGAATATTTGTTATTTGTTGTATACTAAGACCTCAATATGCTAGAGAGAGAGTTGTGCATTGGAAAGCTCGGTTCTGGGCCTGAATGGGAGTAGCGCGGCCGCGCCAATCCTAGGCATAAAAGCAGCGCGGCCACGCCGTGCTGCAGAGTTGCCAAAAGGGTCTGTTTGTGAACTGATGCTTGGTACATATGTATTACGCTCTTTTAAGTTTTACTATGTGCTAATTGGGATGTTTGTGACACCCCCAAATTCGGGTCTCCGAATACCCGGATCTGGTCATCACGATCCAATACAATCATTCACCTCTAACAACATATGATATCTAAAAGTGCGGAATATATAAACATTCGTTGTTCATTTAAGGTGTTACTAGTCCCAGAATACAATTAACCTTAATCAAGTACATCAACCCATACCCTAAATAACTATTAGGGTTAAAATTACATGAACAGCAATTAAATTACACATGATTATAAAGTCTGCTACAAGGAATCTATTGTTTCATCTTTTCTTTTCCTTTGTTCTTCCCTGAAGTCTCGGGTTTCGCTGCAATGAAGTCATGATATAGCAAGAATGAGCAACGAGTTTGCCCAGCAAGTTTAAAGTACAACAATAAGGATATATCATGATGAAGGGATGATAAAAAAAAGAATAATCAGAAGCAAGAACATTAAGTGCTTTTAGAACAATTGATAGTCAAATAGACTTTGAACGATAACTTCCAGAGGAGTCAATAGCTGGTTGACCCTCTGGTTACTGGCTACAGAATAACGTACTTGAGGGGATCAGCCTCGCGTACCCTATGTATATGCATAACATTTAATTCTGCTATTTGTACCTTATATACGGTACGTGGGGTACTCCCCTATAAATAAAGGGGTGTTCATATAGTCTAAGAATCCTTACCATTGATTGGTTCGGATAGCTTTTATAAATTCTCACAAAATTGTCTGGCCGAACAAGGGTTCAGACTTAACCATGAATGGTTCATAAAACTTCTGAATTTAATTCAATATTCGAATTCAAATGTATGAGTGCGAATGCCAATAAATACACAGATGTGGAATAATTTTAAAAGTAATTAGACCACTTATAGCATGCTTGGAGATAAAATTCAAGCTTAAAGAATACTTGCAATAATATATACCTTTTTGCATGAATTAAAATACTGCATAAGGTTTTAGAAGTATTACTCAAGGTAAAAAGTTGAGTAAGGAAGAACTTGCAATAAGGTAAGAAGTTTAGGGTTAGGAACTTGCAGAAATCAAAGTTCGGGATAGAGGACTTGCCTGTTTGCTCAGCTACAGATAAATTCTAGCTTTAATTAATTGATCTCGAGTGACCTATCATTGGATAAAGTCGATTTATCAATTAACAGTTGTGTATTTGACACATCTCACTATACCTTTTACTCAACAGGTAAAATTCACCATCTAAATTTAATTACTAATTAACATTAGTTAAACATAAATTTATTAATGACCTTTATCTATCTTAAACAGATAATAATTAATCATGGTCACTATCATTTGAATACTCAATTTGTTACCTTTAACAATCCTTATAAATTTATTTATAAAATAAATTCATTTTGGTTTAAAGATAACAGAAACCCTTGATCATTTATTTAGTTTACTCTTAATTACTATTTACCTTAGGGGTAATTTAACATTTATTGAACTTGTCCCTTATTCAACCCTAATTAATGTATAAAGTTATACACTTAATTATTATTTAATATTAATAATTGCTAAGTGTTTATTATCTTTATTTATTAAGGGCCACAGCTAAATATTTAGCTTATAAATCTCCCTTATACTTAATCATTATTTCATTAATTGATTAAGTAGTTAATTTCCTTCTTATCCAATACTTTATTCATACTTAATTATTATTACTATTAAATAATAATTAAATATTTATTATCTTTATTTATTATTTATTAATAATAAATAATTATTTTATTAACTTCATTCATATTTAATTATTATCATTAAATAATAATTAAATATTTATTAACTTTATTTACTATTTATTAATAATAATTAATTATTTTATTAACTTTATTCATATTTAATTATTATCCATTAAATAATAATTAAATATTTATTAACTTTATTTTATTTATTAACAAATAATAAATAATTATTTTATTAACTTTATTCATATTTAATTATTATTATTATTAAATAATAATTAAATATTTATTACCTTTATTCATTATTTATTGACACCTAATGAACTCAACAATTAATTTCGTTTCTTCCCCATATTTAATTATTAAATAATAATTAAATATTTATTTCCTTTATTTATTAAAATAAATAATCATTTATTAGTGTATTATTAACAAAAAAAAAAAAATCAGTCCGATGGCCCCACCAACCATTAATCCCCAGTTTGTTTGTTATTTGAATGAACCAAGCATTACTTAGTTGTTGGCCAAAATAATATCATGCTAAGTTTTTCTTTCTGCACAAGGGCATAAACCCCCCCCTTACGCACAAGGCTGGCAGACAGCACACTCGACACAGCCTTGGCAACTCATTTACCTATTAGTATGCTACAACTCACAGCAATACAAAATCAAACAGTATATCAATTTATGCGATTTTCCATCAACTACCTAGATCATTACCCAATCACGCCAAGAAAACAAAAGAATTTTGCAATATATTCTTATAGACATTACACTGAACTCCTTGCGAGCATACGAATGACCAACGCTAGCCTATTCAATATATATAGCATCTCACTGTCCTAACAGTACTGAAAAACCCATTTTGCCAGGACATTGAAGTCCTTCAATCTACAGGGGTTTGAACCAGGCAATAGAATACAATCCCAGTACAACAAAAATGCAAACCTCAACAACAGTAATCCAATACCAGTTTTTCCTAATCAAAGTGAACCAACACAATACAGACTTGCAACCCTAAACAAAATAACATAATACGAATTTCCCAATTCTCAGAACAATACCATTCAATATTATATACATCCAAACCAACACAGAAGGTAAAAAAAAAAAAAAAAAAATTCAAACCAACATTGGCCGCTCACTGTTATACCTTGGTTGTGATCGAACGGCTATCTTCCTCCTCCTTCCGCAATATGTAATTAGGTTAGAGGGCATTCGTCTCACCGTCGACGCCTCCGAACGGCAACCGTACCCGTCAGTTGGCCCTCCCCTGTTTCCCTCTTATCTCTCTAAATTTCCCTCTAATTGGACTCACCAACACCGAAATCAGCAACTTTGGGGGTTTGGGGGAGGTTCAATTTATAGACAATGGGTTACCCAATTTACTGGGTATTACCTAAATCGATCAAGTTAATGTCCAACGGTAGGAGGGAGTAACAACCGATCGTTCACATCAGCCCCATCAACACCCAGCTAGCTTCAATGGCACCCTCGAGCCGTGCGTTCCCATCAGTCAATCGCCGCGCCTCAACCCGTTGGTCCGATCAATTTACGCTCGGTCGTCGATACCTTTTCCCACTTCGACTGCTGGCTTCTTCGTGTCGCCGCCGGCGCACGCTGGGCGTCCCTCTTCCCCGTCACTCGCTCGCCTGACAGTTTGATTGAGGGTTTGGGTTGCTAGGCTCGATTTTGATTTGAGGTGTCTAGGGCTTAGGATTTTCTTGGTTGCAACTGGTCTGAGAGTTTGGCTCGGCTGAAACCTCCTCCCCCAATTTGATTTCCTTGTCGGTATGAACCCTTCCCCTTATGCGCTTGCCAGTTAACCCAATTTGAGGGGAATGGGTACAACCCGTGGCTAGACAACCCGACTGAAGAGAGGATTGGGCTCAGCCCAATTGTTTTAGTGACCAATTCAGTCCACTTGGGTTGGGCTCAACTGAAATGAAGAAATTGGGTCAGTTCAACCAATTTAATTTGCCCAGCCCAATTCGTTTGACCCAATCACGAAAATAAAAAGGAATTTGGCCCAATAAAATAAAAGAAAAATGGGTCCATTAATCTCACACCCTTATGTCCTAATATTTAAATTAAATAATTAATTCGATAAATTAATTATTTAAACATTTGTTTCAGCAAAAATTTCTCTTTCGAATTATTTAAATCCGATAATGATAGAATAAAATTATTTATTAATTTTCCTCCCAATTTTCTTGTACTTAAATGTTAGGATTAATTTTATAATTTGAATAATACTACTTTCATGGATTCAAATTAAATTTATAAAATTATATAAAATAAATTTTATCTAGAATAATTCTGATACAGTATTTTGAAAATTCCTGGACATTACATCCTCTCCCCCTTATAAAAATTCCGTCCTCGGAATTTCAATCTAAGGTTACTCAAATAATCGTGGATAGTTTGCTCTCATCTTCTCTTCAAGTTCCCACGTAGCCTCTTCTACCGCATGGTTCCTCCAGAGAACTTTCACCGAGTGAATGATTTTATTCCTCAGCTTCTGCTCCTTTCTATCCAGTATCTGCACAGGAATCTCCTCGTACGATAAATCTCTTTCGACTTGAATTGGTTCATAGGAGATGACATGTTTGTAGTCTGGCTTATACGGACGCAACACTGATACGTGAAACACGTTGTGAATGTGCTCAAGTTCAGGAGGTAATGCTACCTCGTACGCCACTTCACCTATTCTCCTCAAGATCTCGAACGGTCCTATGAACCTAGGGCTCAATTTACCCTTCTTCCCAAAACGGATCTTTCCCTTCCAGGGAGATACCTTTAGAAACACAAAGCTACCAACTTCAAAGTCTCGTTTCTGGCGATGTAAGTCGGCGTACTTCTTTTGGCGATCCTGGGCTGCTACTAACCGTTGTCTTATTACTTTAATAATTTCCACGGTTTGTTGTACCAATTCTGGCCCCAACAATCTTCGTTCACCAACTTCATCCCAACACAACGGCGTTCGACACTTTCTCCCATATAGTGCTTCGTACGGTGGCATACCAATACTAGCATGGTAACTATTATTGTAAGCGAACTCTACCAGAGGCAAGTGATCGTCCCAGCTGCCACTTAAGTCCATTACCACTGCTCGGAGCATATCCTCTAGAGTCTGAATTGTTCGTTCACTCTGACCATCAGTCTGGGGATGGTATGCCGTACTCATTCTTAACTGTGTTCCCAGTCTTTCCTGTAGACTTCTCCAGAAATTTGACGTGAAACGCGGATCTCTGTCAGACACAATAGATACTGGCACTCCATGTCGTGATACTATTTCCTTCACGTAAAGTTTCGCCAGCTGTTCTAATTTGTACCTGATCTTGATTGGTAGAAAGTGGGCAGACTTGGTCAATCGATCCACGATCACCCAGATGGCGTCTAGACCCTTTTGCGTTGTTGGAAGTCCCACCACAAAATCCATTGTGATGTGCTCCCACTTCCATTCGGGAATCTCTAAGGGTTGCAATAATCCACTCGGCCGTTGGTGCTCAGCCTTGATCCGTTGACAGGTCAAACACCGGCTAACGAACTCTGCAACTTCCCCTTTCAAGTGCGGCCACCAATAATGCTGACGAAGATCCTGATACATTTTGGTGCTACCCGGATGTACCGAAAATCTCGTATTATGGGCCTCTTGCAAAATCTCTTCCCTTAAGTCTGGTACGTAGGGTATCCAGATCCTCCCCTCAAATCTCAGCAATCCTGCGTTGTCAACCTTATACCTCGAGGCTTTTCCCTCTGATAACTGTCTCTTAATGTCAATACACTCCTCGTCAAATTCTTGAGCCTCCCGTATCTTATCTAGTAGAGTCGGACCTATCGTCACGGCGAACACCTTTTCGTCCACCTCCATTGGATACCTAACTTCTAGCTCCAGACGTTCAAAGTCCTTCACCAACTCCTCCTGAACTGTCAGCTGCATCAGCTTCACCTTGCCTTTTCTGCTTAAGGCATCAGCCACTACATTTGCTTTGCCCGGATGGTACAGAATTTCACAGTCGTAGTCTTTGATCAATTCCAACCATCGGCGCTGCCTCATGTTCAGCTCCTTTTGAGTGAAGATATATTTCAGACTTTTGTGATCTGTATATATCTCGCACTTCTCCCCGTATAGGTAGTGCCTCCAAATCTTCAAGGCGAAAACTACCGCTGCTAACTCTAAGTCATGAGTCGGGTAACCCTTCTCATAATCCTTCAGCTGACGTGATGCGTACGCCACGACCTTGCCGTGCTGCATTAACACACAACCAAGACCCTTGTGTGACGCATCACTATACACTACGAAACCTCCAGTGTTGTCCGGTAAGGTCAACACTGGTGCTTGGCTGAGTCTCTTCTTCAACTCTATGAAACTCTCCTCACACTTCTCCGACCAAACAAACTTGACTGTTTTCCTGGTGAGGTTGGTCAATGGCGACGCTATCTTTGAAAAATCCTGGATGAATCTCCGATAGTATCCCGCTAATCCCAAGAAACTCCGGATCTCTGTTGGCGTCTTCGGCTGTTCCCAGTTGATCACTGCTTCTACTTTTGCTGGGTCCACCGAAACACCATTCTTGTCTATGACATGACCCAGAAATTGTACCCTTTGCAACCAAAACTCACACTTCGAAAATTTTGCGTACAACTTCTCCTTCCTGAGAGCTCCTAATACAATCCTTAAGTGTTCAGCATGCTCCTCCTCTGTCTCCGAATACACCAAGATGTCATCGATGAATACGACTACGAACTTATCCAAGTACTGCTTGAACACTCTGTTCATCATATCCATAAATGCTGCTGGTGCATTTGTCAGTCCAAAAGACATTACCAGGAACTCGAAGTGTCCATAACGAGTCCTGAATGCAGTCTTCGGGATGTCTTCCTGCCTCACCTTTAGCTGATGGTAGCCTGTTCTTAAGTCGATCTTTGAAAAGTACTTCGCTCCCTTGAGTTGATCGAACAGATCGTCAATTCTCGGAAGCGGATACCTATTCTTAATTGTAACTTTGTTTAGCTCCCGGTAGTCGATACAAAGCCTCATTGAACCATCCTTCTTCTTCACAAACAGGACTGGTGCTCCCCACGGTGACACGCTCGGCCTGATATAACCTTTATCTAACAGTTCCTGCAGTTGCACCATCAACTCCTTCATCTCTACAGGTGCCATTCGATACGGCGGCTTCGATATTGGTGCGGTCCCCGGTGCCAAATCGATAACGAACTCGATTTCCCTGTCCGGCGGCAGTCCCGGAAGCTCTTCGGGAAAGACATCGGTGAATTCTCTCACGACTGGTATTTGACTCATCTCATCCCCTACTCGACGAGTATCAACCACATGGGCCAAATAACACACGCAACCTTTCTTAAGTAATCTCCTCGTTTGCATCATAGTAAGACAGCAAGATTTCCTTGGTGACTTACTACCGTAAAAGACCACCTTCGACTTGTTAGGAGTCTTCAGGTGTACACACTTTTCTTTACAGTCAATAACTGCCCCGTGGGTCGATAGCCAATCCATTCCCAGGATTACATCAAACTCTCCCAGCCGAATTGGAATCAAATCCACATTGAGCTTAAATCCTCGCAATTCAACGCAGCAATTTCTATGAATGTGCTCTACAGGGACGATTTCTTTGTTTGCTACTTCTATGTTCATAGGGTGTTCTAACTTTTCACAAGGTACATTTAACTGACTAGCAAATTCTTCAGAAACAAAAGAACAAGTAGCACCCGAATCAAATAGCACATATGCATTTATATCATTGATTGGGATGATACCTGACACCACGTCCTTGGATTCCATTGCATCCTGGACCGTCATGTTGAACGTGCGAGCTGTTGGCCTGTTAGCTTGACTGGCTGGTGCCCCATAGCTCAGCCGGTTATTGTTCCCGCTGTTGCTGTTGTTGTTCCTGTTGCCACTCCCGAGGTCACCTTTCCTTTTCGGACAGTCCTTGATTTGGTGGTCGGGTGCTCCACATGAATAACATCCCCCCTTTGGTTTGTTCTGACATTGGGGATCCATGTGCCCCGGTTGCCCGCATTTGTAGCAAACGCTTTTTCCTTTCATACACTCCCCCGTGTGGTTCTTACCACAATTACTGCACCTGCCTGGTTTCCTTGCCTCCCCTCCAGACTGGTTCCCTCCGGGCTTATTGCTCCCGAAAGATTGGCTCTCACTCCATTTCCGTTTATTGGGGTTGCTGCCCCCGCTGCTTCCTGCCTTAGGGCCCTCATGTCCCTTCTTCTTCTCGTGATTGTATTTGGCCAGGGCCTCACTGCCACCCTCTGCAATGATTGCCCTCTCCATTAATTCTGCGAATGTTCTGATTTTTAATACAGCCACAGAACGGTATAACCATGGTTTCAACCCTTGCTCAAACCTACGAGCTTTCCTTTCCTCTGTGCTGACTTGGTGAGCTGCAAACCGTGCCAACTCATTAAACTTAGCCGCGTACTCAGCCACAGACATGTTTCCTTGTTTCAGCTCCAGGAACTTGATCTCCATCTCCTGCTTCATGCTCTCTGGAAAGTAATTTTCCAAGAACATCTCCTTAAAACGATCCCAAGCGACAGTGCCTTCTTCAACTCGGCCCCGATTGGCCTTCCACCAATAGTTGGCTTCTCCTTTTAGCATGAAAGTGGCAAAACTTGTTTTCTGTTCCTCCGCCACCCTTGCTACTTCAAAGACCTTCTCTATCTCTTCTATCCAGGTCTGCGCCTCGATTGGGTTAAGAGTTCCCTTGAACTCAGGTGGTCCAACTAATTTGAAGTCTTTAAAATTTGCCAGATGATGCGCTGGCTCGGCTGCGGCTTGGGCTCTTTCAGGTGGTGGTCTGGATTGCATAGCCTCGGCCAGCATCTCCGCGAACATTCTCATGGGGTTGGTTTGGTCTCCAACCTCACTTTCTGACTCTTCGACTTGTCGGTTACGTGGCCTTCCCCTTGGCATGGTTTAGAATAAGGAAACTGATGACTTTTACCTATAGATTCACATTTTACATCATATGTTATTAAAATAAACAATTAAAGGTAAAATATTTATCAACACATTTGATTTAAGTGAAACATCTGCATTTATATTCATATACCACTGTTTTGTTACAATGACTAAACCTGTGGCATACTTCTATAAATGCGCCACTATCTGTCCTATCAACAGATCATCCCCCTAGACAAAAGTGGGGAATCCTAATCTTTCCTCCCTCAAGACCACAAATGTTGGGGTTCAGCTGCTACCCCAATCATAACAACAAATATAAAGTTTCATAAACAAACATGACTATGTCCCTAACATAAACAAAAGTGGGACTGACTGTACTAGCAACTAATCAACCATCCTATCCCATCACTATACATCATGACGGATCCGAGCCTGCTGGCCAGAAGAGACTGCTCCATCCCCGATCCTGCGGCGAACAGAGCGACTGGACTCCCCCACCTCATCCCGAGGTCTACGGTAGGCTGCATCCAAGGCATGTCCCAGGGTCTCTATCCTTACTGCCCTGGCCTCTAGCTGGTCCTCCAGCTGATCAACCCTCCTGGCCTCCCTGGCCCAGGCCTCCCTGACGCGCATCCTCGCAGCCACCTCCAGTCCGGCCTCAAACCTCATGGCCTCCTGTTTCGCCCTCAGGTGGGCGATCTGCAGATCCCGCTGCTCCAGTCTCTCCCTCAACTCAGCGTTTCGGGCCACTAGCTGATGTAGCAGTGGTCCGACCTGCTGTGCTGAGGACTCGTATCCCTGCAGTTGTGTCTTGGCCACTCCCAAGTCATGGTCGAGCTGGTAGGCCAGGTCTCTGTACTGGTCCTCCATATACTGATGGGTCTGGTTCTGCTCCTCCAGATGAGCAATCCGAGCCTCCAACTCCTCGTTCCTGTCAGTCAACCCCTCGATGATATCATCAGCAGTGGACCCCATGCCGTCGATACCAGTAGGTGGCTCCTCCCCCTCAGCCTCGGGATCCTCCTCCTCAGTATCAGGGTCCTGACTACCGGACCTCATCACCCCACCTACTACTGGCTCTGGCAGCTCCCTATGGTAGTCCTCTTCCGGATCAGACTCCTCCTGTAACAATCCCGGGGCAATAGGAGCATAGCCCACCAGCTGCTCCGAAACTACTGGTATATCTGTATATGTCTCCTCCACCTCACGGGCTCCACTAGTCTCCCCTACAGCAGCCATCCTACAAACACACAAAAACTAACATTAGTACAGCAATAAAATATATTCATTGAAGAAATGAAGTTATATTTCATTGGGTACTACTCGACTCGATGAATTCCCCAATTCATCAAAACCACATATAATAAATCTCCCCGATTTATCTCCTAATACTCAATACGAGTTTACTATGAAGGTTATAACCTAGGTTTCGCGATCCTAAAGTTTATAACCTACAGCTCTGATACCAACCTGTGACACCCCCAAATTCGGGTCTCCGAATACCCGGATCTGGTCATCACGATCCAATACAATCATTCACCTCTAACAACATATGATATCTAAAAGTGCGGAATATATAAACATACGTTGTTCATTTAAGGTGTTACTAGTCCCAGAATACAATTAACCTTAATCAAGTACATCAACCCATACCCTAAATAACTATTAGGGTTAAAATTACATGAACAGCAATTAAATTACACATGATTATAAAGTCTGCTACAAGGAATCTATTGTTTCATCTTTTCTTTTCCTTTGTTCTTCCCTGAAGTCTCGGGTTTCGCTGCAATGAAGTCATGATATAGCAAGAATGAGCAACGAGTTTGCCCAGCAAGTTTAAAGTACAACAATAAGGATATATCATGATGAAGGGATGATAAAAAAAAGAATAATCAGAAGCAAGAACATTAAGTGCTTTTAGAACAATTGATAGTCAAATAGACTTTGAACGATAACTTCCAGAGGAGTCAATAGCTGGTTGACCCTCTGGTTACTGGCTACAGAATAACGTACTTGAGGGGATCAGCCTCGCGTACCCTATGTATATGCATAACATTTAATTCTGCTATTTGTACCTTATATACGGTACGTGGGGTACTCCCCTATAAATAAAGGGGTGTTCATATAGTCTAAGAATCCTTACCATTGATTGGTTCGGATAGCTTTTATAAATTCTCACAAAATTGTCTGGCCGAACAAGGGTTCAGACTTAACCATGAATGGTTCATAAAACTTCTGAATTTAATTCAATATTCGAATTCAAATGTATGAGTGCGAATGCCAATAAATACACAGATGTGGAATAATTTTAAAAGTAATTAGACCACTTATAGCATGCTTGGAGATAAAATTCAAGCTTAAAGAATACTTGCAATAATATATACCTTTTTGCATGAATTAAAATACTGCATAAGGTTTTAGAAGTATTACTCAAGGTAAAAAGTTGAGTAAGGAAGAACTTGCAATAAGGTAAGAAGTTTAGGGTTAGGAACTTGCAGAAATCAAAGTTCGGGATAGAGGACTTGCCTGTTTGCTCAGCTACAGATAAATTCTAGCTTTAATTAATTGATCTCGAGTGACCTATCATTGGATAAAGTCGATTTATCAATTAACAGTTGTGTATTTGACACATCTCACTATACCTTTTACTCAACAGGTAAAATTCACCATCTAAATTTAATTACTAATTAACATTAGTTAAACATAAATTTATTAATGACCTTTATCTATCTTAAACAGATAATAATTAATCATGGTCACTATCATTTGAATACTCAATTTGTTACCTTTAACAATCCTTATAAATTTATTTATAAAATAAATTCATTTTGGTTTAAAGATAACAGAAACCCTTGATCATTTATTTAGTTTACTCTTAATTACTATTTACCTTAGGGGTAATTTAACATTTATTGAACTTGTCCCTTATTCAACCCTAATTAATGTATAAAGTTATACACTTAATTATTATTTAATATTAATAATTGCTAAGTGTTTATTATCTTTATTTATTAAGGGCCACAGCTAAATATTTAGCTTATAAATCTCCCTTATACTTAATCATTATTTCATTAATTGATTAAGTAGTTAATTTCCTTCTTATCCAATACTTTATTCATACTTAATTATTATTACTATTAAATAATAATTAAATATTTATTATCTTTATTTATTATTTATTAATAATAAATAATTATTTTATTAACTTCATTCATATTTAATTATTATCATTAAATAATAATTAAATATTTATTAACTTTATTTACTATTTATTAATAATAATTAATTATTTTATTAACTTTATTCATATTTAATTATTATCATTAAATAATAATTAAATATTTATTAACTTTATTTTATTTATTAACAAATAATAAATAATTATTTTATTAACTTTATTCATATTTAATTATTATTATTATTAAATAATAATTAAATATTTATTACCTTTATTCATTATTTATTGACACCTAATGAACTCAACAATTAATTTCGGTTCTTCCCCATATTTAATTATTAAATAATAATTAAATATTTATTTCCTTTATTTAGTAAAATAAATAATCTTTTATTAGTGTATTATTAACAAAAAAAAAACAAAATCAGTGCGATGGCCCCACCAACCATTAATCCCCAGTTTGTTTGTTATTTGAATGAACCAAGCATTACTTAGTTGTTGGCCAAAATAATATCATGCTAAGTTTTTCTTTCTGCACAAGGGCATAAACCCCCCCCTTACGCACAAGGCTGGCAGACAGCACACTCGACACAGCCTTGGCAACTCATTTACCTATTAGTATGCTACAACTCACAGCAATACAAAATCAAACAGTATATCAATTTATGCGATTTTCCATCAACTACCTAGATCATTACCCAATCACGCCAAGAAAACAAAAGAATTTTGCAATATATTCTTATAGACATTACACTGAACTCCTTGCGAGCATACGAATGACCAACGCTAGCCTATTCAATATATAGCATCTCACTGTCCTAACAGTACTGAAAAACCCATTTTGCCAGGACATTGAAGTCCTTCAATCTACAGGGGTTTGAACCAGGCAATAGAATACAATCCCAGTACAACAAAAATGCAAACCTCAACAACAGTAATCCAATACCAGTTTTTCCTAATCAAAGTGAACCAACACAATACAGACTTGCAACCCTAAACAAAATAACATAATACGAATTTCCCAATTCTCAGAACAATACCATTCAATATTATATACATCCAAACCAACACAGAAGGTAAAAAAAAAAAAAAAAATTCAAACCAACATTGGCCGCTCACTGTTATACCTTGGCTGTGATCGAACGGCTGTCTTCCTCCTCCTTCCGCAATATGTAATTAGGTTAGAGGGCATTCGTCTCACCGTCGACGCCTCCGAACGGCAACCGTACCCGTCAGTTGGCCCTCCCCTGTTTCCCTCTTATCTCTCTAAATTTCCCTCTAATTGGACTCACCAACACCGAAATCAGCAACTTTGGGGGTTTGGGGGAGGTTCAATTTATAGACAATGGGTTACCCAATTTACTGGGTATTACCTAAATCGATCAAGTTAATGTCCAACGGTAGGAGGGAGTAACAACCGATCGTTCACATCAGCCCCATCAACACCCAGCTAGCTTCGATGGCACCCTCGAGCCGTGCGTTCCCATCAGTCAATCGCCGCGCCTCAACCCGTTGGTCCGATCAATTTACGCTCGGTCGTCGATACCTTTTCCCACTTCGACTGCTGGCTTCTTCGTGTCGCCGCCGGCGCACGCTGGGCGTCCCTCTTCCCCGTCACTCGCTCGCCTGACAGTTTGATTGAGGGTTTGGGTTGCTAGGCTCGATTTTGATTTGAGGTGTCTAGGGCTTAGGATTTTCTTGGTTGCAACTGGTCTGAGAGTTTGGCTCGGCTGAAACCTCCTCCCCCAATTTGATTTCCTTGTCGGTATGAACCCTTCCCCTTATGCGCTTGCCAGTTAACCCAATTTGAGGGGAATGGGTACAACCCGTGGCTAGACAACCCGACTGAAGAGAGGATTGGGCTCAGCCCAATTGTTTTAGTGACCAATTCAGTCCACTTGGGTTGGGCTCAACTGAAATGAAGAAATTGGGTCGGTTCAACCAATTTAATTTGCCCAGCCCAATTCGTTTGACCCAATCACGAAAATAAAAAGGAATTTGGCCCAATAAAATAAAAGAAAAATGGGTCCATTAATCTCACACCCTTATGTCCTAATATTTAAATTAAATAATTAATTCGATAAATTAATTATTTAAACATTTGTTTCAGCAAAAATTTCTCTTTCGAATTATTTAAATCCGATAATGATAGAATAAAATTATTTATTAATTTTCCTCCCAATTTTCTTGTACTTAAATGTTAGGATTAATTTTATAATTTGAATAATACTACTTTCATGGATTCAAATTAAATTTATAAAATTATATAAAATAAATTTTATCTAGAATAATTCTGATACAGTATTTTGAAAATTCCTGGACATTACAATGTTTGTACTGTTTAAGTATATAATGGCTATATAAACCAAGGTTTCAAAAGGTTTAAACGGGATTTATAAACGAAACTTTTGGAGTAAAAACAAAAGCAACAATTTGTGATATATGATGATTTGCTTTAAATGTATATTTGGTTAAATGTATGTTTGTAATACATATCTATAAACATGGAACAGTTGCATTAGGTATGTATTGAGTGAATAGAATTTGAGAATCTGTTAATATGAATGAGTGGCTAATGAATATATATATATATATATATATATATATATATGAATATATATATATATATATATATAGGATATTTGCAGTAAAGTTAAGCAATAATCGTAAGCTACGCGAAAGGCAAGTATTCTATCTTAATTCATTTTGTTTCTACGAAAGTAAGTTTCCTAATTTGTGAAATTTGTTTACAAAGTCCTCATTTGCAAGTTATATCTCATTCGAGTTCATATCATGTTTAAGTTCAATCGATGATAACTCAGTTTCAATTGCGTATAAGTTTTATTTGATTATGGACTGTTTCTTTAGATTGCCTTCTCTCGCCTTTTGTTCCAGCTAGATATTATTATCATTTGAATTACTCAAATTCATTGTAGTTAATTAAAGTTTGCCAATCCAAATTGTTTGGTGCGGTTCCGCATGAATACTAAGATGAACAACCCGATTAACGGGGAAAAACTGATGACGGGCATATAGTCCCATTTACGCTTATGCGATTAAATTTTATTCTTGTGGACAATGTAGGGTACGAACGGTTGATCACCTGGAGTACTTGCGGAGAATATTTTTACAGTCTATTTGATTGTCGTAACTTCTAATGGTTTTCGATGAATTAAAAACAATGTTCAGGGTAATTCTAGAACTCTTATCTTTGACATTCGACACTACTTCTTAATTATTCTTTCGATTATTGAGGAATTCCTAAACAGATGATCCTATCTTTGATGTCCTTTATCAATTTATTTTATTACTTGCTGGGCAATTTGTGCTCATTCTTGCTTTAACATTTCAGTTAAGGGAGAGAAGGCAGAGAGTCCTGTTAGGTGTAGGAATGGCCTTTGGGATGACTGGCTTGCCCTTAGGCTGGGGTTGATCATCTTTAGGCGGATCCTTGCTTGGCGGATCCTGCTTAGGTAGCAACTGCTCTTTCAGCATCGTGGCCATTTCCAACATTTGTTTTTTAAAATCATCGAATTCCTCCCGAGATATGGAACCAGGATTAGTAGGTGGAATATCAGTCATTTCAGATGTAGAAACCTGGGCCCTCTTAGATTGCAAATGCGTTTGAGGAGCTATCCTACAGAAAAAAACGGTTTGGAGTTTAATCTTTGGAAAATGAAAGATGTGGATGCATGCTAAAGTTGTAACTTTTGTGTTTTTGGGTTTTTTAATCTTTCCCTGCAAAACAAACGTTAGCGGTCCCTTATTGCAATAATAATTAATTTACACGAATTATTATGCTTTCCAAACTGTTCCCTGCAAAACATAGAGGTCAGTACCTTCTTTTGACAACAAGGGGAAAAAATTGAATGGGATTATGACATTTATACGCGTAAACGTAAAAGGGCATGAAGATACTTTCCCTGCGTTGGGTTAATCTGAGGCTGACCTACCCTAAGGTTACTCTCGCGGCTTTTCGGCATGAAGGTTCCCAAATCTTCGCAATCTACTCGTCTGAATCCTTTCGATTGGAGCGGATATGGGTGGTGCGTTTCCTGAGCCATCTCCGGGGAGCAGCCCCTTCGAGTCCAGTAATAAGCAACCGACAGGTTCGCCTCAGGAGGAGGTACACTCTCAACATACATTCACATTCATCGTCCTCACCGTATGCAAATGATTACTTTAAAGTAAAGCAATTCCATTCAATTATTCATTTATTGGACAAAACACACATTCACACAACAACAAGTAAAATAGATCAAAATATCGCACGCATTCACACATTAATGAATTTTTTAAAGGATAGGACAACATCAAGATTTAAACGCGGCTTAAGCCCTCTAATGTCCCCAGCAGAGTCGCCAGCTGTCGACGCCGGGAAAGATCGCTTCATTGGTGATTGTTACCCTTTCCAATTTTAGCCTTTTATTAGATAATTTTTTGGAAAAGGTCGGCACTAATGTCGTCGGGGTTTTGAAAGATCGTTTGTTTGATGAGCCAATTGACCAGAGTCGCCAGTTGGTATATTTGTAATGGATGTACCAACTCATCCGAGTTTCGTTTTCGTAAATCGCTGGCTCATATGTGACTCCGAATTAATTGGTCTGCAAACCGAGATTCATAGAGTTCGGGGGCTTGCTTAAGTGATGGGAAGGTGTTAGGCACCCCCCGACTTCCGTGAAACACGGTTACCGCAATCTTGATGCTTTTCCTATCCTTTAATTCTTACAATGTGTATGTGTGCGCGTGTGCGTGTCTATGTGAATGTGGTGGTGAGTTTGTATGAAATAATCATTTGGTTTTTCTTATGGAAAGTCGTGTTTTGAGAGGGCATTAGAATGTCCTTCGGTTTATACGAGAAAGCTTTATTTTTTATTAGAAAGGTTTGATTTTAAAAACCATGAGATTTTCATTAAGCATTGTTTTAGCAAAACAAGAGTTTTTAAACCTTCATCGAAATAGGAATCGAGACCTATACATTGCTTTCATAAACAAGATGACGGGCAACTTCTAGGATCTCTTTAACCCTATGCACAACGGTTCAATAAAACGTCATTTATTTTATAAAGCCATTTTTTGTGATGTTTGAAAACGATTTTCCTTTAGCTTTCTCGTTTAAACAGGAATCGACACTTATTAGCACTTCCAATTTTAAGCCTCGTGGTGCTAATAACCTAATTTGATTGATTTTATGAAAATCTTCATCGTTTAGCTTTGAAATCAATTTTAGGTCGTAAATCAAATCAAGCATTAAAATGCATTGGGGCTATTCATGGGCATGTAAGCCATCAAAATAACCCCAAACGCCCACAAGCCCATATTTCACTATTTCGGGGGCCTTAAACCCGATTTTCAACTTGGTATCGTTTTAAGGCCCGACGATTACAATTTACAATGAGGGTACATCGCCTATAATACTTACATCCAAAATGTCCATCATCGGATTTGGACCACGGGGTCACGTCCTAGGCTCACAACCACAATTTATGCACACCCAAGCAATGGATATTACAAAAATTAAACAAGCTAAAATTCACCAAATGGATATCATCGGGTCATTAGGTAGAATTTTATTCCTTTGGAACCTTCACTAATAATCCCTAATCCATGTATTCTCAATAATATCCAAGAAAGAATTATGTTTAATATGATCCAAATGACAAAACTTGACAGAATAATATAATAAAACTGCTATAAAAGGGTTCTTTTTCACCTTGCAAATGACACCACGATGCGTATAAATTCGTATATTGAATATAGTAGAAATTATATGTGACACAATCTCACAAAAGGGGTATAATTCCTCACTATTTTCTCTCTTTTCTCTCTTTTTTCCGCTGTTCTTGCTGCTGAATCTTCCTCCTTTCCTTTTTTCTTCCGCTGCTGTCAACTCCCTTTATGCTGAATGAAGGAATGAGCTGAAATAGGCTGGCCAAGGGCAGCCGCAGATTGATCTGCGGCTGGCCTTGGTTTCTCCGTGCCCATCGCGCACTTCAGCCGCCCGCCGCGCACTTCAATTATTTTAATCGTTGGCCGCAGATCAATCCGCAGCTGGGTGGGCTGATTTTTCCGATTTTCGAGCCGCACCTTGATTCTCGTGTCGTACCATTGGTTTTTTCTGAAGGACTTGTATTTTATAGTCCGGGAACCGCTGGGAAACGTGCCGTATCATTCCGCTTTGATCGTTGTCGTATCGGCTTTGATCGCACGTCGTTGCGGTGACTGTGAGTGTTCGTACTTATGTCCACCTTTCGTTCTCGTAGGTTGGGTTCATTGACGATTTTGCCCTCCTGTCATGGTTAGTATACGAAGTGCAAAATTTGGGTGTCTACATATATATATATATATATATATATTATATTATCCAACATGCTTTGCATGTCAAATAATATGACGCGTATTTTATATATATATGTGTTTGCACGCTAAACAAGATGAGACTAATAATAATTAACCCCTCAAAGAAATTATATTAAGTCTTAAGCGTTCAAAGATATTCAGAATATCGAGCGTCGCCTTCTAGCATGGTAAAGCAATAGAGTATTAAATATTTAATATGAGTTTGTTGTGTCACCACAAGGCAAGTATTAAATATTTAAGATGTTGCCTTATCACATTTGATGCTTATTAAGGAATTGAACATTACTGTTTTGTTGTGTCACCACAAGGACGATATTTTTCTCTTCACATATATGGAAGTGCTAGGATGGACTTAACTTAGATAATTTTGATTCGGATGTGTCATCACTTGATCAAAATAATCTAAGAGGCAAAATACAAGGAGTTACATAGTGATGTAATTGACAATAGTTGTCTACCTATTTATTTATATATCGTTTGTTGTGCCACCATAAGGCTATATACATTTGAAATGGGATCCTTAGTCTCACTAGCAAATCTTTAATTAGAATTGCCGAACTATATAATGAGGGTAATATAGTTTGATAAAAAAGTGAGAGATACCAATTTAAAATAAAGACCAAATTTATTTTGGTAATTAATTAAATGAATGTATGTTAACATGTTGTCTATTTCACATGCAGAATTTAAAAATGTCAAACTCACTATCACTGCGCAGCATACTTGATGCTAACAAACTGACCGGACCGAATTACACGGACTGGTTAAGGAATCTTAGAATTGTTCTCACTGCTGAAAAGATTTCTTATGTCCTAAATTCGCCAGTCCCTGTAAATGTTGCAGAAACAGCCTCTGAGGAAGAGATTTCTACTTTCAAAAAGTGGCAAGATGATGCAATCCTGGCTCAATGCATCATGCTTGCATCCATGAGTAACGAGCTTCAGTGTCAACATGAAACTATGGATGCTCCTACTATATTGTTGCACCTCAAGGAGTTGTATGGTGAACAAAGTAGGACTGCTAGATATCAGATATCTAAGGAGCTCTTTCGATCTCGTATGACCGAGGGCACTATTGTTGAGACTCATGTCCTTAAGTTGATCAATTTGATTGAACAACTTGGACAACTTGGGTTCGTGATGGATGGGGAGTTAAGCCAAGATTTGATCTTGCAGTCACTCCCGAACACCTTCTCACAATTTGTTATGAACACCTTCACACGAATAATAAGTTAAGGACACTTCTCATCCAACAAGAACCAAGTCTTACTAGTGGATGATTCTTCCAAGAAAAAGAAGAGGCCCAAGGTATCTTCTGAAAAGAAGAAAAACAAGAAGGCTAAGGGCAAGGCGAAGAGAAAGGATAAAAGGAAACCTGATCCTGATAGCAAAAGAATTTGCTACCATTGTAATAAGCCGGAACACTGGAAGAGGAACTGCAAGGTGTATCTTGCGGACCAAAAGAAGCTTTGAGAAGCTTCGACTTCCGATCTAGGTTTGTTCATGATTGAAATTAATTTTTTTGAAAGTCAAAATTCTACTTGGGTATTGGATACCGGATGTAGTTCTCACATATGTAATAATATGCAGGGACTAAGCAGAAGTAGAAAGCTGAACAAGGATGAAGTCGTCCTACGAGTGGAAAATGGAGCAAAGGTTGCTGCATTAGCTGTAGGAACTTACTGTTTAGCACTGCCTACGGGCAAGTCCATTAGTTTAAATAATTGTTATTATGTTCCAACACTCATTAGAAACATTATTTCAATTTCTGTATTGGATATGGATGGTTTTGATATTATAATAAAGAACAACAATTGTTCTATTTATAATAAAAAAAATTTATATGGTGTTGGCAATTTACTGAATGGACTTTACATACTTGACTTGCATGAAAATATTCTTCAAATTGAACAAACTAAGAAAAGAAAAAGAGATGATGTTAATTATACCTTTATGTGGCACTGTAGAGTCGGTCATATCAATGAAACAAGATTAACCAAGTTGCATAAAGATGGGCTTTTAGCGCTGTCTGATTACGAATCATATCCAACTTGTGAATCTTGTCTCATGGGTAAGATGACTAAATCCCCTTTTAGTGAAAAAGGAGAAAGAGTTACAGAGTTGTTAGCATTGGTACACACAGACGTATGTGGACCTATGACAACAAATGCACGAGGAGGGTATTCTTATTTTATTACTTTCACTAATGATCATTCTAGATTTGGATATGTGTAATACAAATCTGAATCGTTTGAAAAGTTCAAAGAATTCAGAAGTGAAGTAGAGAAACAAACTAGTAAGAGTATTAAGATTCTTCGATGGAATCGAAGAGAGGAATACTTAACCAATGAGTTTCTCAATTGTCTTAAAGAAAATGGTATAATCTCACAATGGACTCCACCAGGGACGTCACAGTTGAATGGTGTATCTGAAAGGAGAAATCGAACATTGTTTGGACATGGTTCGTTCCATAATGAGTTTTACCGACCTTCTAGTATCCTTCTGGGGTTATGCCCTAGAATCGGCTGCATACCTACTTAACAAGGTACCTACCAAATCTGTCTCAAAGACTCTATATGAGTTATGTACAGGGAGGAAACTAAATCTTAAGCATGTTAAGACTTGGGGTTGTCCAACTTATGTCAAAAGGTTTGAGCATGATAAGTTGAAGACTAGATCCGACAAATGTAGATTCGTGGGATACCCTAAAGAAACATCAGGGTATTATTTCTATCATCTTACTGATCAAAAGGTGATTGTTACAAAACACACTGCCTTCTTGGAAAAGGAGTTTATCCTTGAAGGGGTCAGTGGGAGTAAGATATATCAACCTATTCGTAAATCTGGAAGAGTACCGAAGATACCTGATAGGTATAGATTCATCATAGAGGATGATGATGACGTACGCATCATAGATGATGATGATCCATTGACTTACGAAGAGGCTATGAGTAGTAAAGACTCAAAGAAATGGCTAGAAGCCATGGAATCCGAGATGGAATCCATGTATGAAAACTAAGTATGGACTTTGGTTTCACCACCTGAGGGCATTAAGCCTATTGGGTGTAAATGGATTTTTAAGAGAAAGACTGGAGTGGATGGCAAGGTAGAGACCTATAAGGCCCGACTAGTTGCAAAAGGTTTCAAACAAAGACAAGGAGTTGACTATGATGAAACCTTCTTAACAGTAGCTATGCTCAAGTCCATTCGGATTTTGCTTGCAATTGCAGCTTATTATGACTACAAGATCTGGCAAATGGATGTGAAAACGGCCTTCCTCAATGGAGAGCTTGAGGAGAATGTATATATGATATAGCCAGATGGTTTTATTTCAGCGGTTGGAATAAACCAAGTCTGTAAGCTACAACGATCCATTTATGGATTGAAGCAAGCTTCTCGAAGGTGGAACATCTGTTTTGATGAGATAATCAAAAAGTTTAATTTTATCAAAAATGAGGATGAACCATGTGTGAACAAGAAGGTTAGTGGGAGCGCTGTTTCATTCCTTGTATTATATGTTGATGATATATTACTGATAGGGAATGATGTTCCTATGCTACAGTCGATCAAAATTTGGTTATCTAAACACTTCTCCATGAAGGACTTGGATGAGACATCCTATATTTTGGGGATAAAGATGTATAGAGATAGATCTAAAAGGATGCTTGGCTTAACCCAAGGAAAGTACATTGACTCGATGCTAAAGAGGTTTAGCATGGAAGAATCCAAGAGAGGTCTCATGCCGATGAGCCATGGAATACATCTCTCCAAGAAACAGGCCCCAAAGACACCTGAGGAGAGAGACCATATGAGTAAGATTCCTTATGCTTCAGCAATAGGACCTATCATGTACGGTATGATATGTACTAGACCAGATGTCGCTCATGCACTTAGTGTAACAAGCAGATATCAGTCAAATCCAGGAGAAGAGCACTGGAAGGTAGTAAAAAACATCCTAAAGTAGAGAAGAACTAAGGATGTATTTTTTGTCTACGGTGGGTCTGAATTGAAACTATAAGGCTATAAAGACTCAAGTTTTCAAACGGACCAAGATGACAGTAAATCCATTTCAGGGTATGTGTTTACCTTAAACGGTGGCGTAATGAGTTGGAAAAGTTCTAAGCAGCAAACAGTTGCTGATTCAGTGATAGAGACAGAGTACATAGCTGCAAGTGAAGCTGCAAAGGAAGCTGTTTGGATGAAGAAGTTCATCACTGAACTTGGAGTCATTCCTAGCATTAGAGGAGCCGTACCTTTATTCTGTGACAACACCGGAGCTGTTGCGCAGGCTATGGAACCCAGGTCTCATCAGAAATCCAAACACGTGTTGCGGCGGTTTCATTTGATTAGAGAGATCATTGAAAGAGGAGATGTCACCCTGGAGCGTGTGGACTCTCAAGACAACATTGCAGATCCATTTACTAAAGCTTTAACATAACAGCAGTTTGATCGTCACTTAGAGAAGATGGGTATTAGATACCATGGCGATTGACTTTAGTGCAAGTGGGAGATTGAAAGTAGTATGCACACAAGCCAATCATATTTGATATGATGTAGCATATACTTTATAATCTTATTCATTTATTAATAAAAGAATTGATTTTCTTGAAAGGCATTTTATATTATCTACATGGTGCTGTTATATTAAATGTGATAAACCCATAGTTTTGGGCAATGCTTTTATAATCATGATGGTGATCATGCTAATGAGATCTAAATTCAAGATAGCTCACAAACTAAAATTGTTCCTAATCGTTGGATTACTAAAAAGGGGATTAGTGAATCCGGACAGATTAGTACATACGTTGTTTGCTCTTAAAAGAGGATGATTGATCTCATAATCATTTGTGTGGAGACACTAAAGCAAGTATGTAGGTACTTATTGGAGAATAAGTTCACTAAACATGGCTCCCTAAGGAATACCTAATGGAGTTTTACTCGTCTGTCAATAGGAATTCTTCTAGTGATAGTAGTACAAGTGATCCTTAGACTTGAGATCATCATAGTATCTTGTGTATGATGAGTTATACTTTGACATATCCCTTAAGACCTTTAGGGTATATCAAAGGGTATGATTAGGTATAATAAGTTGTATATGGTGATAGGTGAATGATCAACAAAGAATCTACCACGTCTAGTAAAAGATGTGAATGTCCTATGCGATTCGATAAATGACAACTCAGTAGTCCTTGGCCAAGGCAGAATGAAATTAGAAAGGAGTTTCTAATTTGCATTATTTAGAGTTGTGCATTTGGGAATCGAAATACATATAATTAAATAAAATAAGACTTGACAGTAAATCCATGTCTTATATTTAATTGGGACATTGTATAGTAGAAGGATTGAATTGTACGGTAACTATGCACTGAAATTCAATTGAAATTCGGTGACTGTTGCTGATATTCTGCATGGGGGAGCGTGGCAGCTTCCTCATAGCAACTATCATGAGGTCATTCTGCTGCGTAGGAAGATTGAACATATCCCTGTTCCGACTGCTTCTAGGGACAGTATATCTTGGAATTCAATTGACATCAACTCCCTCAAAACTTTTCACATATGGGAATCTATTAGAAATCGGCAGCAGCTTGTGGACTGGCATGGGATTTTGTGGAATTAATTGCAGGTACCTCGGTACTCCTTTATTCTATGGCTGGGATTATTGTGGAAATTGCCAACGAATGACACTGTTATGGCTTATTCAGCAGGCCCAAGAATTGGCTGTCCATTTTATAGCTTACAACCTGAAAGTTTTGATCATATTTTCTTTGAGTGTACTTACTCCAGCAGTATACTTCATGATGCACTCTCAATAGGAAATTGGCAAAACATGCCTATGGAATGGAATTCCCTAATTGACAGAGTTGCTCATTTCCATAGAAGGAAACTTACCAAAAACATCCTAAGCCTGACGCTTGTTACCTCCTTCTATAAAATCTGGGAGGCTAGAAATAAGAAGATTCATCAGAACGTGCTTATCCCTTGGATGGTTATGGGTAGGGAAGTTATTAATATCATTAAATCTAGACTTTCCCAGTCCAAGACTTTCATTAAAGCTTCCCATGTTGACCATTACTATTATAACTGAATTTTGTAATTGGGTTTATCTCCTTGTTTGGCAACTATTTGTTCTAGATTGTGGAGGACGGGGCTAAGTCCTATGGTTAGGACTGCTTGGGCTAGTATTATTCCGGATGTGGTTGGTCAAGGCTGATTTGTGGCTGATGTTGTTGCTGATTTTGTTGCGTCAGTTCATGGCTTCCTGTTGTTGTTCGTTCCAATTAATGGCTCAGTTGCTATTTTCCTTCTCTTGCTGCCTTGATACTATTGGGCCCTCCTTCTTCTTATTTGGTTCTGCTGATGTGTCCATTGTGGGGGGGCTTTCTGCTGGTGTGAGCAGCGATCTTTGGCTTCCAGCCTGGTTGGGGCTACATTTCAATTACTGTTTTCAGCTGGGTCTTTATATTTCTTACCCATGTTTGGGTGTTGTTGGTCTGGTTCCATCCGTTGGCAGTCAGCTTGGTTTTCTTGGGTTATTTAGTCCCTCTCGTGCTTCTGTTTTCTCTGGACCCAGTAAAGGATTTTACTTTATCATTAATCTAGGCTTTATATAAGCTATTGCTTAGTCTTTTCTTTTGAAATGCCTGCTGTAATATTTGTTTTTTCGAAAATTGAAGTATTGTTGCCTGTATAGTTACCTCATCTATTGGGCTTGTCAATAGATGAATTAACTATAGTCTGGGGTATGCCCCTTTGCCAGTGTAATTTTTGGCCTTTTTTGGCATTTTATACATTCATCAAATTTAGCAAAAAAAAAAAGAAAAAAAAAGGTTCTTTTGTGATTAATGTTGAAATCTATATTATCTGGAAAGTTGTTGATCGCTAAGAGGGCTTACCCTTATTGTAGAATAAATAATATTTATTTAAATGAATTAAATAGTTTAATTTATTTATTTAAATATAATTAGAATTATTCTAATTGATTTATTCACAACCGGTTTAATATGAAGAACCTAAAGGGTCACACCGCAAAAGGAAAAATATTTATTTAAGAAGTAAATGACATAATTGTAATAATAAGTTAAGTGTATTTAATTTAGTCAATGGAGATATAATAAATTAAATAGCTTAATATTTATTATTTAATATTTTGAAAATATTAAATATAAATTAATAAGAGGAGTCTTATTATTATTATTATTATTATTATTATTATTATTATTACTATTACTATTATTTAATTCTAATAGGGATTGAGAATTAATTAATAGAAGTACTCTCAGATGAATTACTAATTGGATTAGGAGCATAATTAATTAAAGGAGTTTAATTATAATAGAAACCCTAATCCTAAATAGTTTAGGGTAGGGTTTTCCTACTATTGTAAATAAGAGAAGTCTTATCATAGATTAGGGTTACACACTTTTGCATTAGATTGTGGAGAGTACATGTAATTTTTATAGAGATAGAAACTAGGGTTTTGCCAACACCCATCTTCTTGAATAACTATTCTTCCTTGGTGGATCACCTCTAGAGGCCAAACACTTGGATGGCTAATGTTGATCAAGCGAAGGAATTTAGTCGGTGGAATTCAAGGAGAACGCGAAAGAATTGGAGGTGAACTTATACCCGAGGAAGCTTTGATTCACGAGGGTATAATTCTCTATCTCTATCTCTTTCGTTAATTGATAATTGAACACAAGGAAAGATCATGGTGATGGTTTGTATGAAAATTTTAAAATCCGTTTTGTCACGCTTCCGCCCTATTTATGTAATTTGATTGCATGCTTGCGTTGCATACAAACCTTACATGTCCCAAGGAAAGTATATTGACTCGATGATAAAGAAGTTTAGCATGAAAGATTCCAAGAGAGGTCTCATGCCGATGAGCCATTGAATACATCTCTCTAAGAAACATGCCCCAAAGATACCTGAGGAGAGAGACCGTATAAGTAAGATTCCTTATGCTTCAATAATAGGATATATCATGTACGGTATGATATGTACTAGACCGGATGTCACTCATGCACTTAGTGTAACAAGCAGATATCAGTCGAATCCAGGAGAAGAGCATTGGAAGGCAGTGAAAAATATCCTAAAGTACTTATGAAGAACTAAGGATGTATTTCTTATCTACGGTGGGTCTGAATTGAAACTAGAAGGCTATAGATACTCAAGTTTTTAGATGGACCAAGATGACAGTAAATTCGTTTCAGGGTATGTATTTACATTAAACGGTGGTGCAGTGAGTTGGAAAAGTTCCAAGCAGCAAATAGTTGCTGATTCAGTGACAGAGGCAGAGTACATAGCTACAAGTGAAGCTGCAAAGGAAGCTGTTTGGATGAAGAAGTTCATGACTGAACTTGGTGTGGTTCCTAGCATTAGAGGAGTCGTACCTTTATTCTGTGACAACATTGGAGCTGTTGCGCAGGCTAAAGAACCCATGTCTCATTATAAATTGAAGGAATAATATGATCCATGTCATGTCATATTTACACAAAAACAAAATTAAAATTCATACCTCTGAAGCGTGATAAAACCTTTGAAGCGAAAAACCTTCTAAAATTGATCGTCCTCTGCAACCTAACGGTGTCTTCGAACTACGATACGAGAACGGAGCCCAAATCCACGATTCGTAACAGATAGGGTTTGGTTTGTGGTGGGAGAGGTTACTGATAAAAGTTTCTAGGGTTTTGGGCCAATTTTTTTCCTCCTATTAACTGAGGAGAGGAGACGTGAGTCTTATAGGCCGAAGTAGTTGAACCACTTCCCTACAATTTCTCCAACTCTCAATTACATAATTAACTCAGTCAATATCACTGACTAATAAACCAAATGGGTCGGACCCTCTATGGGCGCCCCATTCGGATACCCAAAATCTAACATTTTCCACTCGCCCATGGCGGGGACGACGTAATCCTCATATCTGCCAAAACCAACTCAAACCAAAACGTGTAAACCTCTAACTACCGAACCGTGCGACCGCTGAGTTCACCTGCAATGCGGGAGCTCTATATTAAACCCGTTAAGGCCAACATAGAGACATCTACCCTTTTAAAGAAAAATAGTGCGGGAGCTCTCACGTCAAACTCAATTAGTTCACGTAGAGGCTACAACCTATAAACTCAGAGTACCCCATACACATTTGATTTTCACTAGGTTAAGTATCTTTAATCCCTCAAAGAGCCATACTTAACCACCTTTGGGCCCAAGTCCATTTCATATCTCACTTATTACTATATCGCTATTGAAGCACTATAGTTATCGACAATAAGTGCATAACGTGGTGAAATCATATTATCTTCCCTTCGCCCTAATACCACTCAAACATGAATTAACTGCTTTCTCAGAATCGGTCCTTAGGGTCTCATCAATCCTAACCTTAGGAATCAAAACCAAAGTAGCAACATTAATCCATGTCTTTGCAGTATAGTCAAAGATCACAAAGAGCACTTGATGTAGGAATAAGGATATTGTCCTACAGGACTCACACGGTGAGGAAATAGGGATTCATTCTCTCACTTCATTTACATGGTCGTAAGCACATGTAACCCTCTCATAACATACTATTCTATAGCCTTGTTGTGCGGACCTTAGTATAGTCACTCCAAGAGTGCCTAACTCGAACATTTCAAATTGCTCGCTTATCAAAGCGCCATATTTGAAATTTCGCATCTGGTTATCATGTCACGATAGACAATCTCATCTACATGAGCATATGTCCTATGGTCATGCCGTACGGATCTTAGTTCAGTCGCTTTATAAGCGCCTAACTCGAATTTCCAGATTGCTCGCTTTCCCAAGCGCCAAGTCTAAAATTTCGTATTCGGCTATCAGTACAGGTTAATATAGATGGTGGGGCATACTATATTCAATTAATCCAAACTAACCTAATATTGGCACATGCCAAGGCGACACAATATTTCATTTTGCTCGCTACTGAATGCCAATTGATTGTTATCTAATCAATAGCTCGCTACTCAAAGTGCCAATTAATGAACTGTCTCAACCTTGCTCGCTTTTCAAAGCGCCAAGGGTGATTGCTCGTGTGAGTGAGCCAATCAACCTGTTGACATATATTTAATGTGTGCATATCTAATATGCATAATAACTGTGTGAACTACTACTATTTATCATATGCGCTAAAAGAACACTATCATAAGTGGGAACAAATGAATCTTGCATAAATGATAAACGTCTCGAAACAATAATGAATATCTCAAATACAAGCCAAATAATGAGTGATATCCAAGAAAAAGAAAGTACATCAAACCATGCGAAGCCCTAACAAATTAACATGCCTACAAAAATCATCTTTAGGAATCGGCTTCGTCAAGGGATCAACTACCATAAGTCCAGTGGGCACTTCAATATCACCTCGTTATTTACAATGTTCTCTGTAATAAAGTTCATCCTCAAGTCAATGTGCTTCGTCCTACCATGATACTTGGGGTCCTTGATGTAATCTAGGGCCGACGTACTATCACAGAAAATAGTCACAGGATCCAAAGCATGAGGGACCACTCCAAGATCCTCAAAGAATCTCCTCAACCATATGGCTTCCTGAACAGCTGACGTACATGCTACAAACTCTGACTCCATCGTCGAAAGAGCAACACAAATCTATTTCTTTCTACACTAAATGATGGCACCACCATGTAGCAAGAATGTATATCCTGAGGTCAACTTATGCATCCCCTGGTTACCTCCCCAACTGGCATCGAAGTAACCAATCAATCACATGTCTGGTCCTCCATAGCATAACATGTAGTCCAAAGTGCCCTTTAAATATCGCAAGATCTTCTTAATTGCCCTCCAATGAGCAATCTCAAGGTTTGACTGATAACGACCAAGATAACCGACTGAATATGCTATATCAGACCGAGTACACACAACTGCATACATTAGCTTTCCTATAGCATTGGCATACGAGTAATGAGACATTTTCTCAATTTCCTCGTGAGAAGTAGGGCATCGCTCGGGTCCAATGATGTCGCCTTTAGCGATAAGAGTGTCTATGGGTTTGCAGTTGCTCATCTAGAATTGCTCAAGAACCTTCTTAAGGTAAGTCTCTTGAGACAAACCAAGAAGCTTCCTTGAGCAATCTCTATAGATCTTAACTCCAAGAACATAAGTTGCTTCCCCCATGTCCTTCATCTCAAAGTTAGAGGACAACCACTCTTTGGTGGCGACAATCATCTCCTTATCGTTCCCAGCTAGTAGAATGTTATCGACATACATAGATAAGATAAGGAATTGATCTTTGGATCGTTTGATATACACACAATGGTCTTCTTCGATCATCGTAAACCCATCACTAATGACGGCTCGATGGAATCTCAGATACCATTGTTTGGACGCCTGTTTTAAATCATAGATAGAAACGTTTGAGCTTGCATACTTTGCGCTCTTATCCTTCTATGATGAAACCCTCTGGCTGATCCATGTATATCTCCTCAGCTAAAGCTCCATTGAGAAAAGTTGTCTTAACGTCCATTTGATATAACTCTATATCTAAATGCGCGACAATTGCTAGGATGAGGCGAATTGGGGCAAACCTCACAACTGGTGAGAAGGTTTTTCCTCGTAATCAATTCCCTCTTGCTAGGTGTAGCCCTTGGCTACTAGACGAGCTTTGTACCATTCAATGGAACTATCCGCCTTGCGTTTGACTTTAAAACCCCATTTGTTCCCAATAGCCTTTCGCCCTAGTGGAAGGTTGACCAAGTCCCAAACTTGATTAGTCCTCATAGACTCCATTTTTTCTTCCATTACAATCATCCATTTATCGCTTGTAGTAGATGATAGAGCATCTCGATAAGATCGAGGTTCCTCATCATCCTGCGCATCAGCCACAAAGTTATTCCCCTCAATCTAAAAGAGACGACGTGGAATGTTACCCCTTTGACTTCTACGCATTTGAGGAACAAGAGACTCCTCATTTGATGGAAGAGAACTGCTCGAAGGCATGTCACTCCCACTATCTATAGGAGCCTGAAGAATAGCTTTTTGGTCTCTATTGTACGATTTGGGGTGTCCAAATCTTCCTCCATCTCATAAAGGTTCATCTCCTTGCTCACATCACCTCTATTAGGGAAATCCAACTTAAGGAAATCTGCATCTCGTGACTCTATCTCGGATACAGTCCCATCAGGCTGCTCTCCAACGAACACATAGCCTTTGGAGTGTTCAGAATATCTTATAAAGATACACTTCTTACCCCTCAGGCCCAACTTCCCATATTTATGAGAAGTGTTGTGCACATTAGCTGCCGATCCCCAAGGCTGCATATTACCCAATTCAGGCTTTTTGTCGGTCCATATTTCATAAGGGGTGGACTAAACTGATTTCGAAGGCACACGATTAAGTATATACGTCGTAATTAATAATGCATCACCCTAATAGGAGATAGGCAAATTTGCTTGTGCCATCATAGACTCATGTCTAATAATGTTCGGTTCTTCCTCTCTGCCACACCGTTTTGTTGCGGAGTTCTAGAATTGTTAGTCGCCTGATTATCCATTTTTCCTCACACAGTTCTTTAAACTGATCGGATAGATACTCGCTGCCTCGGTCAGTTCGAAGTGCCTTAACACTTTTATCCAACTATTTCTCGACCTCAATTAAATAACATCTAAAATAATCTAATGCCTCAGACTTATGAGAGATTAAGAAAGTGTACCCAAAGCGCGTATAGTCATCTATCATTATGAGAAAATAGCATGCGTTTCTTTCACATTCATAGGGCCACAGATGCCTGAGTGAATGAGTTGTAAGGGTGTTTCTGCCTAGTGGCTTTACCGAATGGTTTTCTAGTTGATTTCAATGTTCACAAGTGGATAGATTGACCTTAGCGAGTAGGCCTAAAAGACCTGCTCGAGCTAAACCTAGTCATTTTATCCTGTCCAATATGACCTAATCTAGCATGCCATTTAATTGGACTATCATGATCATTTTTAACAAGCAAGGAATAAGAATCATTACTATTAACGCTAGAATTAATAGTATCTAAAACCATAAAACCATTAGAAATAAAACCATATCCAAAAATTTTAGTCCCAGGAGAAATTATAACACCATTATTCTCAAAACGAATAGAGTAGCCTAAATTAAGTACTGCAAGAATAGAAAACAAATTATGTCGGACATCTGGTACGTAGAGTACATCATGAAGAATCAATGCAGAGCATCCTCACATCTCCAATTTGTAAGTGTCAATTCCTAGCACGTCAACACTGGAGTCATTCCCCATTAGTACTTTTCTACTAGCTGGAACTCGACGATACTCCACGAACCCGGTCTGATCACGCGCTATGTGGTTCGTTGCTCCGGAATCTACAATCCACACATGGAGAGAATGAGAAACGAATACAGTGGAAGACACTAAACACATAGCTTGATCACGACAAGTGAGTACCTTCTTCGGCTCAGTGCATTCATGAGCGAAGTGTCCTATTGTGCCACAGTTGTAACAAATTAACTTGGCATTGTCCTTCTCACCAGCCTCTGCAACCTTCTGAGGCGCATTAGCATTAGCAGTCTCTATTTGTTGAGCTTTTAGGAGAACATCTTCTAGTCGTTTAAACCTTAAATGCTCAACCTCCAGCTGCTTAGCTTCTAAGCGCTCAAGGTGATGAAAAATATCATCCAAAGATTTAATGTTTTCATTTTGAGTTATGTTAACCTTGAGATTATTCCAATTGTCGGGAAATGAGCGTATCACTGCCCGAATTTGTTGTTCATCTGACAAAGGGTTGCCAGTAGCCCCTAATATTTCAATCATATTCGACATGACCTGAAGATGTTCTCTAAAGGTATGTTCAGCTATCTTTTTATAAGTGTTGAATTTGGTAATTAAGAGATGCAACCTAGCCATGTCCATTTTCTTTTGGGAAAAGAAAATAGGAGAATTTTATTAGAGATATTCGACTAGTTTACCACAGTATATAAATTATCTTTGCCGCATGATCCAAATTAACATAAAAATAATGGGTCATGAATACAAAAGGGAGACTTCGCTAAGCTTTGGAATCACAATCCGTATAAATGCCCAATTATTTAAATTTAATTTTTTTCAGCGCAAAAGACGTGTAATTTAGGGAATAACTTAATTAAATTACTACCACCTAAATTACTCCTACTAGGAATAGGGGCACATGTGTAATTATAGCATAGCAATTTAATTTCAAGCAACAACAATTAATATTCCAAAAATATTATCAAAAAAAGGAATTAAATAACGGTCAATATTACTCAATTAATATACCAAGTATGCTATAAACATATTAAAACATTTCCAAAAAAATTTCTAACAGTTTCTTATCATCACAAAAGGTTACTGTAATTTTTTGAAATTTTTCTGATAATTATGCTAATTATTACAATTAATTAATCATTGCATAATTAATGAAAAATTAACCAAGATACACAAATATATCAATTTCTTCCCAAAAAATTTATAACAGTATCTTAACATCATAACAAAGTTACTATAATTTTTCTGGAATTTTTCTGATAATTATGCTAATTATTACAATTAAATAACCATTGCATAATTAATTAGAAATTAATCAAAATTATCTAAATATATTAATATTCTAAAATTTCAATGGAATTATTAATCTTATGCCAATAATTAATATCTGTTAATATTCCAGAATTTAATAATCAATAAAACTATTTATTAATGAATTTTCATTAATAAAACAATTAAAGAAATCATTTTCTGGAATTAAAAAACAAAAATTTTAAAAAAAATTAGAACCGGGTCGGTTCAGGATCAGCGGGTTCGGGTTGGATCGGGCGGGTCAGTCAACAGGTCAAACCAGTCGGGCGCCTGAGCCACGCGCACGCTGATAAGCAGCATCCGCGCATGGCGCGCGCACGTGGGCAGGCACGCGTGAGCCTCACGCGCCGCCTTCCCGACCTCCGTTTGCGTCGCGGCCAACAAGGTTCTGATCGACTCTCTTTTCTAAGTCTAATGGTATGCTCAACCACCATTTTTGGAGCTTTCATAGTGAGGGTGTGATGAACAGAAATCCTACCGAGAGTGGGCTTTCACTTCATCTTCTACCTCAAGCCATCAGCATTTGTAGATTTATCCTTTCGCGATCCAAACTTTGGGAAGCCATATCTCAGTCTATATAAGTCCGATTTAAACGTATAATATATCCTTGGAAAGCTTACAACATATACTATGCATACATACCAAAATTATTCGAAACGAACCATCACATAAAAAGTTATGGTTGGTTAAAATAGGCTGTTTGATAATGTTTTCAAACTTTTAAACATTTATCAATGGAGTTTTGTGTAAACTTCATACATGGCATCCATAAGATCGATAATAAACACAGCCTCTGATACTAATGAAGGAATAATATGATCCATGTCATGTCATATTTACACAAAAACGAAATTAAAATTCATACCTCTCAAGCGTGATAAAACACTTTATGCGAAAAACCTTCTACAATTAATCGTCCTCTATAACCCAACGGTGTCTCCGAACTACGATACAAGGACGGAGCCCAAATCTACGATTCGTAACAGTTAGGGTTTGGTTTGTGTTGGGAGAGGTTACTGAAAGTAGTATGCACACAAGCCAATCATATTTGATATGATGTAGCATATACTTTGTAATCTTATTCAGTTATAAAAGGCATTTTACATTATCTACATGGTGCTGTTATATTAAATGTGATAAACCCATAGTTTTGAGCAATGCTTTTAGAATCATGATGGTGATCATGCTAATGAGATCTAAATTCGAGATAGCTCACAAACTAAAATCGTTCCTAATCGTTGGATTACTAAAAAGGGGATTAGTAAATCCGGATAGATTAGTACATACGTTGCTTGCTCTTAGGAAGAGGATGATTGATCTCATAATCATTTCTGTGAAGACACTAAAGCAAGTATGTAGGTGCTTATTGGAGAATAAGTTCACTGAACGTGGCTCGCTAAGGAATACCTAATGGAGTTTTACTCGGCTGTCAATCGGAATTCCTCTAGTGATAGTAGTACAAATGATCCTTAGACTTGAGATCATCATAGTATCTTGTGTATGATGAGTTATACTTTGACATGTCCCTTAAGACCTTTGAGGTATATCAAAGGGTATGATTGGGTATAATAAGCTGTGCATGAAGATATGTGAATGATCAACAAAGAATCTACCACGTCTAGTAAAAGATGTGAATGTCCTATGTGAATCGATAAATGACAGCTCAGTAGTCCTTGGCCAAGGCAGAATGAAATTAGAAAGGAGTTTCTAATTTGCATTATTTAGAGTTGTGTATTTGGGAATCGAAATACATATAATTAAATAAAATAAGACTTGACAGTAAATCCATGTCTTATATTTAATTGGGACATTGTATAGTAGAAGGATTGAATTGTACGGTAACTATTCACTGAAAGGTTCTTTTATGATTAATGTTGAAATCTATATTATCTGGAAAGTCGTTGATCGCTAAGGGGGCTTACCCTTATTGTAGAATAAATGCTATTTATTTAAATAAGATTAGAATTGTTCTAATTGATTTATTCGCAACCGGTTTAATATGGAAAACCTAAAGGGTCACACCGCAAAAGGAAAATATTTATTTAAGAAGTAAATGGCATAATTGTAATAATAAGTTATGCGTATTTAATTTAGTCTATGGAGATAGAATAAATTAAATAGCTTAATATTTATTATTTAATATTTTTGAAATATTAAATATAAATTAATAAGAGGAGTCTTATTATTATTATTACTATTACTATTATTTAATTCCTAGTAGGGATTGAGAATTAATTAGTAGAAGAACTCTCTCATGAATTCCTAATTGGATTAGGAGCAGAATTAATTAAAGGAGTTTAATTAGAATAGAAACCCTAATCCTAAATAGTTTAGGAAAGGGTTTTCCTACATCTATAAATAAGAGAAGTCTTATCATAGATTAGGGTTACACATTCTTGCATAAGAATTGTGGAGAGTACTTACAATTTCTATAGAGATAGAAACTAGGATTTTGCCAACACCCATTTTCATGAACAAGTATTATTCCTTGGTGCATCACCTCTAGAGGCCAAACACTTGGATGGCTAACGTTGATCAAAGGAAGGAATTTAATCGGTGGAATTCAAGGAGAACGCGAAGGAATTGGAGGTGAACTTATACCTAAGGAAGCTAGAATTCTACAAGGGTATAAATCTTATTCTCCATCTCCTTCGTTTAATTAATAATTGTGTGTCGACGCCGGGTTTTCGCTTCGCGCGTCCTTTTCCAATTTTAGCCTTTTGATTTAATGATTCTTTTGGAAAAGATCGGCATTGATGTCGACGGGGTTTTGAAAGATCATTTTTTATGATGAGCCAATTAACCAGAGTCGCCAGTTGGTATATTTGAAATGGATGTACCAACTCATCCGAGTTTTCGTTTTTTATAAATCGCTGGCTCATATGTGACTCCGAATTAATTGGTCTGCGAATCGAGATTTCATAGAGTTCGGGGGTTTGCTTAAGTGAGGGGAAGGTGTTAGGCACCCCTCGACTTCCGTGAAACACGGTTACCGCAATCTTGATGCTTTTCCTATCCTTTAATTCATAAAACGTATATGCGTGCGTGTGTGTGTGTGTGTGCCTAAATGAATGTTGTGGTGAGTTTTGTATGAAAGAATCATTTGGATTTTAGGGAAAAATCGTGTTTTAATTTGGGAACGCTTCGGAATATCTTTTCGGTATACACGAGAAAGCTTTATTTCTTTATGAGAAAGGCTTGGTTTTAATTGTCCAAAACTATGAGATTTTTCATTAAGTGTCGTTTTGGCCAAACAAGAGTTTTAAACCTTCGTCTAAATAGGAATCGAGATCTATACGTTGCTTTCATAAAATGATGGGCAATTTCTAGAATCTCTTTCGCCCTATGTATCAAGGTTTAGTAAAACGTCATTTTATTTATAAAATCATTTTTGTGTGATGTTTTGGAAAACGATCTTTCTTTAGCTTTCTCGTTAGATAAGAATCGACATTCATTAACATTTCTCAAATTTTAACCTCGTGATTCTAATATCCTACTTTGATTGATTTTATGAAAATCTTATCATTTATTTAGCTTTGAAACCAATTTTCGTGTCATAAATCAAATCAAGCATAAACACGCGTCGGGGCTATTCATGGCATGTAAGCCATCAAAATGTCCCCGAACACCAACAATCACAAATTCCACTATTTCAGGGCCTTAAGCACGATTCTCGCCTTAGCGACATTTTTAAGGCCCGACGGTTACATGTTTACAACGAAGGATTACATTGTTCCTAAATACATACGTCAAAAATTTGTCCATCATCGGATGCGGACCATGGTGTCACGCTCCTAGGCTCACATCCACAATTTATCACAAACATCAAATAGATACAATAACATAACTAACAACGGATTGCTTAAACGCCCCACAAGGATCCAAAATTAACAATCTACATAGATCAATTCCATCTAATGTATATATCGATATGAACGAGCAAAACACCTCACCCAATGGATATCATCGGATTATTAGGAAGAACTTTGTTCCGATGGAACCCTCTCTAATAATTCCTAATCCATTGTTCCACAATAATTTACATGAAATCTACATTTAATTCAATCAAATGACATAATAGGAATTGGTATAATAAAAGAGATTTCACCTTGCAATTGATATCCAAATGGATGTGAACTTGTGTATTGAATAGAAGAAGAAAGTATTATGTGATACAATCAAATCACAAGACTAATATTCCTCTCTTTTTTTTCCTCACTTTCTCTCCTATTTTTGTAGCAAAATCTCACTATTTTCTCTCTATTTCCTGGCTTATGTTGCTGCTAGTAAGGAATTTTCCTTCTTCTCCACAATTGCTGAAACTTGCTGAACCTCCTGTATGCTGCCCGAAGCGGCTTAAAATAGGCTGGCCAGAGCCAGCCGCAGATCTATCTGCGGCTGGCCGCAGATGGATCTGCGGCTGGCCAGCTGGCACGCCTCCCATCGCACTCACAGCTGGTAGTGCTGATTTCCTGGTTTCCGTGCTGGCGCACCCACTTGGCCGCAGATCTATCCGCGGCTGGCGGGCTTGACTTTCTCGATTTTCGTGCCACGCCTCGATTTTCGTACCGCAACGTCGGTTTTTCCGCTGACAGGCTCGTATTCCGCAGTCCGGAACTTCCGGGAGACGTGCCACCTCATTCGGAAATGCCTGCCTCGGACGATCATGCTGTCACGTCGTCTAGAGAAGAACTTGGGCTGCCCAAATCATTGCGGCGGTGCCGGGCGCTCGCCCTTGTTGCCCGCTCCTTTGCTTCCGCAAGCCGGTTTCAATTGTCCGATTTCGCCCTCCTGTCATGGTTAGTAGAAGGAAACGCAAAATTTGGGTGTCTACAGCTGCCCCTCTTTATCATGTTCATGAAATGATAAATGAAATGAACAGGATAAAGAATAGACACTCGATGCATGAATGACAGTGTGTAAGAATGACAGTGCATACATGATGTCTCACACATATAGCTTAATGATGCAACATAAGATGTAATGCATGCAAGACATTCGTAAGAGTGTCAATGTATCAACCCCTTGACCGTGTTTGTTAGTCTTTGGGTTCGCTCTTTCAATCTATCGCCTCGTTCGGGGCCGGTTTCGTCGCCGGTCACCCATCGCGTAACCCCCCGGTTATCGTCGCCGAACGTCGTCATCCTCTGTCGGAGCCCGGTTACGTCGCCGATATCCATCTCGTGATCGCCGGTTTATCGTCGCCGTCGATCGTCATGTCGGGGCCGGGTATCGTCCGCCGGTCACCCATCTCGTCAACCTCCTCCGGTTATCGTCGTCCGGTCGGTTTATCTTATCGGAGCCGGTTATCGTCGCCGGTCATCCATCTTATGATCGCCGGTTATCGTCGCCGGTCGATCGTCATGTCGGGGCCGGGTATCGTCGCCGGTCACCCATCTCGTAACCTCCGGTTATCGTCGTCCGGTCGGTTATCTGTCGTGGAGCCGGTTATCGTCGCCGGTCATCCATCTCGTGATCGCCGGTTAATCGTCGCCGGTCGATCGTCATGTCGGGGCCCGGTATCGTCGCCGGTCACCCATCTCGTAACCCCCGGTTATCGTCGCCGGTTGGTTATCTGTCGGAGCCGGTTATCGTCGCCGGACATCCATCTCGTGATCGCCGGTTATCGTCGCCGATCGATCGTCATGTCGGGGCCGGGTATCGTCGCCGGTCACCCATCTCGTAACCCCAGTTATCGTCGCCGGTTGGTTATCTGTCGGAGCCGGTTATCGTCGCCGGACATCCATCTCGTGAATCGCCGGTTATCGTCGCCCAGTCGATCGTCATCGT
The DNA here is from genome assembly GCA_034770075.1 of Aralia elata. Taxonomy (NCBI): domain Eukaryota; kingdom Viridiplantae; phylum Streptophyta; class Magnoliopsida; order Apiales; family Araliaceae; genus Aralia; species Aralia elata. The sequence continues at coordinate 42,077,858 of CM068383.1, forward strand.
CGTCGGGGCCGGGTTAATCTTTTTTTCGTCGCCGGTCACAAACCCATATCCTCGTAACCTCTCGTAACCTCCGGTTATCGTCGCCGGTCGGGTTATCTTGTCGGAGCCGGTTATCGTCGCCCGGTCATACTCCATCTCGTGATCGCCGGTTATCGTCGCCGGTCGATCGTCATGTCGGGGCCGGGTATCGTCGCCGGTCACCCATCTCGTAACCCCCGGTTATCGTCGCCGGTTGGTTATCTGTCGGAGCCGGTTATCGTCGCCGGACATCCATCTCGTGATCGCCGGTTATCGTCGCCGGTCGATCGTCATGTCGGGGCCGGGTATCGTCGCCGGTCACCCATCTCGTAACCTCCGGTTATCGTCGCCGGTCGGTTATCTTGTCGGAGCCGGTTATCGTCGCCGGTCATCCATCTCGTGATCGCCGGTTATCGTCGCCGGTCGATCGTCATGTCGGGGCCGGTATCGTCGCCGGTCACCCATCTCGTAACCCCCGGTTATCGTCGCCGGTTGGTTATCTGTCGGAGCCGGTTATCGTCGCCGGACATCCATCTCGTGATCGCCGGTTATCGTCGCCGGTCGATCGTCTCGTCGGGGCCGGGTATCGTCGCCGGTCACCCATCTCGTAACCCCCGGTTATCGTCGCCGGTTGGTTATCTTGTCGGAGCCGGTTATCGTCGCCGGTCATCCATCTCGTGATCGCCGGTTATCGTCGCCGGTCGATCGTCATGTCGGGGCCGGGTATCGTCGCCGGTCACCCATCTCGTAAACTTTTCACTTCAACACGTCAAATGGCTGCAAGGGAGCAAGGTGGGACCCACCAGGGCCAGCCGCAGATGGATCTGCGGCCAGCCGCAGATACATCTGCGGCCATGATCGGGCCTTAAATCCAACGCGGCTCCTCCAGATCTGTCACTTTCAACTTGTAATCCAAAGAGATTCTCTCGATTTTTCTTGTTCGCGAGGGGCTTTTTTGTCGATTTTTTCAACTTTCCTGCAAAAACTGTTCCGGTAGGATCGATCTACGCGCTACAGGTAACACTTTGACCGGTCACTTTTCAATTTCGTCAATGTTTTGCTATACATTTGACTATTTGCATGTTTAGAGATAAAATGTATGCTTTACAATGCTATGTAATGTACCATCATATATACATGCTATGTATCAACTATGTGAGTCCTATTTTATGTTCATGAGGCGGTCCCACATATTGTTATTCCTTTTCTGCAATAAAATCATGCATTACATGCTGTAATTACATATATGAATGCAATTTAAATCTGTTTGAGGCTTTGATTGATGGAAAACACGTTTGGCTTATGCCTGGGATGTTCAATTTACAAACGGAACTCTGCCTTTTTTTTTTTTTTTTTTTTTTTTTTTTTTTTTTTTTTTTTTTTTTTTTTTTTTTACATGCATCATGTTGCATTAATCATATGATGAGGCTAGAAATTTAGAATGTTCATTACATAATTTTAAAAGGAAACTTACCTTCTTTCTCGCCCGTTCTATTCCAGCTATGGATCGTGATGCGCCCAGTAGCTCCTCCGCCTCTCGGACCTCGGGTGTTCGCCGTCGTAGGGCTGCACCCACTCCTGTTCCTCCTCGGACCCGTCAGGCTCGTCGTTTGACGGAGGCTGTCATTCGTCCTGGTCATCCGGACGTTGAGGAGGCTGTTCCTCCGGAGGTCGCGGCAGAGGGGCCATCCTCCAGCACACCGGCTCCATCTACTCATCAGGCTCCTTCTGGCGCCTCTGTGCAGATACCCGATCTTTTGGGTCGGGATCTCAGTCGTCACCCCTCAGCATCTCTCGTGGCTAACGAGGTATATTTCAGCTCTATTCTGATTTCACTCTCAATTTCTCCATTCTCCTTTTATACGGATTGACCCCTTGGTGATTGCCCCAGGTACCCGAGTTTACCCAGCCGAGGGGTAACTGGTTCAACATCTACTCCCTTTACGCGGCCCTGCACAGTGATTATCGGGCGATGGTGGACTCTTGGGGCTTCCGACATTTCTTCACTATCATCCCCCGCCAGTGCCCCTGGGGTTACATGAGGGCTTTATCCGAGCGATGGTTCCACCAGACGCAGTCTCTTCATCTCCTCGACTGCGAGGTCGTGTTGACCCCATGGGACTGGAGGTACATTACTGGCATTGAGTTCACCGGGTCCCGCGTCCCCTTGGATCTTGATATCACTCCTGTGGAGGTTCGAGCTTTGCTGGGCTTCGCTGCTGAGGACCGGGTCTTTAAGGCCCGCAGTATCCGATCTGGTGCCTTGGCTGTTGATGCAGTTGGGGGTCTCTATGCGATGCCCATTCCAGCGGATCAGGGTACCCGCGACATTCTACTCCGCCGCTTATTCCTGACGATCATGAGGGGTTGTTTCCTAGGGAACAACTCCTCCACCATTCATTTCAGCGTCGTGGGAGCGGTTAGAGACGTGGATCGCATCAGTGACTATGACTGGGGGTCATTCACCTTTGCCTATTTCCTCCACGGCATGCGCCTACGCTCGGAGGGACAGACTGATGCCTGGCTCGGTTTCTACCACTTTCTGCTGGTGAGTCCCCTCCTCCTCTCTCTTACTGTATTTCTTTTCCTTTCATCTCTTTTCTGTATTTGATAGTGACTCATGCCTTGCCTTGTTTCTATTCACAGTTCTGGGCTTACGAGCGGCTGCCATGTCTGAGGCCTCTCACTACTCTGGGCCCGGACACCTATCCTCGGGGTCGGCGATGGCATCACAGTACTCTGGAGGAGGTCCCCGTGTCGGGCAGCTTTGCACATTGTCGTATTCAGCTGGAGTTGATCACGGCTGCCGACGTCGTCTGGATTCCCTACCTCTCCGAGCATTTGACTGTGGGGTTTGCTGACGGGCATCCTTCCGGCCCGGAGTTCGAGCTTTCTACCCGTCGCCTCACTTTGCAGAGTGTTGGAGGCTGGGTGATGTATCTGGGAGAGCGCGCCTTCAGATGCGTCACTGGGGAGATCCGCATCCCGCACTCCCTTTCTTTCACTACTTTCTGGCCGCTGGATTCTCAGCCTTCAGAGATCATGCTTGCCGGGGAGGATGGTCGGATGCTTTCCACAGGTCCCACTACGAGTGATGCATTCCGTACATGGTGGGTTCCCCGTACCATCGGTCCTCAGACTCGGGCCACTTTCTTCCTTGGAGACATGGTTCCAGGCTCGGTAACGATGACCGATTGGGCTGCCTGTGTTCGGACCCCTACCCATGCTGAGCAGATCGCCTCATTGACCCGTCAGGTAGATCAGTTGTCGCTGTTTATTCGGGGGTTGGGCCGGACCCCGGAGGAGGCTTACACCTACGATCCTGACGGTGCAGGTTATGATGCAGGCCCGAGTTCATCTGATGCCACAGCGCATCCCTACATTCCTGATATGAACTTTGGTCCTCCGAGCTCGGCGACTCCAGGGGATCAGTTCGAGGATCCTGCTTTCATAGATGATACTGATTTTATTTAGACCAGGATAGGATAGGGTCTTTTGTATCAGCACCTGTTTAGATTTCTTTTTCATTTATGCACTATGTACATGAACTCATTTATTTATTTATGCACAGTTTTCTTTTCATTTTTATGGGATTCACCTGCTTTATTATTAACTGTATGATGCATGCTTTTATTTATGGGTAGAGAGTGACCCCTTCACAGTCTTTTTTTGATACTGTTTTTTCACAGATGTCGTCCTCAGATGCCGTGGTTCGTTTGGATTCCACTCCTCCCACAGGGTTGGTTGGCAGCCTCTTCCGCTGGTTGGACAGTCTACTGCCAGCAGATAGGGTCATCGTAGATGGTCTTTTGGGACATTCTTGGTCCTTATTAACCTTCCGGGTGCCAGCGGGCTTTGTGGATGGTCTTCTGAGCTATTGGGCCCCTGCCCGTCAGGTGTTTAGGTTTGGGACAGTAGAGCTGACCCCCACCCTTGAGGAGTATGCTCGCTTTACCGGCTTGCCGTTGGACGGCCCTTGTGCTAGGGTCACAGTTGGTTCCATGCGCCGTCAATTCTTAACTTTCACCGGTTTGCGGAGGGCTGTCCTATTACCGGTAATCATATCAGACCATATGGTTCCTCTTTAATTCTTGATTGACCGATTTGGCTCACCTGACAGTTTCCGTCTTTTCCTCGGTGATTTTTCCGTGTCCGAGGGGCGCTGGGACGCCTTGAGAGTGGACGTTCTGATGGCCTGTGTCATCTCAGTTTTGTACTTGCCTGCAGGATCCGATCATTTGGACATGCGGATTGTTGCGGCCGTTAGGGCCCTTCAGGAGGATCACACCATTCTCCCCATGATATTGGCGGATACCTATATGTCGGCCACATATTGCCAGTCCTTCCGAGGGAGATTCTTCAGAGGGAGTTCGACCTTATTGTATATGTGGTTCATGAGTCATCTTAGTCCCATCGGCCATTTCCGTCGCCAAGGGTTTTGCTTCAGTCACAACATAGCCGCGCAGTTTTCGTTTCGTCCCGTGAGCTGTACTGATGTGACCTCCTGGATATCCTTTTTGTCTATCATTGAGGACCCCTTTCATCTATTGGTTTACTCGGGCTATTGCTCCTTCATGAGCTTCTTGACTCATGTGCCTGGTATGGATTTCATTCCCATTGCTGGGTTAAGGGGCGTGACGACCTATCATCCTCTGGCGGTTATGGGGCAGTTTGATCAGACACAGGATTTACACCCCTTCGCGGGTGCAGCCGCATACCGATTCCTTATATCATCCTGTACAGAGAGGGATCTATTGCAGGTATACGAGCTTTGGGATCGCAGGATCTTTGCCGAATATAGTGCGCGCTGTCACATCCAGACATTTGCCTACGTACAGTGGTTGCGTGGAGACCTGGATTCGGCTAGTTTGAGTCGGACTGGGGCCTTTGATGTCTCTGGAGTGATTTTCGCAGAAGATACCACAGACCATTCCATTTCAGCCGATTCTGCCCCGAGTCGGGTCGCTGAGGATTCTCGACTCCGCCTGACCCTGATTACTACTGAAGCCGAGAGGGATGCCGCCCTTGCCGAGAGAGATGAGGCCATTCGGGCTAGAGATGCTGCCATTGCTGATAGGGAGACCATTGTATTTCAGACCAGGGCAGTGGTAGATGCTCATTTTGGGACTATCAGCCGAGCTACTGCTTTACTGGATCGTATTGATATGATGGGGCAGCAGATTGCAGGAGATGCTGATGCTTCAGATCTATCCACCACCCTATCCATCTTGCTTCGGCTAGTTTCAGATTTGTAGATTATTTTATTTCCTGCATAGACTATGTTGGTTTCATCAGTTATTGAAAGAGAAATCTTGTAATAAAACGACTTATATATATAGACATGCATTTGAATTTAGTCATTTTCCCCCTTTTGTCGTATCATTGCCACCCATTGGATCATCATTTTATCCAACCGACCATGATTTTGACATTTCGCCTTCTTTCTTTCCTCAAGACTTGATGGAGATTTGACAGATATTGCCGCACACCTTTTGATTTCGTCGGATTGAACCTCAGATTTTGGATAACTGTTTGGGTTGGATCAGGGTATGTATTCTGGGATGAAACTGGTTAGGCAGTTGGTTTCAGGAAGGTTTTGAGGGTGTAGGAAGGTTTTATCTGGCTATCGAAAATTGGTTTTGGTTAGGAAAGGATTGTTTTTTAAAGGATCGGACCGCGCCATGATGGCTGCCTACGTACCCCCTCAAGTTGGGAGATCAGGTCCTACGTAGTTCGCTCTCAACGGAAAAACAGAACTGATGATTTAAGCGTAGAACCGCTTCACCGAGTCAGAATTGAGGGGTTGTGGAAATACCTCACCATCCATTTCTTGCAATATGAGGGCTCCTCCGGATAGCACTTTCTTGATCACAAATGGCCCTTCCCAGTTCGGGGCAAACTTCCCCTTGGCCTCGTCTTGACAAGGCATGACTCTTTTCAACACCAAATCATTTTCCTTGAACTTCCGAAGTCTTATCTTTTTGTCGTAGGATCGGGAGATCCTCTGTTGATATAGCTGGCCGTGCCAAACAGCAGCCACCCTCCTTTCATCAATTAGGGCCAATTGGTCGTATCGACTTTGCATCCAATCCTCCTCGCTTATCTGAGCATCGATCACTATTCTGAGGGACGCCATCTCAACTTCAACTGGCAGGACAGCCTCCATTCCATATACCAAGGCGTAAGGGGTTGCCCCTGTGGAAGTACGCGTTGACGTTCGGTAGGCTAGCAAGGTGAGGGGTAACAAATCCGGCCATCCCCGATGATTAGCAGACATTTTTGCCATGATCTTCTTGATGTTCTTATTGACAGCCTCCACTGCCCCATTCATCTTAGGACGGTAAATGACGGAATTGAGATGCTTGATCTTGAACTGGTCACACAGTTCCTTCATGAGGGCGTTGTTTAAATTCTTGGCATTGTCGGAGACCACCACCTCAGGTTGCCCATATCGGCAAATGACATTATTCCTGATGAAGTTGACGATGACCTCCTGAGTGACTTTGGGGAAAGAGGCTGCTTCTACCCATTTGGTGAAATAATCGATCATGACGAAGATGAATCGGTGTCCGTTGCTTGCTTTGGGCTCTATTGGTCCGATTACATCCATTCCCCACATTGAAAATGGCCAGGGGGAGGTCATACAGTGCAGTTCATTGGGAGGTGTATGGATCACATTACCGTGCGCCTGACATTGATAACATCGCTTGACATGATCATCGCAATCGGCCCTCAGTGTTAACCAATAATGCCCTGTCCTCAAGATCTTTTTGGCCAACATCGGTCCACTCATGTGTGGCCCACACACCCCGCCATGGATTTCATTCATAATCCTTTGGGATTGCGTTTCGTCTACGCATTGCAACAGTCCCAACCCGGCATCCCTTTTGTAAAGTGAATCGCCACTCAGGTAAAACTTCATCGCCATCTTTTGAATTCTCATCCTTTCAGTCCGATTTGCCTGATCGGGAAGGGATCTGTCTCTCAGATATTCCCTTATGTCGTGATACCAGGGCTGCCTTGTCAACACCACCTCGTTTGATAACACTGCCACATTTTCCTCATATGCCGGGGCATTCTGTACGGTGATCTCAATCTGTGGACTGTCCCTACTCTTGATCACGTGGATTAAGGAAGCCAAAGTCGCCAACGCATCGGCAAAATCATTTCGTCCCCGAGGAATATGGCGGAAGGCGATATCTTCGAACTCTTGCATAAGCTGGGTGACACAACGATGGTATGGAAGTAACCGAAGCTCCTTAGTGTTGTACACCCCGATTGCTTGTCTGATTACCAATTCTGAATCCCCGAACACCGCTAGTCTTTTTACTCCCATGTCACGGGCCAATCGGAGTCCCAAGATACACCCCTCGTATTCAGCGGTGTTGTTCGAATTGCTGAAACGAAGTTTAGTGGCCACGGGGTATTGTTCTCCGGTGATAGAGACTAGGACCGCTCCGGCTCCCGCCCCCTCGGCATTCATGGCACCATCAAAATACAGCTTCCAAAATTGTCCCTCGTCATCACATTTTTCGCGCGATACCCAAAATATATCCTCGCCCGGGAGAGGAGTTTCTAACGGCTCCATCCCTCCTGCCGGGGCTTCTGCCAACTGATCTGCAATTCCCTGCCCTTTCATGGCCTTCTGGGTCACGTACACCATGTCAAACTGTTGTAAAATTAACTGCCATCTTGATAGTCGACAATTCAGCATGGGCCTTTCGAAAATATATTTCAGGGGATCCATTCTTGATATCAGGTACGTTGTATGCCCATGGAGGTAGTGCTGTAATCTCCCTGCAGCCCAGGCCAGAGCACAACAGGTCTTCTCGATGGGAGTGTAATTCTGCTCACATTGGCTAAATCTTTTGCTGAGGTAATAGATGGCCTGCTCTTTACCCGCCTCATTTTTCTGTCCCAACATACATCCCATCGCGATGGCATTTACCGATATATATACATAAACAGAGGGATCCCATCCTTCGGGGGTACCAGCACTGGTGCCTCCGTCAATTGTTTCTTAATGGTCTGAAACGCCCTTTGACATTGCTCATTCCATTCTTGGGACACCCCTTTTCTTAACAGTTTAAAAATCGGTTCACATGTAGTCGTCAAGTGGGATATAAAACGGCTGATGAAGTTTATTCTCCCAGGAATCCTCTTATCTCCTTTTCCGTGTGGGGTGCCGGCATATCCACAATGGCCTTAATCTTTGCTGGATCCAACTCAATGCCCCGATCACTAACCAGGAAACCCAAGAGCTTGCCCGACTGTACTCCGAAAGCGCACTTGGCCGGATTGAGTTTCAAATTATACTTTCTGAGCCGATCGAATAGCTTTTTGAGATGAGTTATATGATCGGACTCTACCTTCGATTTCACAATAATGTCATCCACGTAGACCTCTATCTCCTTGTGCATCATATCGTGGAACAAGGCCATCATGGCTCTCTGATAAGTAGCCCCTGCATTTGTGAGACCGAAAGCCAGTCGTCTATAGCAGAAAGTGCCCCAAAGGGTGATGAATGCGGTCTTTTCCCGGTCTTCTTCCGCCACCATTATCTGATGATATCCCGCAAAGCAATCCACAAAGGAATATATTTCGTACTGGGCCGTGTTATCTACCAGGATGTGTATGAAAGGCACCGGGAAGTTATCCTTGAGACTGGCCTTGTTTAGATCTCTGTAGTCTACACACACCCTCACCTTTCCTCCAGGTTTAGCCACTGGGACCACATTGGATAGCCATTCCGGGTAAGTGGACACCATAATGATTCCCGCCCTGAACTGTTTGATGATCTCCTCCTTCACTTTTAAGCTCAACTCAGGTTTCAACTTTCTTAGTTTCTGCTTGACAGGCCTGAAACCCTCCTTGATAGGTAACCGGTGCACCACAATGTCGGTGGACAATCCGATCATATCCTCGTGCGACCAGGCAAAGACATCCTCATATTGGTTTAGTAACTCAATTATTTCTGTTTCTTGGCTGGGGCTAAGGTCTGTCCCTATCTTGAGTTCTTTTGGATTGTCAGGGGTTCCGATATCTATAGTGATGGTTTGGTCCAAATTGGGTTTGGGTTTATCTTCGACCCATCCTTTGATCTCATCAGGTGCGTCGTCGTAATCCGTCTCGTCTTGTTCAATGCCCATTAAATCGAAATCCAGCTCAATGTCAAAATCATAATCATCATTCAAATTTGAAAGACCATTTGTTAGGCAAGGATTACTCAAATGGGTACACCTGACATGAAACAAAATATTTGTCATATATAAATCATTTTTTACGACGATCGCAATTTCAAATAACACGAAGAAACGACACAATTATGCAGAAATAAAACAACAACAAAATAAAACTTCTTCATTCCCCCATCCTCTAGGGTTAACCACCCTGACGTCGAGCTTTACCCTTGTTTGGATATCACTGGTTTCTGGGTCCAATTATCGATGGTCAGGTCAGATGAAATGCGCTGGATAAAGGAGGGCCTCACATCGGACACTTCCCCGATGATTACGGATACGTCGCCTGAATCCTTCTCTATATCTTCTCCAGGAATAATCAGCCCTGCCCAATCAATGACAGGCACAACTCGTTGGGCTGCCGATGGTGTGATAACATTCGTCCCCTCCTTACTGCTTGTTGATTGTCCGGGGATATAGCATTTGGTTTCAAACTCCTTTGCGACCTCCCGCAGGAAACTTTCCCTCCGGGCCGACTCATTACATGTGGGGGTTGACTCTTCATTCCCTGCCCCAATCACAGGTCCGCTGATCCCCTGCTTATTGTCGATTTTGGTCACTGGACTGCCAACTAGTCGAATCGGAGTTGCACCCTGACGATGTCCCCGTACTGTGCCCACATGGTATCCCAATCCTGCTTTGCCTATCTGCTGTGGTAGGTGGATGGGCTCGGTGATTCCCTGACTGCTTTTCCCTAGTCCCTGTCCAGGTTGGAAGTTCATTTTAATCATTTCCTTTGCCACAAAGGTGAGTTCCGGAGAGACCCTTGGTTTCACAGCTGGAGCTCCCAGGCATCTATAATGGGGAGTGCTAATCTCTAGTGCTTGAAAGCTGGCAGGCGCCGCTGACTCATCCACATTGATTACTGGTAGGCCATTCCTGGGAGGAGAAGGGTCATCACATTCGGCCGAGATTGTTACAAGATTCCCATCGGTGATCAACTTGATTTGTTGGTGGAGCGTGGAAGGAACTGCCCCGGCCATGTGTATCCACGGCCTCCCTAACAGCAGGTTGTAGCTTGCCGTGATATCTAAGACTTGGAAGGAGATATCGAAAGTACAGGGCCCTATCTCCACTGGCAATTCTATCTCTCCGATGGTGTCCCTCCGGGATCCGTCAAAAGCCCGAACCACCACATGACTGGCCCGCAGGCGCTTGGGACTGACGTTCATTTTCTTCAGCGTACTGAGAGGACAAATATTCAATGCCGATCCCCCGTCGATCAGCACCCCATTCATGACATATCCTGAGGAGATTACCGCGATGTGTAGCGGTTTTCGGTGCCCCCTTCCCTCTTTGGGAATGTCTTCATCCGTAAAGGATATTGCATCGGTTTCCAATAAGTGGCCTACCAGTCGGCCGAAACCCTCCTCACTAATTTCTTTGGGCACAATGCCTCCTCCAGAACCTTCATCAGGGCTTTGCAGTGCTCACTGGATGACAACACCAAGTCCATGACTGATGTTAGGGTTGATTCCTCATTTAAAATCTGGATCCCCCTCATTTCTGGGTGATCCATCCTTTTCAAAAACTCTATGGCCCTTTCCTCGGAAACCTCTTCATTTTTTCTCTTTTGGCTCTCAAGGACTCGCCCGGGAAGATATAAGGGGTTCCCCTTGGTCGTCACGGAAGCACAACTGGCCGCTTCCTCGGGTATTCCCCCGTAATTCCAGGGTACAGTCTTCAGACTACTGATAGGGAGTTGCGGCCTTGCTGCAAGGATGATGGGCCTCGGGGCTGTCAGCTTGACAGGTCCCTCTATGTTATTTGTACTTACCCCTATCAACCTGATGGGCGCTACCCGTGCATCCCCATGATCATGTATCACGTTGATCATCTCCTCAATTTCTGCACATAGTTCAACCTTGGCGGCCCCCCAGCCTCACTTGCCTCCGTCACATTGACTCCCCCCCCATCATGTTTGGCAGGGGATTTGCTTTAACAATTCGGGGAGTCCGGTTGCTCCACCACAATTTCCCCGTGTTGTCGATCATGTTCTGAATTATATGTTTCAATGTCCAACAATCTTGTGTATCGTGACCCGGGGAACCCGAGTGATAGGCGCACCGTTTGCTTGGATCAAATCTCCTTCCCTTCGGGTCACTTGGGGGAGCCAAATTGATTATCTTCTTTTGGGCTACTAATACCGCTAATACTCGTTCAAGCGGCTCCCCGAGCGGGGTGAACACTCGGTTTTTGCGAGGCCTCATATCTTCTTCGCCCCTCTGTCCTTTGATCTGTGAAGTTTGGCTGACGGGATGGCCCTCCCCTCTGTACCTGAACCGGAAGATGATTTTCTGTTTTTCTGGATGACCCCTGTAAGATGAGGGAAACATCCTCTTCCTTTTCTTTTGGACCCTCCGGGAAGTGCTGCCATAGTTTCCATTCTGTATTTGCTCGGCAGCAGTTTCTAAAGCAGTAAGATCCCGGATTTTACCCGACTTCAACCCCATGTCTACCATCTCTCCATGTTTAATCATTTCAGCAAAAGGTCTTCCAATCCCCGAGATGACCCTCTCATAATACGGTGCCTCCTGGATGTCTACAAAGGTCATCACCATCTCTGATTCGTTCATTGGGGGGGTCACCTGTGCGGCCATGCCCCTCCACCGTTGTGCATACTCCCTGAAGGATTCCCTAGGCTGTTTCTTAACCTTTGTCATTTGGTACCTGTCAGGGGCCATCTGGGCCTGAAAGCTGTATTGGGTTAAGAAGGTATGGGCCAATTCCTCCCAGTTGTGGATTCGGGCGTTGTCGAGGCGGGCATACCAGATTCTTGCCTCCCCTGTTAAGCTTTTCTGGAATAGTTGCATTCTTAAACCCCTCGTCTTCGGCATAAGACCCGAGTTCTCCAATGTATATTTTCAAGTGTGTATAGGGGTCTCCCTTTCCATTGTATTTTTCAAACTCGGGAACTTTGAACTTTTCTGGATATCTGGCTCCGGGGAAAACACATAGATCCGAATAATTAACCCTACCCAGGGAGCCTATGCCCCTTAGAGATTGGATGGTCTCTTCCATGTGTTTCATTTTTCTCCGAAGGTCGTCATTATCCCCTTCTTCTGGGATAGTAATCACTGTCCTGCTATGTATGGGAACGGCCCTTGTAATGACTGGCTCGTCCTTGAGTTGGGGTTGGTCATCCTTACCCAGGTTTGCAATATTTTTAGGAGGATTCTGGTCACCCCCCGGTGGTGGAATATTATGTGGTCCTTGGCTTACCGGATCCTGTCTGAGTAGGAACTGCTCTTTTAGCATCGTGGCCATTTCCATCATCTGTTTTTTGAAGTCATCAAACTCTTCCCGAGATATGGAACTATGATTAGGAATATCAGCCATTTCAGATGTAGGATTTTGGGCTTTCTTAGACTGCGAACGGGTTTGAGGAGCAATCCTGCGAAACGATGGTTCGAAGTTTAGTCTTGGGGAAATGAAAGAATGGATGCATGCTAAAACCGTAACTTTTTGTGTGTTTTTGGGTTTTTTAATCTTTTTCCGCAAAACAACTCGTTAGCGGTTCTTTATTGAAATAATACATGCTAGATATGATTTATGCTTCCCGTGTCGTTCCCTGCAAAACACAGAGGTTAGTATTTTCTTTTGACATAAAGGGGGAGCATATATGAATATGTTGCAATGGAATTATGGCATTTATGCGCAGAAACGTAAAAGGGCATGAAGAGACTTATCCTGCGTTGGGTTAATCAGAGGCTGACCTATCCTAGGGTTACTCTCACGGGCTTTTTCGGCATGAAGGTTCCCAAATCTTCGCAATCTACTCGTTTGAGCCCTTTCGATTGGAGCGGATTTGAGTGGTGCGTTTCCTGAGCCATCTCCGGGGAGCAGCCCCATCGAGTCCAGTAATAAGCAACCGACGGGTTCGCCTCAGGAGGAGGTACAATCTCAACATACATTCACATTCATCGTCCTCACCGTATGCAAATGATTACTTTAAGGTAAATCAACTCCATTCAATCATTCATTCATTGGGCAAAAGCACACATTCACATAACAATAAGTAAAATAGGTCAAAATGTTGCACGCACATACATATTCATAAATTTTTTAAGGATAGGATAGCATCAAGATTTGAAAGCGGCTTAAGCCCTCTAATTTCCCCAGCAGAGTCGCCAGCTGTCGACGCCGGGTTTTCGCTTCGCGTGTCCTTTTCCAATTTTAGCCTTTTGATTTAATGATTCTTTTGGAAAAGATCGGCATTGATGTCGACGGGGTTTTGAAAGATCATTTTTTATGATGAGCCAATTAACCAGAGTCGCCAGTTGGTATATTTGAAATGGATGTACCAACTCATCCGAGTTTTCGTTTTTTATAAATCGCTGGCTCATATGTGACTCCGAATTAATTGGTCTGCGAATCGAGATTTCATAGAGTTCGGGGGTTTGCTTAAGTGAGGGGAAGGTGTTAGGCACCCCTCGACTTCCGTGAAACACGGTTACCGCAATCTTGATGCTTTTCCTATCCTTTAATTCATAAAACGTATATGCGTGCGTGTGTGTGTGTGTGTGCCTAAATGAATGTTGTGGTGAGTTTTGTATGAAAGAATCATTTGGATTTTAGGGAAAATCGTGTTTTAATTTGGGAACGCTTCGGAATATCTTTTCGGTATACACGAGAAAGCTTTATTTCTTTATGAGAAAGGCTTGGTTTTAATTGTCCAAAACTATGAGATTTTTCATTAAGTGTCGTTTTGGCCAAACAAGAGTTTTAAACCTTCGTCTAAATAGGAATCGAGATCTATACGTTGCTTTCATAAAATGATGGGCAATTTCTAGAATCTCTTTCGCCCTATGTATTAAGGTTTAGTAAAACGTCATTTTATTTATAAAATCATTTTGTGTGATGTTTTGGAAAACGATCTTTCTTTAGCTTTCTCGTTAGATAGGAATCGACATTCATTAACATTTCTCAAATTTTAACCTCGTGATTCTAATATCCTACTTTGATTGATTTTATGAAAATCTTATCATTTAGCTTTGAAACCAATTTCGTGTCATAAATCAAATCAAGCATAAACACGCGTCGGGGCTATTCATGGGCATGTAAGCCATCAAAATGTCCCCGAACACCAACAATCACAAATTCCACTATTTCAGGGCCTTAAGCACGATTCTCGCCTTAGCGTCATTTTAAGGCCCGACGGTTACATGTTTACAATGAAGGATTACATTGTTCCTAAATACATACGTCAAAATTTGTCCATCATCGGATGCGGACCATGGGGCCACGCTCCTAGGCTCACATCCACAATTTATCACAAACATCAAATAGATACAATAACATAACTAACAACGGATTGCTTAACGCCCCACAAGGATCCAAAATTAACAATCTACATAGATCAATTCCATCTAATGTATATATCGATATGAACGAGCAACACCTCACCCAATGGATATCATCGGATTATTAGGAAGAACTTTGTTCCGATGGAACCCTCTCTAATAATTCCTAATCCATTGTTCCACAATAATTTACATGAAATCTACATTTAATTCAATCAAATGACATAATAGGAATTGGTATAATAAAAGAGATTTCACCTTGCAATTGATATCCAAATGGATGTGAACTTGTGTATTGAATAGAAGAAGAAAGTATTATGTGATACAATCAAATCACAAGACTAATATTCCTCTCTTTTTTTCTCACTTTCTCTCCTATTTTTGTAGCAAAATCTCACTATTTTCTCTCTATTTCCGTGCTTATGTTGCTAATGGAATTTCCTTCTTCTCCACAATTGCTGAAACTTGCTGAACCTCCTGTATGCTGCCCGAAGCGGCTTAAATAGGCTGGCCAGAGCCAGCCGCAGATCTATCTGCGGCTGGCCGCAGATGGATCTGCGGCTGGCCAGCTGGCACGCCTCCCATCGCACTCACAGCTGGTAGTGCTGATTTCCTGGTTTCCGTGCTGGCGCACCCACTTGGCCGCAGATCTATCCGCGGCTGGCGGGCTTGACTTTCTTGATTTTCGTGCCACGCCTCGATTTTCGTACCGCAACGTCGGTTTTCGCTGACAGGCTCGTATTCCGCAGTCCGGGAACTTCCGGGAGACGTGCCACCTCATTCGGAAATGCCTGCCTCGGACGATCATGTTGTCACGTCGACTTGGGCTGCCCAAATCATTGCGGCGGTGCCGGGCGCTCGCCCTTGTGCCCGCTCCTTTGCTTCCGCAAGCCGGTTCAATTGTCGATTTCGCCCTCCTGTCATGGTTAGTAGAAGGAAACGCAAAATTTGGGTGTCTACATTGTGCATAAAGAAAGATCATGGTGATGGTTTGTATAAAATTTTAAAATCTGATTTTATCGCGCTTCTGCTTTATTTATGTAATTTGATTGCATGTTCGCGTTATATAAACCTAACAGTGGTATCAGAGCCAAACTTTATGCGAATTATTAATTGTTTTGATTCTATATATACATTGATATGTGTTTAGAACAATTTAATTGGGCATAATTGTTTGTGTAAAATTATTTTATTTTTTTATTTTTGTAAATTAAAATAAAGGAGTTTTTATTTATTTGGAATTTGATTAAAAATAAAGGAGTTTATTTTTTATTCAAAATTAGATAAATTAAAATAAAAGAGTTTATTTTGATTTGGAATATGATTAAAATAAAGAAGTTTATTTTAATTGAAATTGGATTTCATGATAACTAATTAGAATTGGAATTGGATTCCATGATAACTAATTGGAGTTGAAATTGGATTTTAGACTAACTAATATTGCCCATTAAATGATATCAATGCATATATGGAATGGTTTTATTATTCATGGGATGAATGTTATTTATTGATACATATAGAGATATGTATGATAATAAATAGGGATTGATTATGGACTATGGACCAATATGTGATTGGATTTATTTTAGTGGATGCTTGAATGTATGGGTTTTTATAAGTGGGGTCTGTGTACCTCGTCTTCTCTAATTTTTTCTTAATGTAAATTCTATCTCCCTCCTATGTACTTCCCCTTGACTACTGATCAAGGTTTCTATTTATTGTAAATAGTTTTTGTAATAGGACTAGTTAGAATTAATTTTGAAGAATTGGAGACAAAGGAGCAAGGAGCGCTTGAAGACCAGTTTGTAATGGAGCCCGGGTTTAAATGTAATAGTTATATTTAAATTCAGTTCTTGCACCCTAGGTTTGACCTTTTGGTTCACTTGGTGGCTCTAGTGAACCAAACTTGAATAAAAGTCCATAATCAATTCGGGTAGAATATAATATTCTATATGTGCATGCTTACTATATATATATATTATATTATCCAACATGCTTCGCATGTAAAATAATATGACGCGTATTTTATATATATATATGTGCATGCGCGCTAAACAAGATGAGACAAATAATAATTACAAACCCTTCAAAGAAATTATATTAAGTCCTAAGCGTTCAAAGATATTTGGAATATCGAACGTCGCCTTTTAGTATGGTAAAGCGATAGAGTATTAAATATTTAATATGAGTTTGTTGTGTCACACAAGGCAAGTATTAAATATTTAAGATGTTGCTTTTATCACATTTGATGCTTATAAATAGACTGAATGATGTTTGTTTGTTGTGTCACACAAGGACAGTGTTTTTCTTTCGAATATATGGAAATGTTAGGTTGGACTTAACTTAAATAATTTTGATTTGGATGTGTCACACTTGATCAAAATAATCTAAGAGGCAAAATACAAGGAATTACATAGTGATGTAATTGACAATAGTTGTCTACCTATTTATTTATATATAGTTTGTTGTGTCACACAAGGCTATATACATTGAAATGGGATCCTTATTCTCACTAGCAAATCTTTAATTAGATTTACCGAACTATATATATTGAGGGTAATATAGTTTGATGAAAAAGTGAGAGATACCAATTTAAAATAAAGACCTAATTTATTTTGGTAATTAATAAAATGAATGTATGCTAAAATATTGTTAATTCATTTACAGAATTTTATAATGTCTAATTTACTATCAATACAGAGCATATTAGATGCTAATTAACTGGATCGAATTACACGGACTGGTTAAGGAATCTGAGAATAGTTCTCAAGGTTGAAAAGTTATCTTATAGCCTTAATACGCCTATCCCTGCAATGATTGCAGACAATGCCTCTGAGAATGAGATTGCTACTTTTAAAAAGGTGGCAAGATGATGCACAGTTGGCTCAATGCATTATGCTCGTATCCACGAGTAACGAGCTTCAGCGTCAGCACGAAACTATGGATGCTCCTACTATACTCTTGCACCTTCAAGGAGTTGAAGGGTGAGGAAAGTAGGACTATTAGATATCAGATATCTAAGGAGCTCTTCCAATCTAGAATAACCGATGGCACTACATTATAGACAAATATCCTCAAAAATGATCAATCTGATTGAACAATTGGGATAACTGGGTTTAGTAATGGATGGAGAGATGATCCAAGATTTGATCTTGCAATCACTTCCGGACTCTTTCTCACAAATTGTTGTGAATTTCCACATGAACAAGCTATATGTCAGCCTGCCTGAGTTGCTTAAACATGTTGAAAACTGTAAAGAGTCATTTTTCAACCAAGAAAGACCAAGTCTTACTGGTAGATGATTCTTCCAAGAAGCGAAAGATGGCCAAAGGATCTTCTTAAAAGAAGAACAATTCAAAGAAGGTAAATGAAACGGCAAAAACAAAGGACAATAAGAACAAGACTGATGCAGATAGCAAAGAAGTTTGCTTCCACTGCAATAAGCTGATGAGTGGGTTTTACACCTACGAATTGAGTACGTTTGGCTTAATAATTTGTGACTTCTTAAGTATTTTAAGTTAGTATTAGGTATTTATAGTGTTTTTATGTTATTTTGTAGGAAGAAGGAAGGAAATGTAATCCGGACATCTTTTGGAGTACAATATGCAAGCAAATGCGAGAAGGGAAGATTGAAAGGTTTTCAACACTGATGCATGTTTTTGGTTTGGAACTTGGATTTTATTGTAGAGCTACTCCTTAGTTTTCCGGAACATCTTGAATCGTCCAAATCGGAGTTCGGATGCGAGAGTTATGACATTTTTATCAACAGAGATCAAAGTTTGGAGTTGCCATTTACATAGCAGCTATTTGAAGCCTAATTTTGACCTTGATCCAGATAGAATCTCTCAATGCTCAAAGAATGAAAGTTGTAGATCTCGTCGAGAGCTTCGATTTGATATGTGGCAGGCCTCGTAACTCCTCCCGGATCAAACGTTATGGCCATTTTACCAAGCGATGTTGCAGCAAAAATTGAACTAGCGCGGCCGCGCCAATTTCTAGTTCATTTTAGGCGCAGTCGCGCCCAACACCAGAGAGGGGTCGCGGCCAGACTTAGTTTTGACGCGATTTTGCATATTTTTGACTCCAAATTGGATTGGATTTCCTCCTAAGCTTGGGATTTGACTTATAACCTATAAATACATGATGTGAGGCATAGAATAGGGGGATTTTGCTACTTTTTGCTAACCCTAGTTTAGGAGAAAGAGATGGAGGCTTGAAACAATTGCAAGAGCACAAAGGATTCAATTAAGGAGCTGAAGGAGAGACTCAAGGATTGCAATTACAGATTTTATTCACTTCCCTAATCTCTTATTTTGTATTCTTGAATGCTTTATCAATTGTGGATTAAGGATTTTAATTCAATTATGAACTAATTTCTTTTTAAGATTACAATGGAACTTATTGCGTAGCTTTTATTGATATGCTTCCTTATTAATTATTGTTGATTATTATCGGATTGTCTATTATGATTTATGATTAATTGCTTAAATGTCTGATCAACAATTACCGTGGTAATCTTTATAAACTCGAGAGATGGATTATTGATTTAGACCTAATCAGAGTAGCATGTGATTGTGTTTTCTACATATGATGGAATTCATAATTTGTGTTTAGGATAGAGATATACCTACACGCCGCATGTAATCTGAAAGAGAACCTGAGCTTTAAACCCTTTTTAATTGTAATTCACATAGAGATATAGTGAATTAGTTAACTAGGGTGTTCATCTTAATTCTATCTTTTGTGGATTTAAGTTGATTCGTTTATGATACATCGAGAGATGATTATAAATATTGATGAGTTCTTGATTAACAATCCGGAATAATTAATATAATTTAATAGGAAGTGTATTAATTCAAGTGAAACATTAAGAGAAATTGTAATCTTAAGCCTTTTTATCTAAATTCAATTCTTGGTAGTTAGTAATTAGTTAGTTTAGTACTTTATTTTCAAAATTTAAAATCTTTTATCGAATTGTTTAAATAAAATTAATTTGATTATGAGTTAGTATTTGGTAATTATTATTAAATAATTCTCTGTGGGTTCGACACTCTCTTATCATTTTATTACTTGTTGACCGTGTACACTTGCACGTATGTATTGATTGCTAAATCGACAAACATAAGCCTAGATACTAGAAAGGAAACTGTAAGGAGAATCTTACAGAGGCTAACCAGAAGAAGCTTAGTGAAGCTTCGGTTACAGATATAGGTTTGTTCATGATTGAAATAAATTTTTCTGTAAGTCAAGGTTCTACTTAGGTATTGGATACCGGTTGTAGTTCTCACATATGCAATCCAATGCAGAGACTAAGCAGAAGTAGAAAGCTAAACAAAGAGTAAGTAATCTTATGTGTGGGAATGGAGCAAAGGTTGCTACATTAACCATAGGAACTTATAGTTTAGCAATGCCTACGGGCAAGTCTATTAAGTTAATAAGTTCTTATTATGTTCTAGTTCTCATTAGAAACATTATTTCTTTCCGTTGTTGGACAAGGAAAGTTCTGGTATTATATTTAAGAACAATGGTTGTTCTATTTATAATGATAATGTTTTGTTTGAAACTGGAAGATTACTTGATAGACTTTGTATACTTGACTTACATGAAAAACACTTTGCAAATTGAATAAACTAATAAAAGAAAAGGAGATGGTCATTCAAAGAGTTGAATATGTGTATTTGATAAAATACAAGTCTGAATCATTTTAAATGTTCAAAGAATTCAGAAGTGAAACATATTGACAAAGTATTAAGATTCTTTGATCAGATCGAGGAAAGAATACTTGTGCAATGAGTTTCTAGATCATCTTAAAATGGTATTTTCTCATAATGGACACCTCCTGATACGCAATAAATGATTGGTGTATCTAAAAGGAGAAATTGTACCTTGTTGGACATGGTGCAGTCCATAATGATTTTTACCGACATTCTAATATCCATCTGGGGTTATGTCCTAGAAACGGCTGCATATCTACAAAAAATAAGGTAACCTCAAAAATCCGAGCCCAAGACTCCATAAAGTTATGGATAGGAAGGATTCATACTCTTAAGTATGTTAAGATAAGGGGTTGTCCAGCTTATGTGAAAAGGTTTCAAAGATAAGTTTGGGACAAAATCTGACAAGTGCAGACTTGTGGGATATCCTAAAAAAAGTTTAGGGTATTATTACTATAATCTTACACGCTGCCTTCTTAGATAAAGGTGTTTATCATTAAAGGAGCTAGTGGGAGGGTAATATATCTTGAAGGAGTTCAAGAACCACAAAGCACTTTAAGTCGAACCGAGGAACCTGTAGATAGACCTATTGTACCACTACCGAATCGTAAATCTGGAAGACTACCGAAGATACCTTGGAGGTATGGATTCATCATAGAGGATGATGATGAGGTACGCATCATAGAGGATGATGATCTAGTTATATACGATGAGGCTATGAGTAGAAGACACTCTAAGAAATGGCAGATGGCCATTAAATCCGAAATGGACTCCATGTATGAGAACCAAGTATAGACTCTGGTTACTCCACTGAAAGGCATAGTGCCTAAAGGTGTATATGGATCTTTAAAGAGAAAGACTAGGGCAAATGGCAAGGTGGAGACCTATAAGACCAGACCTGTTTAAAAGGTTTCAAATTAAGTCAAGGAGTTCACTGTAATAAAACCTTATTAGCGGGTAATGCTCAAGTCCATTTGGATTTTGCTTGTGATTGCAACTTATTACAAAATCTGGCAAAATGGATGTGAAGACGTCCTTCCTTAATAAAGACTTGAGAAGAATGTATGTATGATACAGTCGGAGGAATTTGTTTCAAAGGTTGAAGCAAATCGTGATTTAAGCTACAATGATCCATTTATGGATTGAAGCAAGATTCTCAAAGATGGAACATTCATTTTGATGAGACAATCAAAAGAGTATGATTTTATCAAAAACGAGAATGAACCTAGTGTATACAAAAAGGTCAGTGGAAGCACTGTGACATTCCTAGTATTATATGTTGATATATTACTGATAAAGAATGACATATCAATGCTACAATCAGTAAAAATAAAATTGTCTAAACATTCCTCCATGAATAACTTGGGAGGAGCATCCTATAAATTGGGGAGATAAATCTATATAGATGGATTTAAAAGGATGTTCGGCTTGACCCAATGAACGTATAATCATTCGATGTTAAAGGCGTTTAGCATGGAAAACTCCAAGAGAGGTCTCATGATGATGAGCCATGGAGTGAATCTCTCTAAAATTATCTCCAATAAAAGAGAGATCACATGAGTTATTATCATGTATGCAATGAATATACAAGGTCTGATGTTGATCAGTCATATTCTGGAGAAGATCATTGTAAGACAGTGATAAACATCTTAAGTACTTAACCGGTATTGAAGATGTGATCATGATTCATGGTAGGTCTGAATTAAAACTAGAGGGCTAAAAAGACTCAAGTTTTTCAGACTGACCAAGACGATAACAAATCCACTTTAGGGTAAATTGTTACCTTGATTGGTGGTGCAGTGAATTAGAAAGGTTCCAAAATAGCAAAGAGTTACTGGTTTAGTGACAAAGACAAAGTATATAGCTGTAAATGAAGCTGCAAGTTGATTGTTTGGATGAAAAGTTCATTACAAAACTAGGAATAGTTCCTAAGTCTCATCTTGGATTCAAACATGTGTTGCGCCACTTTCATTTGATTAGAGGAATCATTGAAAGAAGAAAAAGTCACTATAGAGATAGTGGACTCTCAAGAACAACATTGTATATCCATTTACTGAAGCTTTATCCAAACAGCAGGATGATCCTCACTTAGAGAAGAAGGGTATTGGATACCATGATAATTGGCTTTAGTGCAAGTGGGAGATTGAAAGTAGTATGCACACAAGCCAATCATATTTGATATGATGTAGCATATACTTTGTAATCTTATTCAGTTATAAAAGGCATTTTACATTATCTACATGGTGCTGTTATATTAAATGTGATAAACCCATAGTTTTGAACAATGCTTTTAGAATCATGATGGTAATCATGCTAATGAGATCTAAATTCGAGATAACTCACAAACTAAAATCGTTCCTAATCGTTGGATTACTAAAAAGGGATTAGTAAATCCAGATAGATTAGTACATACGTTGCTTGCTCTTAGGAAGAGGATGATTGATCTCATAATCATTTGTGTGGAGACACTAAAGCAAATATGTAGGTGCTTATTGGAGAATAAGTTCACTGAACGTGGCTCGCTAAGGAATACCTAATGGAGTTTTACTCGACTGTCAATAGGAATTCCTCTAGTGATAGTAGTACAAGTGATCCTTAGACTTGAGATCATCATAGTATCTTGTATATGATGAGTTATACTTTGACATGTCCCTTAAGACCTTTGGGGTATATCAAATGGTATGATTGAGTATAATAAGCTGTGCATGGAGATAGGTGAATGATCAACAAAGAATCTACCACGTCTAGTAAAAGATGTGAATGTCCTATGTGATTCGATAAATGACAGCTCAGTAGTCCTTGGCCAAGGTAGAATGAAATTAGAAAGGATTTTCTAATTTGTATTATTTA
Organism: Aralia elata; assembly: GCA_034770075.1. Classification (NCBI taxonomy): domain Eukaryota; kingdom Viridiplantae; phylum Streptophyta; class Magnoliopsida; order Apiales; family Araliaceae; genus Aralia; species Aralia elata. The sequence goes on from CM068383.1 coordinate 42,100,982, forward strand.
GAGTTGTGCATTTGGGAATCGAAATACATATAATTAAATAAAATAAGACTTGACAGTAAATCCATGTCTTATATTTAATTGGGACATTGTATAGTAGAAGGATTGAATTGTACGGTAACTATTCACTGAAAGGTTCTTTTATGATTAATGTTGAAATCTATATTATCTGGAAAGTCATTGATCACTAAGGGGGCTTACCCTTATTGTAGAATAAATGCTATTTATTTAAATAAATTAAATAGTTTAATTTATTTATTTAAATAAGATTAAAATTGTTCTAATTGATTTATTCGCAACCGGTTTAATATGGAGAACCTAAAGGGTCACACCGCAAAAGGAAAATATTTATTTAAGAAGTAAATGACATAATTGTAATAATAAGTTATGTGTATTTAATTTAGTCTATGGAGATAGAATAAATTAAATAGCTTAATATTTATTATTTAATATTTTGGAAATATTAAATATAAATTAATAAGAGGAGTCTTATTATTATTATTACTATTACTATTATTTAATTCCTAATAGGGATTGGGAATTAATTAATAGAAGAACTCTCTCATGAATTCCTAATTGGATTAGGAGCAGAATTAATTAAAGGAGTTTAATTAGAATAAAAACCCTAATCCTAAATAGTTTAGGGAAGGGTTATTCCTACATCTATAAATAAGAGAAGTCTTATCATAGATTAGGGTTACACACTCTTGCATAAGAATTGTGGAGAGTACTTACAATTTCTATAGATATAGAAACTAGGGTTTTGCCAACACCCATCTTCTTGAACAAGTATTATTCCTTGGTGGATCACCTCTAGAGGCCAAATACTTGGGTGGCTAACGTTGATCAAATGAAGGAATTTAATCAGTGGAATTCAAGGAGAATGCGAAGGAATTGGAGGTGAACTTGTACTTGAGGAAGCTAGAATTCTACAAGGGTATAATTCTTATTCTCCATCTCTTTCGTTTAATTAATAATTGTGCATAAAGAAAGATCATGGTGATGGTTTGTATAAAATTTTAAAATCTGATTTTATCGCGCTTCCGCTTTATTTATGTAATTTGATTGCATGTTCGCCTTATACAAACCTAACAGTTACTGATAAAAGTTTCTAGGTTTTTGGGCCAACTTGTTTCCTCTTATTAACTGAGGAGAGGAGACGTGAGTCTTATAGGCCGAAGTAGTTGAACCACTTTCCTACAATTTCTCCAACTCTCAATTATGTAATTAACTCAATCCATATCACTGATTAATAAACCAAATGGGTCGGACCCTCCATCGGCGCCCCATTCGGATACCCAAAATCCAACAAAAATCCAAACACGTGTTGCGGCGGTTTCATTTGATTAGAGAGATCATTGAAAGAGAAGACGTCACCCTGGAGTGTGTGGACTCTCAAGACAACATTGCAGATCCATTTACTAAAGTTTTAACCCAACAACAATTTGATCGTCACTTAGAGAAGATTGGTATTAGATACCATGGTGATTGGTTTTAGTGCAAGTGGGAGATTGAAAGTAGTATGCACACAAGTCATCATATTTGATATGATGTAGCATATACTTTGTAATCTTATTCATTTATTAATAAAAATATTAAATGTATTTTACTTTATCTACATAGTGCTATTATTTTATATGTGATAAACCCTTAGTTTTAAGCAATGCTTTTAGAATCATGATGATGATCATGCCTAATGAGATCTAAATTCTTAGAAAACTTAAAACTAAAATCGTTCATAATTGTTGGATTACTAAAAAAGGGATTAGTGAATCCAGATAGATTAGTACATACTTTGCTTGCTCTTAGGAAGAGGATGATTGATCTCATAATCATTTGTGTGGAGATACTAAAGCAAGTATATAGGTGCTTATTGGAGAATAAGTTCACTAAACGTGACTCGCTAAAGGAATATCTAATGGAGTTTTACTTGCATGTCAATAGGAATTCCTCTAGTGATAGTAGTACAAGCGATCCTTGGACTTGAGATCATCATAGTATCTTGTGTATGATGAGTTATTCTTTGACATATTCCTTAAGACCTTTAGGGTATATCAAAGGGTATGTTTAGGTATAATAAGTTGCACATAGAGATAGGTGAATGATCAACAACGAATCTACCACATCTAGTAAAAGATGGGAATGTCCTATGTGATTCGATAAATGACAACTCAGTAGTCCTTAGCCAAGGCAGAATGAAATGAGAAATGAGTTTCTAATTTGCATTATTGAGAGTTGTGCATTTGAGAATCGAAATGCATATAATTAAATAAAATAAGACTTGACAGTAATTCCATGTCTTATATTTAATTGGGACATTGTATAGTAAAATGATTGAATTGTACGGTAACTATTCACTGAAAGGTCTTTTTATGATTAATGTTGAAATCTATATTATCTAGAAAGTCGTTGATCGCTTAGGGGGTTTACCCTTATTGTAGAATAAATATTATTTAATTAAATAAATTAAATAGTTTAATTTATTTATTTAAATAAGATTAGAATTGTTCTAATTGATTTATTCACAATCAGTTTAATATGGAGAACCTAAATGGTCACACCGCAAAAGAAAAATATTTATTTAAGAAGTAAATGACATAATCGTAATAATAAGTTAAGTGTATTTAATTTAATCTATGGAGATAGAATAAATTAAATAGCTTAATATTTATTATTTAATATTTTGGAAATATTAAATATAAATTAATAAGAGGAGTCCTATTATTATTATTATTATTTAATTGCTAAAAGGGTTTGAGAATTAATTAATAGAATTACTTTCATAAATTTCTAATTGGATTATTAGTTTAATTAATTAAAAGAGTTTAATTAGAATAAAAATCCTAATCCTAAATAGTTTAGGAGGGTTCCCTATATCTATAAATAAGAGGAGTCTTATCATGGATTGAGGTTACATACATATCCATTAGAATTAGGGAGAGTACTTATAATTTCCATAAAGATAGAAATTAGATTTTTGTTAACACCCATCTTCTTGAATACATATTATTCCTTGGTGGATCACATCTAGAGGTCAGACACTTGGGTGGCTAACGTTGATCAAAGGAAAGAATCTAACCGATGAATTTAAGGAGAACGCGAAGGATTTGAAGTAGAATTTGTACCTGAGGAAGCACGGTTCTACGAGTGTATAATTCTTATTCTCTATCTCTTTCGTGTAATTAGTAATTGTGCATAAAGATAGATTATGGTGATGGTTTGTATAAATTTTAAAATCTGCTTTTATCGCACTTCCGTTTTATTTATGTAATTTGATTGCATGTTCGCATAATATACAAACCTTACAGCCTCTACATGTAAAGGAGAACAAGTTGAGGTAGGAAGTGCGAATTTGGATCCCCTCCATTACACCTTCCTTCTAATTCTATCCAATACACCATTTTTTATAGTTGTGAATAGTATACTTGAAATTAATACCGGTTAACTAATTTATTATATTGAATAGCATAATAGTTTTTTTAAATGAAAGCAATCCAATATTTTTTCACTATTTGATGAATATATAGATTTTTTATCAAAATTTTTTAATGTATGGATTTTTTTTACTTTTAACTGTGAAAATATTTTTTATGATTCTAATTTTTTGTAGGATTGATTTTAATATCATCAACTATCTATTAATGTATTTTGATTATTACTAAGAAAATTATTAAGATCAAATAATTGATGCATTGGATGGAATTTGAGAAAAATGTGTAATGAAGGGAAGTCAAATCTAGGAAGTGTTATTCTTAAATAATGTAGGATTCCCTCTGTCCAGACCCATCCGATTCCCGCCATACATCCTTCTTTTTTCCAACTCCCATTCGTTTGAATAACTATGTCCATTGTATCATTATGAATTTCGGCCTCCCTCCTATTTTCATTTCCTTTTCCCAATTGGACATAACTCCTATAAGACCTGACAAAATATGATTATGGGTTGGTTTTGGTTTACAAAATTTGATTATGGTTTCATTTTAAAACTAAAACCATATTATCTATTTTTAATATGCGTTGTGTGGGTTAGAACCATATAGTTATGAGTCAAATATAAGTCAACCCATATTTCAAATTTCAAACTTACCATTATTATGATACAATTAAATAAATTATTTATAATATTTAATTTTTATACCAATCAACAAATTCTTTGAATTGATTTCAGCCGACCGACGCTGAATTGATTAACATGGCAGTAGTGAAACATATGGGATTGCACTGCTTTCAATATCTCAAGTTGATATTTAATAAACTAGTAAACAACAATAAATATCGTAAACTACATACTACTAATTATGAAATACTAACTCCTTTTATAAATTGGAATAAGTAAAATACTCACTTTGTTCTGAAATATAACATCATTATTAATTTTTTAAAATCAACTTGAGATATTTTTAAACTCATAATTAATATAATAATGAATATTTACCTAAAAATTTCTACTAGTTATAAAATTTATTATTTAGTAATGTGTAGTGAATCTTAATTTTTTTTAAGTTTGAAAGTGTTTCAATTTGACTTTTAAAATTTATTAATAATATTATAGTTTAGAACGAATAATTTTATAGCACAATCTCTTTCTAAAATTTTTATAAGTCTCTCTAAAATTTATATAACTTTCTCTAAAGAAAATCAATTTTGTCACAAACTTAGTTTGGTTGCACTAATTTTTGGTTCAGCTTTCCTATTAATATTAGCATAAATATTAACTAAATTTGTATCAATCCAAATTTAAAAATATTTCCATCTCTAATAGGAGTAGAAAAAAGAAAGATCTTTTTTTTTCCTATTGAAATTAGTATATATATTTATTGTTATATAAAAAGTAATTCAATTAATAAAATAGTATAGTATATATAAATTTAATATAACTTACACCATTTTAAAATTAGAGATATACTTATGTAAAATAATAACTTTAAAAAAAATATTTTTATTCTTAAATGTACGAGTAATACTCCCTCCATCCCGTATTAAACGTCCTAATTGGTTTCAGCACGCTAATTAATAATATTTTTTTAACCTAAATTGCCCTTTTAAATTACCTTTTAATTGTAGTATCCATTCACTTTTCTATGACCCCAATATTAATTATTCCTTGTTAGTTCTCACATTAACAGAAGAGATGTTATATTGATAATATGAGAGAGAAAGTGGTATAACAATACATCACTTCTCAATGTAAACTTTTTATCATTTTTTAAGTTTCCAACAAAAGTTGACTAAAAAGATTATGAGGGTATAAGTGGAAAAATGAGATAAAAAATAGTTACTAATATAAAAATAAAACATTTATTGTGGAATATCCTAAAAAAGAATTTGGGACGTTTAATACGGGACAGATGGAGTATTAGTTAATAACTTAACAGTGATGATATGAAAATAAAATTTTAATTAAAAATATAATATCATTTTATAGTCTTAAAATAGAGTAATACCATTAATTTTGAAATTAACTTAAAATAGAAATATCTCAAAGTTTTGATCTCTCATTAGTAGAGTGAACTGTATCCTGTAGCCACGTGTAATCAGTTAATTGAGTAAGTAATTTTGTGTGTTAGAAAAGCTTTCTAGTTTGTACAATGGCATTGGCAGGCCCATCCATATAAAGAAACTTAATTTTCTTCGCAAAGCTCTACTTGTTAGTTGTAGTCAATATGGACCAAAACTATTATAGACTAATACAGGTCAAAACTAGTTAAACTAGTTCCAACCCATATTTGTAATTAATAATATGGGTCCAAAACTGAACCAATCCATAACATAAAAATTAGTTAACTAACCCAATAGATCCAAGTGGTTTTGGTTAACTATATGGTTCTCAACCTAAATTGTCAGGTCTACCTATAACCACCGACCGTACTTTCAAGACCAAAGAAACTTTTTTTTGGGGCTAATTCGGGGGTGGAGGTTGAATTACAGGCAATCTTAGAATCCTATGATTATGAGCTTTTTCCCATTGGTCCAATGTACAGGAAACAAGTTTGAGCACGCCTTCTGCATTCGGTTGTTTATCCCTGAAAATAATATCGCATCTATATTTCCATAATAACCAAAGAATACAACTTACTTGTGTTCCATACTGGTCCGAAAGCACTTCCCTTAGCCACTAGTCAAAATTTCGATTCTGCACCGATGAATATAATCCCAACATACTTCCAAACCAAACTGCTCTAGTAAAAGAACAGTGAAGAAATATATGATCCACCGTTTCTATATGACATTGGCAGAATGTGCACAGCGACGAAGCTCCTGGGATAAATGTGCTTCTTTTAAAATTTAAAGGAAGGCCGTTATTGACAGTTTTTTCATATGGACAGTTGGATTTTGACCAACATATTTTATATAAATTCAAGCGGTAATTTTGTATTGGAATTGTGGGACTTAATACAAGTTTAGTTGTTTGGATAATTATGAAATTCTAAAAACAAATTGTACTAAATTTTGAATCTGGAATCATCCAGCTATATAAGAACTATAAAATTATAAATATTGGTTGTTCCTTGTTCACTCTAATCTTATCAGCGACCCGAATAGGTTGGGCTAGTGAAATTTATAAACCCAAGTTTTTTTAGGAAATGAACCTTTCTTAACTTAATTATCTTTTTTGGGGAGAAAAAACCCATTATTGATGACATTGTTTTATATGTTTTCTGTTGGATTAAGGAAAATGAGGAAACTCGCACGATACATGTTTACAACAAAGACCATAATTGTGACGTCCCCAAATTTATGTACTCACTACAACATATTTGGTGCTCACTATCTACCAACATCCACATTAAATAACTTAAAATATAAACTAATTGCATAATACAATACAATAATTTACATCTTAACTTTTACAATCCCAAGTTCTTAATACCTTACATAAAACTATTACAACTTAGTTCAAAACTTATACAACATCAATTAAAATATATTAATACAACATGTTTATCTATTCCTCGGGTTTAAATATATTTTTTCTCCCTCGTGTTTAAATACACTTTTCCCCTTGTCCTTAGTTCCTGACCCTTCTTGTCCTTCTGCTTTGGTTGAAATGTATATAAAAACACAAGAGTGAACAACAAATTTGCTTAACAAGAGTTTTAAAGTTTTAAAATACAACAGTTATAAGCTTTTATACACAATGAATAAATATCATTGAGAATTTCAACATATTTGATTTAAGGAATTATAACTTAACAAATGATTTAGAATGAATCAAAATACTTCCAACAATCTGCAATACTTAAAGAGGTAACTGAGTGGTCGTAAGGACCAAGAACTATTTATAATGTTCGTTAGTCATAAGACTGAGAACTCTCCATAATGTTCTACTGTGACGCCCCCAAATCCGTATATCATTAAACACAAGATATGGTGCTCACGATACATCTTACACCATCATCTTTCTAGTAAAACTCCATAAATTAATAATAATAATAATAATAATAATAATAATAATAAAATATACAGCAACATCCAAATAAAATTCCAGGTTTACATAACATTAAATAATCTTAAACTTAACGTTTAATGCTACATTACATCAACGCGAAAATCTAAATCTATTACAAAAATAAACTTTCAATTTTTCATCTTATATTTTCCCTTGTCCTTGCCAGTGATCACTATCCCAGAGGAGGGGGACACTGATGACCTTCGAAAGAAAATGAAGCAGATGGAGGAGACTATCCAGTCTCTGAAAGGCATAGGTTCCCTAGGCAGGGTGAATTATTCAGATCTGTGTGTCTTTCTAGGAACCAAATATCCGGAGAAGTTCAAGATCCCTAAATTTGAGAAATATAATGGGAAGGGAGACCCCTATACACACCTGAAGATATACATTGGGGAACTTGGATCTTATGCAGAGGACGAAGGACTGAGGATGCAGTTATTCCAAAAGAGCCTAACGGGAGAAGCGAGAACTTGGTATGCCCGCCTTGATAATGCTCGGATCCACAACTGGGAGGAGTTGGCCCATACTTTCTTGACACAATACAGCTTTCAAGCACAGATGGCCCTGACAGATATCAGATGACAAAGGTCAAGAAGCAACCGAAAGAATCTTTTAGGGATTATGCACAGCGGTGGAGGGGTATGGCTGCACAGGTAAATCCCCCAATGAGCAAGGAAGAAATGGTAATGACCTTTGTGGACATTCAGGAGGCACCATATTATGAGCGAGTGATAGCGGGGATTGGAAGACCTTTTGCCGAAATGATAAAGCATGGAGAAATGGTTGACATGGGGTTAAAGTCTGGCAAGATCCGGGACTTCACAGCTCTAGAGGCAGCTGCAGAGCAAATCCAGAGTGGAAACTATGGTAGTACTTCCCGCAGGACCCAAAAGAAAAGGGAGGAAGATGTTTCCCTCATCTTGCAGGGCTCATCTAGGAAGGTGGATAATAGCCCTCCAGTGCAAGTACAGAGAATTTTGCCACCCCGACCATCTAATTTCAATAATCAAAGGATGGACGGACGAAGAAGATTTGAGACCACAAAAGATCGGGTATTCACCCCGCTTGGGGATCCTTTTGAACAGATTTTGGCAGTCTTAATAGCACAGAGAAAGATAGTCGATTTGGCACCCCCAATTGACCCAAAAGGGAGAAGATTTGACCCGAGTAAGAAGTGTGCCTACCATTCAGGTTCCCCTGGTCATGATACTCAAGAATGCTGGACACTGAAGCACAAGATTCAGAACATGATCGATAGCGGGGAGATCGTGGTGGAACAGCTCGAGTCACCAAATATTAAAGTCAACCCCCTGCCTAAGCATGATGGGGAAGGGGTCAATGTGGTGGAAGCCAGAGAAGCCGGGGGACCACCAAGGCTGAATTATGTAAAGAGAATTGATGAGATGATTGGCATGACAAGTGATAAGGAGGATGTACGAGGGACACCGATTAGGTTGGCGGGTCTGAGCAGGAGTATCACCGAGGGGCCTATCAGGTTAACGGCTCCGAAACCTCTCGCTATTGCAGTAAGACCACAAATCCCCATTAGCAGTCTGAAAACAGTGCTGTGGAATTACGGGGGAGTAGCAGAGGAGGCGGCCAGTTGTGCTTCTGTAACATCAAAGGGGAACCCTTTATATCTTCCAGGGCAAGTCCTTGAGAGCAAAGGGGAGAAGAACGAAAGGATATCCGAGGAGAAAGCTGTAGAATTCTTAAGGAAGATGAATCATCCAGAAGCGAGGGGGATCAAGGTATTGAGCGAGGAATCGACCCTGACATCGATCATGGATTTAGTATTATCATCTAACGATCACTGCAGAATTCTGGCCAAAGTCCTGGAAGAGGCACACATTCTCAAGGTGATTAGCAAAGAAGGGTTCGGCCATCTAGTGGACCATCTGTTGGAAAACAATGTAATATCGTTCACAGAGGATGATATCCCCGAAGAAGGAAGGGGGCATCGAAAACCGTTGCATATTGCGGTAATCTCATCAGGATATGTTATGAATGGGGTGCTAATTGATGGGGGATCAACATTGAATATCTGTCCATTCAGTACATTGGAAAAAATGAACGTCAATCCTAAGCGTCTGCGGGCCAGTTATGTGGTGGTACGAGCCTTTGACGGATCCCGAAAGGATACGATGGGGGAGATAGAATTGCCTGTGGAAATAGGGCCTTATACTTTCGACATTTCATTTCAAGTCTTGGATATCACGGCAAGTTACAACATGTTATTGGGAAGGCCGTGGATACACATGGCCGGGCAGTTCCCTCTACGCTATACCAGCAAATTAAGTTTATCATTGATGGGAACCTGGTGACGATCTCTGCAGAGCGTAATGACCCCTCTCCTTACAGGAATGGCCTGCCGGTGATTAATTTGGACGAATCGGCGGTACCCGCCAGTTTTCAGGCGCTGGAAATCAATACTCCCCACTACAGATGTCTGTGGGCTCCAGCCGTAAAACCTAAGGTCTCTCCTGAACTTACCTTTGTTGCTAGAGAAATGATGAAGATGAAGTTTCAACCTGGGAAAGGGTTGGGAAAAAACAGTCAAGGAATTACTGAGCCTATTCAACTGCCCAATCAGATAGGCAAGGCAGGGTTGGGATATTATGGAGGCGTAGGACGGAAACATTCTCAAGTGGAGACCCCAACTCGACTGGCCGAAGGTCTTATGAAAAAAATCAAGAATGAACAGGGTACTGGCCAGCCTGTGTCTGAGACAGGAGGTGACAAATTAACCCCCACGAATGATGAGTCGGCCAAAAAGGAGAGGTTCCTGCAGGAGGTCATGCAACAGTTTGAAACCAAGTGTTATATCCCTGGACAGTCAGTAGGCAGTGGAAAAGGGAAGGATGTTGCCGCACCGTCAGGAGCCCAACAGAGTGTGCTTGTCATCGATTGGGCGGGGTTGACTATCCCTGAGGAGGTTATGAAGAAGGACCAATGTGATGTGGCTGTGGTCATCAAGGAAGTTCTCAATATGAAGCCGCCTTTCATCTGTCGCATTTCGGCCGATCTGACCACCGACAACTGGACGATGGAGCCAATAATATCCAAACGAGGGTAAAATATAGCGTCAAGATGGTAGACCCCAGATGGTGGGGGATGAATGGATACCAGTTTTTGTCCTTTATTTTGAATTTTTTTTGCATGGTTTATATTATTTTGTCATGTTATTTCAAAGATGATCATTATGGTAAAATGACTTATATATATGACAAATATTTTTGTTTCATATCAGGTGTACCAATTTGAGTATTTCTTGCCTAAAAAACGATGTTTCAAATTTGAAAGATGACTATGATTTTGATATTGAGCTGGATTTCGATTTAATGGGCATTGAGCAGGATGAGACAGATAATGACGACACGCCCGACGAGATCAAAGGATGGGTCGAAGACAAACCCAAACCCAACTTAGACCAAGCCATTACCATAAATATCGGAACCCCTGACAAACCCAAAGAGCTCAAGATAGGGACAGACCTGACCCCTAGCCAGAAAACAGAAATAACCAAGTTGCTAAGCCAGTATGAGGATGTTTTTGCCTGGTCTCATGAGGACATGATCGGATTGTCCACCGACATTGTGGTACACCAGTTGCCCATCAAGGAGGGTTTCAGGCCTGTCAGGAAGAAACTAAAGAAGCTAAAACCAGAGTGGAGCTTGAAGGTAAAGGAAGAAATCCTCAAACAGTTCAAGGCCGGAATCATTATGGTATCCACTTACTCGGAATGGCTGTCCAATATAGTCCCGGTGGCTAAGCCTGGAGGGAAGGTAAGGGTATGTGTCGACTATAGAGATCTGAACAAGGCCAGTCTCAAGGACAACTTCCCAGTGCCTTTTATACACATCTTGGTGGATAACACAGCCCAATACAAGATGTACTCTTTTGTTAATTGCTTTGCAGGATATCATCAGATAATGGTGGCGGAGGAAGACTGGGAAAAAATCGCTTTCATCACCCCTTGGGGCACCTTCTCCTACAGGCGATTGGCTTTTGGTCTCACAAATGCGGGGGCTACTTATCAGAGGGCCATGATGGCTTTGTTCCATGACATGATGCACAAGGAGATAGAGGTCTACGTGGATGACATTATCGTGAAATCGAGGGTAGAATCTGATCATATAACCCATCTCAAAAAGCTATTCGATCGGCTCAGAAAATATAATTTGAAGCTCAATCCGGCAAAGTCTGCTTTCGGAGTGTAGTCGGGCAAGCTCTTGGGATTCCTGGTTAGTGATCGGGGCATTGAGTTGGATCCAGCGAAGATTAAGGCCATTGTGGATATGCTGGCACCTCGAACAGAAAAAGAGATAAGAGGATTTTTGGGAAGAATAAACTTCATCAGCCGCTTCATATCCCACTTGACAACTACATGCGAGCCAATTTTTAAACTGTTAAGGAAAGATGTCTCCCAAGAGTGGAATAAGCAATGCCAGGAAGCCTTTCAGACCATTAAGAAACAGCTGATAGAAGCACCGGTGCTGGTGCCCCCGAAGGATGGGATCCCTTTATTTATGTATATATCGGTCAATGTCATTGCGATGGGATGTATGCTGGGGCAGAAGAATGAGGCATGTAAAGAGCAGGCCATCTATTACCTCAGCAAGAGATTTAGCCAATGTGAACAGAATTACACTCCCATCGAGAAGACCTGTTATGCTTTGGCGTGGGCTGCAGGGAGATTACAACACTATCTCCATGGGCATACTACATACTTGATATCGAGAATGGATCCCCTGAAGTATATCTTTGAAAGGCCCATGCTGAACTGTCGACTATCAAGGTGGCAATTAATCTTACAGCAGTTCGACATCGTATACGTGACCCAAAAGGCCATGAAGGGGCAGGGAATTGCAGATCAGTTGGTAGAAATGCCAGCAGGGGGGATGGAACCTTTAGAAACTCCTTTGCCGGGTGAAAACGTATTCTGGGTCTTACACACGAGATGTGATGACGAGGGGCAGTTCTGGAAGTTATATTTTGATGGTGCCTTGAATGCTGAAGAGGCAAGAGCTGGAGCAGTCCTGGTATCTATTACCGGAGAGCAATACCCCGTGGCCACTAAATTGCAGTTCAGTAACTCGAATAACACAGCTGAGTATGAGGGATGTATATTGGGACTCCGTGTTGCCCGCGATATGGGAGTGAAGAGACTAGCGGTGTTCGGGGATTCGGAGCTGGTAATTAAACAGGCGATCGGGGAGTATAGCACGAAGGAGCTCCGGTTGCTTCCATACCACCGATGTGTTATCCAATTGACGCAAGAGTTTGAAGATATCGCTTTCCGGCATATCCCCCGGGGACGAAATGATTTTGCCGATGCATTGGCAACTCTGCTTCCTTAATCCACACAATCAAAAGCAAAGATGTTCCACAGATTGAAATAGCGGTACAGAATGCCCCGGCATACGAGGAGCATGTGGTCGTATTATCGAAGGAGATGGTTCTGCCGAAGCAGCCTTGGTATCACAATATAAGGGAGTATCTGAGGGATAGATCCATTTCCGACCAAGCAAGCCGAGCTGAGAGGTTGAGAATCCAAAAGATGGCAATGAAGTTTTATCTGAGCGGGGATTCACTATACAAGAGGGATGTCGGTTTGGGATTGTTGCAATGCGTAAATGAAACGCAGGCCCAAAAGATTATGGACGAAATACATGGTGGAGTGTGTAGGCCACACATGAGTGGACCGATGCTGGCCAAAAAGATCTTGCGAACGGGGCATTATTGGTTAACACTAAAGGCCGATTGCGATGATCATGTCAAACGATGTTACCAATGCCAGGCGCACGACAACGTAATCCATGCGCCTCCCAACGAACTGCATTGTATGACCTCCCCTTGTCCATTCTCAATGTGGGGTATGGATGTAATCGGACCAATAGAGCCCAAAGCGAGCAACGGACACCGATTTATCTTCGTCATGATCGATTACTTCACTAAATGGGTAGAAGCAGGTTCTTTCCCTAAAGTAACTCAGGAGATCATCGTTGGTTTCATCAGGAATAATGTCATTTGCCGATACGGGCAACCTGAGGTCTTAGTCTCCGACAATGCCAAGAATTTGAACAATGCCCTCATGAAGGAATTATGTGACCAGTTTAAGATCAAACACCTCAATTCTGTCATTTACCGTCCTAAGATGAATGGGGAAGTGGAGGCTGCAAATAAGAATATCAAGAAGATCATGGCGAGAATGTCCGCTAATCATTGAGGATGGCCAGATCTGCTACCTCTCACCCTGCTGGGGTACAGAACGTCGGTGCATACTTCTACAGGGGCAACCCCTTACGCTTTGGTATACGGAATGGAGGTTGTTCTGCCAGTTGAGGTTGAGATGGCGTCCCTCAGAATCTTGATCGATGCTCAGATAAGCGAGGAGGATTGGATGCAAAATCGGTACGACCAATTGGCCCTAATTGATGAAAGGAGGGTGGCTGCTGTTTTGCACGGCCAGTTATATCAGCAAAGAATCTCTCGATCGTACGACAAAAAGAAAAGACCTCGGAGATTCAAGGAAAATGACCTAGTGCTAAAAAGAGTCATGCCTTGTCAAGATGAAGCCAAAGGGAAGTTCGCCCCAAACTGGGAAGGAGCTTTTGTGATTAAGAAAGTGATGTCCGGAGGAGCCCTCATATTGCAAGAGATGGATGGTGAGGTGTTTCCACAACCCATAAATTCCGACTCGGTGAAGTGGTTCTACGCTTGAATCATCATTTTCTCCTTTCTCTTTGAAAGAACGAACTACGTAGGACCTGATTTCCTGACTTGTGGGAATACGTAGGCAGCCATCATGGCACGGTCCAATTCTTTACAAAATAATACTTTCTGTAACCAAAATCAATTCCCAACAGCCAGAATAACCTTCCTATACCCCGAACCTTCCCGAAACCAACCCCCTAATCAGTTTCATCCCAAGTAACATAACCTTAGCCCAACCAAACAGTTAGCCAAAATTTAAGACTCAGTCCGATGAAATCAACAGGGTGTGCGGCAATATCTGTCAAATCTCCGTCAAGACTTGAGAAGAGAAAGAAGGCGAAATATCAAAATCGTGGTTAGATAGATAAAATGAGGATCCAATGAAAGGCAACGATACGACAAAAGAGGGAAAATGACTAAATTTAAATGCTTGTCTATATATATATATAAATCATTTTGTTACAAGATTTCTCTTTCGATAACCGATGAAACTGACATAGTCTATGCAGGAAATAAAATAATCTACAAATCTGAAACTAGCTGAAGCAGGATGGATAAAGTGGTGGATAGATCTGAAGCATCGACATCCCCTGCAATCTGTTGCCCCATCATGTCGATGCGATCCAATAAAGCAGTGGCTCGGCTGACAGTCTCAGAGTGAGCATCTATAACTGCCCCAGTCTGTAATACAATGGCGTCTCTGTCAGCAAGGGCAGCATCTCTGGCCAGAATAGTGGCATCTCTCTCAGCAAGAGTAGCATCTCTCTCAGCCTCAGCAGTGATCAAGGCCAGTCGGCTCCGACTATCCTCAGTAACCCGACTAGGGGCAGAATCAGCTGAGATGGAATGAAGAGTCTGGGCGGGAGTGGAGAAGCCGTCAAAATCATATCTGGGCATCGTCTCTGTAGACTCAGAGGGAACAAATACCTCCGGGATGGTATCATCGGTGAAAATCACTCGAGAGTCATCAAATACTCCAGTCTGACTCAAACCAACCATATCCGGGTCTCCGTGCAACCATTGCACATAAGCAGATGTCTAAGTGGGCCAGCTCTCACTATACTCGGCAAAGATCCTACGAGACCAAAGATCGTATACCCGCAGTAGGTCTCTCTCTGTCTGGGATGATATGAGGAATCGGTAGTCGGCTGCGCCCGTGAAGGGGTGAAAATCCTGTGTCTGATTAAACTGCCCCATAACCGCCAAGGGATGATAAGTCGCCACACCCCTCAAGCCAGAAATAGGGATGAAATCCAAGGTGGGCACGTGAGTCAAGAATCTTGTGAAGGAGCAGTAGCCCGAATAGATCAAAAGATGAAAGGGCTCCTTAATAGCCGATAAGAATTCTGTCCAGGTAGCCGCATCAGTACAGCTCACGGGACGGAACGAAAATTACATGGCTATGTCGTGGCTGAAGCAAAACCCATGGCGACAGAAACAACCGATAGGGCTGAGATGGCTCATAAACCACATATACAACAAAACGGAGCTCCCTCTGAACACTCTGCCTCGAAAAGACTGACAATATGTGGCCGACATATAGGTGTCTGCTAGTATCATAGGAATAATGGTGTGGGCCTCCTGAAGGGCTCTAACGGCCGCAATGACTCGCATATCCAATAGATCGGATCCGGCCGGCAGATACAAAACTGAGATAGCGCAAGCCATCAAAACATCTACTCTCAAAGTGCCCCAGCGCTCCTCAGATACGGAAAAATCACCAGAGAATAGATGAAAACCGGCGGGTGAGCCGAATCGGTCAATCAGAAAATGAAGAGGAACTAGATGGTCTGATGTGATCACCGACAACAAAACTGTCCTCCGCAACCCAGTAAAAGTCAAGAACTGACGGCGCATGGGACCAGTTGTGACCCTGGCACAAGGACCATCCAAAGATAAGCCGGTAAAGCGGGCATACTCCTCGAGAGTAGGGGTCAGCTCCACTGTCCCTAATCTGAACACCTGACGGGCGGGGGCCCAATAGCTCATAATACCCTCCACAAAGCCCGCCGGCACCTGAAAGGATAATAAGGACCAGGAATGTCCCAGAAGACCATCTGTGATAACCCGGTCGGCCGGTGACAAACTATCCAACCAACGGAGAAGACTGCCAACCAACCCTGTGGGAGGAATGAGATCCAAACGTATCACGGCATCTGGTGACGACATCTGTGAAAAATAGTATCAAAAAGACTGTGCAGGGGTCATTCTCTATCCATGAACAAAAAGCATACATCATACAGATAATAATAGAGCAATTTAACTGTCATAATAATAAAATTGTGCATAAATAAATAAATAAGTTCAATACATAGTGCATGAAATGAAAAAGGAGTTGAACATGTTCAAATACAAAAAGCCTTATCCTATCATGATCTAATCAAAGGCAATGTCATCTATGAAATTGGGATCCTCGAACTGATCCCCTAGAGTCGTCGAAGTCGAAGCCCCAAAGTTCATATCAGGGATATATAGCTGCATGGGGGCATCAGATGAACTCGGGCCTGTGTCGAAGCCCGCACTGTCAGGATCATATGCGTAGGCATCCTCCGGGGTCCTGCCCAACACCCGAAGGTACAAGGATAGCTGGTCCACCTGGCGGGTCAGAGTGGCAATCTACTCAGCATGGGTGGGACTCCGAACGCAGGCGGCCCAATCAGTCATCATCACCGAGTCGGGGACCATATCTCCGAGGAAGAATGTGGCCCGAGTCTGAGGACCGATAGTGCGGGGCACCCACCAGATACAAAAAGCCTCGCTCGTGTTGGGACCTGAAGAAAGTGTCCGGCCATCCTCCCCCGCGAGCATAATCTCTGAAGGCTGAAAATCCAACGGCCAGGATGTAGTGAAGGGAAGGTAGTGCGGAATGCGGATCTCTCCAGTAACGTATTTGAATGCATGCTCTCCCAGATACATCACCCATCCTCCAACACTCTGCAAGGTGAGGCGACGGGTGGAAAGTGCGAACTCTGGGCCGGAGGGATATCCATCTGTAAATCCCACGGTCAGATGCTCGGAAAGGTAGGGAACCTAGACGACCTCAGCGGTAGTGATCAGCTCCAGCTGAATGCGGAAATGTGCGAAGCTGCCAGATACCGGGACCTCCTCCAAAGTGCTATGATGCCACCGCCGACCCCGGGGATAGGTATCCAAGCCGAGAGTCGTGACAGGCCTCAGGCATGGGAGTCACTCGTATGCCCAGAACTGTGAACAGAGACAAGAAACGACATGAGTAATCGGCAGATACAGAAAAGGGAAATGAAATGATGGGAAGTGCAGTAAGAAAGGAAGGCTTACTAGTAGGAAGGGGTAGAACCCAAGCCAAGTGTCTGTCTGTCCCTCTGAACGAAGACGAAGACCGTGGAGGAAGTATGCAAAGGTGAAGGACCCCCAATCATAGTCGCTGATCCGGTCTACATCCCTGACAGCTCCGACGACGCTGAAATGAATGGTAGACGAGTTGTTCCCCAGGAAACAACCTCTCATAATGGTCAGGAACAGACGTCGGAGCAGAATATCACGAGTGGCTCGATTTGCGGGGAAGGGCGTCGCATATATGCCTCCAACAGCGTCAACAGCCAAAGCTCCGGACCGAATGCTGCGGGCCTTGAAGACCCGATCCTCGGTAGCGAAACCCAATAAAGATCGGACCTCTACTGGAGTAATGTCAAGATCTAGGGGAACACGAACCCCGGTTAACTCAATACCGGTGATGTACCTCCAGTCCCAGGGAGTTAGCACAACCTCGTAGTCCAAGAGATGAAGGGACTAGGTCTGGTGGAACCATCGCTCAGACAAAGCCCTCATGTAACCCCATGGGCACTGGCGGGGAATGATGGTGAAGAAGGAGCGAAAACCCCAGGAATCCACCACCGTGCGATAATCAGCGTGCAGTGCTGTGCAGAGGGAATAAATGTTGAACCAGTTGCCCCTCGGCTGGGTGAACTCGGGCACCTGTGGCAATCACTAAGGGATCAGTCCGGATACGAATAGAGATTGAGAATGAATTCAAAGAAGTAATGAGTATACCTCATTAGCGACAAGAGATGCTGAGGGGTGACGACTGAGATCTCGGCCCAACAGATCGGGCACCTGAACATGAGCGCCGGGCAAAACGCGGCGAGAGGAGGGAGCTGGTGTGCTGGAGGAAGGCCCCTCTGCCTCAATATCTGGAAGAACGGCCTCGTCAACCTCAGGCTGATCAGGCTGGATGACAGCCTCTGCCAATCGACGAGCCTGGCGAGTCCGAGGCAAAGCTGGGGCAGGTGCAGCCCTACGGCGGCGACCACCCGAAGCACGAGATGCAGTGGAGCTACTAGGAACATCAGGATCCATAGCTGGAACGACACGGTCAAAGAGGGAGGTACATTATATTTCTAATTGTGTCACGGAATATTTTATCTTCCTATCTTCATCACAGGAATAATGCAGCATGATGCGTGTTTACCATATATGCATGAATTAAAAAAAAACAAAAAAACAAAAATCCGTAGAGTTTCGCCTATAAAATGAACATCCCATGCACAGTCAAGCATGTTTTCAGTTAACCCAAGCCACAACAGATCAAAATTGCATGTTATATGGGTAATTGCAACATGAAAATGACCATAATGCATGCTCTCATTCAAAAGGTGACAAGTATGTATGACCCACATCATGAGCATAGAATATGACTCGCACAGTTGAGACCTAACATATACATGCAATGATACATGGCATAGCATTTCAAAGCATACGTTTATATATCTCTAAACATGCAAAATAGCCAAATGTATAGTAAAACATTGACGAAATAAGAAAACAATCGGTCAAAATGTTACCTGTAACGTGTAGATCGATCTAACCGGAGCGGTTTTTGCGAGAAGGTTAAAAAAATCGGCCAAAAGGACGTGCAAAGGCGCAAAATCGCAAAAACCAATGTGGGGTACGGGTTGAAAGTGACAGATCTGGGAAGGGGCGAGCCGCTTATAAGATCCGATCATGGCCGCAGATCAATCTGCGGCTGGCCGCAGATCCATTTGCGGTTGGCCCCTG
Organism: Aralia elata; assembly: GCA_034770075.1. Taxonomy (NCBI): domain Eukaryota; kingdom Viridiplantae; phylum Streptophyta; class Magnoliopsida; order Apiales; family Araliaceae; genus Aralia; species Aralia elata. Next base: position 42,120,180 of record CM068383.1, read on the forward strand.
TTTCCCTCCTTTTCTCTCCTTTGTAAAATTGATCAATTTCAAATCCATTTGACTTTAAAAAATACGAAGTTTCAACCAATCGGGTATGGAACATGGTGAATCAATCAACCAGATACGAGACCTGGTACCGACGAGACAATCAACCGGAGACGAAACCCGGTGCAAACGAGTCGACCAAACGAAGACGAGAACCGATACAGTCGAATCAATCGACCGGATACGAGACCCGGTGCTGACAAATCAATCAAGCGGATACGAGACCCGGTGCTGACAAGACGATCAACCGGATACGAGACCCGGTGCAGACGAGTCGACCAATCGGAGACGAGAACCGATACGATCAAATCAATCAACCGGATACGAGACCCGGTGATGACAAGACAATCAACCAGATACGAGACCCGACGCTGACAAATCAACCAATCGGAGACGAGAACTGATACAGACAAATCAATCAGCCAGATACGAGACCCGGTACCGACGAGACGATCAACCGGGGACGAAACCCGGTGCAAACGAGTCGATCAATCGGAGACGAGAACCGATACAGTCGAATCAATCAACCGGATACGAGACCCGGTGATTACGAGGCGAGCGACCGGATACGAGACCCGGCGCAGACAAGACGATCAACCGGATACGAGACCCGGCGCAGATAAGACGATCAACCGGATACGAGACCCGGTGATTACGAGAGGAACGACCGGATACGAGACCCGACGTAGACAAGACAATCATCCGGATACGAGACCCGGTGATTACAAAATAAGCGACCAGATACGAGACCCGGCGCAGCCAAGACGACCATCCGGATACGAGGCCCGGTGATTACGAGACGAGCGACCGGATACGAGACCCGATGATTACGAGATGAACAGCCGGAGACGAGACCCGGTACCGACAAGACGATCAACCGGAGACGAAATTCGGTATAAACGAGTCGACCAATCGGAGACGAGAACCGATACAATCAAATCAGTCAACCAGAGACGAGACCCGGTGCCAACGAGATGATCAACCGGGAACGAGGGCCGACTGAGGCGAGAACCGATACAGGCGAGTTGACCAATCGGAAATGAGAACCGATACAGGCGAGACTACCCATCGGAGACCAGACCCCACATCTACGAGACGATCGATCGGATACGAGACCCGACGGTTATGAGACGACAACGATTCCACGACGACGACGATTACGAGACGGAGCACGAAACCTGCGATAACGATTATCGCAACGAATTGTCAGAGACGAAACCGGACAACAACGATGCGATCGGCGATTGAGTCCTGTTGAGATCAATACTCACAATGAATTTGCGATTGCATGATGCATTGACACCTTTACGAATGTTTTGCATGCCTTACATCTTGTGCTGCATCATAAGCTATATGTGTTGCATCATATATGCACTGTCATTCAGGTATCGGGTGTCTAATTCTTTATCGTGTTCATTTCATTTAACATTTCATAAACATGATAAAGAGGGACAACTGTAGACACCCAAATTTTGCACTTCGTATACTAACCCTGACAGGAGGGCAAAATCGTCAATGAACCCAGTCTACGAGAACGAAAGGTGGACATAAGTACGAACACTCAGAGTCACCGCAACGACGTGCGATCAAAGCCGATACGACAACGATCAAAGCGGAATGATACGGCACGTTTCCCAGCGGTTCCCGGACTGCAAAATACAAGTCCTTCAGAAAAAACCAATGGTACGACACGAAATCAAGGTGCGGCTCAAAAATCAAAAAAATTAGCCCACCCAGCCGCGGATTGATCTGCGGCCAACAATTAAAATAATTGAAGTGTGCGGCGGGCGGCTGAAGTGCGCGATGGGCGCGGAGAAACCAAGGCCAGCCGCAGATCAATCTGCGGCTGCACTTGGCCAGCCTATTTCAGCTCATTCCTTCATTCAGCATACAGGGAGTTGACAGCAGCGGAAGAAAAAAGGAAAGGAGGGAGATTCAGCAGCAAGAACAGCGGAAAAAAGAGAGAAAAGAGAGAAAATAGTGAGGAATTATACCCCTTTTGTGAGATTGTGTCACATATAATTTCTACTATATTCAATATACGAATTTATACGCATCGTGGTGTCATTTGCAAGGTGAAAAAGAACCCTTTTATAGCAGTTTTGTTATATTATTCTGTCAAGTTTTGTCATTTGGATCATATTAAACATAATTCTTTCTTGGATATTATTGAGAATACATGGATTAGGGATTATTAGTGAAGGTTCCAAAGGAATAAAATTCTTCCTAATGACCCGATGATATCCATTTGGTGAATTTTAGCTTGTTTAATTTTTGTACTATCCATTGCGTGGGTGTGCATAAATTGTGGTTGTGAGCCTAGGACGCGACCCCGTGGTCCAAATCCGATGATGGACATTTTGGATGTAAGTATTATAGGTGATGTACCCTCATTGTAAATTGTAATCGTCGGGCCTTAAAACGATACCAAGTTGAAAATCGGGTTTAAAGCCCCCGAAATAGTGAAATATGTGCTTGTGGGCGTTTGGGGTTATTTTGATGGCTTACATGCCCCTGAATAGCCCCAATGCATTTTAATGCTTGATTTGATTTACGACCTAAAATTGATTTCGAAGCTAAACGATGAAGATTTTCATAAAATCAATCAAATTAGGTTATTAGCACCACGAGGCTTAAAATTGGAAGTGCTAATAAGTGTCGATTCCTGTTTAAACGAGAAAGCTAAAAGAAAATCGTTTTCAAACATCACAAAAAATGGCTTTATAAAATAAATGACGTTTTATTGAACCGTTGTGCATAGGGTTAAAGAGATCCTAGAAGTTGCCCGTCATCTTGTTTATGAAAGTAATGTATAGGTCTCGATTCCTATTTCGATGAAGGTTTAAAAACTCTTGTTTTGCTAAAACAACGCCTAATGAAAATCTCATGGTTTTTAAAATCAAACCTTTCTAATAAAAAATAAAGCTTTCTCGTATAAACCGAAGGACATTCTAATGCCCTCTCAAAACACGACTTTCCATAAGAAAAATCAAATGATTCTTTCATACAAACTCACCACCACATTCACATAGACACGCACACGCGCACACATACACATTGTAAGAATTAAAGGATAGCAAAAGCATCAAGATTGTGATAACCGTCTTTCACGGAAGTCGGGGGGTGCCTAACACCTTCCCCTCACTTAAGCAAGCCCCCGAACTCTATGAATCTCGGTTTGCAGACCAATTAATTCGGAGTCACATATGAGCCAGCGATTTACGAAAACGAAACTCGGATGAGTTGGTACATCCATTTCAAATATACCAACTGGCGACTCTGGTCAATTGGCTTATCAAAAAAACGATCTTTCAAAACCCCGTCGACATTAGTGCCGACCTTTTCCAAAAAATTATCTAATAAAAGGCTAAAATTAGAAAGGGTAACAATCACCAACGAAGTGATCTTTCCCGGCGTCGACAATATATATATATATAGTAAGCATGCACATATAGAATACTATATTCTACCCGGATTGATTATGGACTTTTATTCCAGTTTAGTTCACTAGAGCCACCAAGTGAACCAAAAGGTCAAACCTAGGGTGTAAGAATTAAATTTAAATATAACTATTACATTTAAACCCGGGTTCCAATACAAACGGGTCTTCAAGCGCTCCTTGCTCCTTTGTCTCCAATTCTTCAAAATAATTCTAACTAGTCCTACTACATAAACTATTTAAAATAAATAGAAACCTTGATCAGCAGTCAAGGGGAAGTACATAGGAGGAAGATAGAATTTACATCAAGAAAAACTAGAGAAGACGAGGTACGCAGACCCCATTTATAAAAACCCATACATTCAAACATCCTCTAAAATAATTCCAATCACACATTGGTCAATAGTCCATAATCAATCCCTATTTATTATCATACATATCTCCATATGCATCAATAAATAACATTCATCTCATGAATAATAAAACCATTCCATATATATATATCAATATCAATTAATGGGCAAAGGTTTTCCTAATATTTAGCTTTTGAAACAAAATAAACTCTTTTATTTTAATCAAAAAACTAAATCCAAATTAAACTCCTTTAATTTTAGCAATCTGAAATCATATTTCAGATAAAATAAACATCTTTATTTTAAACTTTTATCAATTAAATAAACCATTTATGTTAATTGAGAAAAACAAAAATTTTAAAACTCTGCATACCGGCGTGGCCGCGCTCCAAATTGAACTAGGAGCGGCGTGACCGCGCTGCACCCTAGAAACGTTTTCTGGGTTCAGGCGCGGCCGCGCTCCAGAATGAACTGGAAGCGGCGCGGCCGCGCCGCGATGCAGATTCAGGAAAAAATTTTCCTGCCCAAAATTCGATCGTATCGCATATCAATTCATACATGGAATCATCAAAATCAATAATTAACACAAGGATTAGGCTCTGATACCACTGTAAGGTTTGTGTGTAACGCAAGCATGCAATCAAATTACATAAATAGGGCGAAAGCGTGATAAAACGGATTTTAAAATTTTCATACAAACCATCACCATGATCTTTTCTTGTGTTCAATTATCAATTAACGAAAGAGATAGAGATAGAAAATTATACCCTCGTAAATCAAAGTTTCCTCGGGTACAAGTTCACTTCCAATTCCTTCGCGTTCTCCTTAAATTCCACCGACTAAGTTCCTTCGCTTGATCAACGTTAGCCACCCAAGTGTTTGGCCTCTAGAGGTGATCCACCAAGGAAGAATAGTTATTCAAAAAGATGGGTGTTGGCAAAACCCTAGTTTCTATCTCTATAGAAATTGCAAGTACTGTTCACAATCTAATGCAAGAGTATGTAACCCTAATCTATGATAAGACTTCTCTTATTTATAGATGTAGGAAAACCCTTCCCTAAACTATTTAGGATTAGGGTTTCTATTATAATTAAACTCCTTTAATTAATTGTGCTCCTAATCCAATTAGGAATTCATGTGAGAGTACTTCTATTAATTAATTCTCAATCTCTATTAGAATTAAATAATAGTAATAGTAATAATAATAATAATAATGTAACAATTGTGAATTCTGTAAATAATTTAAAATATTTATTTATTGAGTTAATAAATATTTTATTGTTAATTTATTTATTGAGTAAAATAAATAAATAATAAAGTTATTGTGGAGTAATTCATGTTAAGAGTAATTGTGTTAAATTTATTTGAATGTGATTTGATGTGTTTATTCTAATTTAATTTAATAATTAAATTATATGATTAACTGATTTATTTGAGTAAGGGATTTATTTGAATAAAATAATTTATTTGGCATAATGGTATTGATCAAATAAAAGTTATAATTGAATTAGTAAGGTTTAATTGGATTTATTTAATAATAGGTTTAATTTAATTGTTAGTGTGACAATTAAACTATATGATATAATGAGTTATTAAAATAAATGGAAGAAGAGTTTTATTTAGCTAAACCAAACAAGGCCTTGTGGCTCTTGGTTGGTAAAAAAAATGAGTTTTTCTTTAGGGTCTAGCAAAACAAGGCTTTGTGACCTTTTAGTTTTTTAACTGATGAGACTTTCTGGGTTTGTAACTGGTGAGTTGATAAAACCACGTGAGGTTTTATCAGCTTACTTTCATAAGCCAAAGAAGAAAAAATATACAGAGAATAAGAGAGAAATTTGAGAGAGAATTTTGGAAATTGGAAGCAAGAATTCAAGCAAAGAAGATTAGCTAAGTTTTCAAAGCAATAGAAGGTATAATTCCTATTAAAATTTTGTTAGAAGGTTTTTCTCTGTATATGGTTGTTTCCTTCCTGTATGTGAATTTATTTGCTAAATGTATGAATTACTTGGTTGTAATTGATAGTAAGCATGTAATAGTAATTATATGATGTTATAAACCAATTTGTGGGTATCAATCCATGAAAACATGCTTTAAAATAGAGTTTTTGGTTTTTACAGAGTTTCACTTTCATGTATGGTCTATATGTATAAAATTTCATGTTCAATTCGGATATTAATCGGTAAATTGACTTTTGATTGTGTTAATATGATGGAAAACAAAAAGAATGCAAGTAGAATGGATTAAAATGGTTTAGAGATGAATTCACAGTGTTTAATTTTATCAAATAGGCCAAAATATGAATATTTTGTTTTGGCAGTGAATTTTTGGACTTTAATTGGTTGATTATGTGTTTTATAATAGTTAGAATTATTAGAAACATGTTGGGTAGCTGTTTTACAACGTGTTTAATGTTTGGGTGTGTTTGATTTATGAGTTGGATAATAGAATTTGGAAAATTTGGTCTGTGTTTCGCTGGTTTGCGAACTGTGGGAGGTTGCAGTCGAGTTTCTCGCCCCGGCGAGAAAATTGTATAGAAAATCCTCGCCCCAGCGGGATCTCGCCCCAGCGAGAAAATTGTAAAGCAAACTCTCGCCCCGGCGAGAAAATTGTAAAGCAAATTCTCGCCCCGGCGAGATCATTGCTGGAAAAGTTATTTTTTTTATTATTTTTTTTGAGTAACTGCGATGTCTCACTCTATGCAGGATTAAAACTTAAATTAATATAATAAATGAATACCAAGATATTAAGATGGATTCTAAGTGAATATTTAATGATGATTAAATATAAAGTTGTTATACCTTAACTTAAAGATAAGTTTTGGTGATTCTTAAAGTGTTATATTGTTGTAGCTAAGCTTGTAGCTTCTGAAATAGGATTGATAATCAGTGATTAATTGGAAATTGAGATGAGGATTGGAGTGTTAATGTATGTGAATATTGTAACTAATTATTTTTGTTGCTATACAAATGGAATATGTAGGTTGTTTATTGTACGTGGTTTGTAATTAGGAAAACTACGCACGAGGCAAGTTTCCTATTCTCAACTCTTTCACATTAAATATGTTTTCAATCTTAAATTTACTTGACGCAAGTGTCCTTATCCTACCTCGATTCCAGTTTATGCAAGCTTCTAAATCCTACTTTCTCATCTAGCAAGTTATCATTGCATGTCATAGACTTCTGATATTTTTTTTTGGATTCTTGTTGTTCAAACCTCAAGTTAATTGAAGTCGTTATTCTAATGTCTTAGACATACAAAATCCATATCATTGTATATCACTGTTGTTGATCTTTGATCATAATCTAAGTTGTTAAAATTCTATTTTGCTGAACTGCATTCTTGGATGACAAAACTGAGAAGAACAACCCTAATATAGGGAAATATTTATGCGAAAGCGTTGAATGGTTGTGCACAATACATTGTACAACAGGCTGATCACCCTGAGTACGAGATGGATAGTCCAGTTATAGTTTATTAAACTGTTAAAGGTTACATCAAACTTATCTGTTAACCTAGGACATGGTTCGTGGTCTAGTGACCCTCAGTATATCAATTTCGGAATATCTTGATGTTCTATGTATTTTCTATCAAGCTTTCAGATGTTTCCATTCTTAATTATTAAAGTGTTCATTGTTATTTTGGTGGGCACTTGTTTTGCTCACCCTTGCATACTAAACCTTTACAGCTAAAGTTGAAATACCAAGTGAGCCGTCTACTAGCAAAGGAAAACGACAAATGAACAAATGACTGTGACTTGCTGTTATAGGAAGACTGGTATACTTTTATGGTTGTGTAATCAAGACTTATTAGCTATTTATTTATTTTTCCGCATTTTAAGAGATGTAATAAAGGTTAGAGAACCTGGGACTTAAAACCTTTTGTTTATGGGTAGACAGTGGTTGTGTATGGATAGTGAGCACCAAATCTGTGTGGTTTAAGGTAACCCAGATTTAGGGGTGTCACAAATAAGACTCCTCTTATTAATTTATATTTAATATTTCTAAAATATTAAATAATAAATATTAAGCTATTTAATTTATTCTATCTCCATAGACTAAATTAAATACACTTAACTTATTATTACAATTATGTCATTTACTTCTAAAATAAATATTTTTCCTTTTGCGGTGTGACCCTTTAGATTCTCCATATTAAACCGGTTGTGAATAAATCAATTAGAACAATTCTAATTATATTTAAATAAATAAATTAAACTATTTAATTCATTTAAATAAATAATATTTATTCTACAATAAGGATAAGCCCCCTTAGCGATCAACGACTTTCCAGATAATATAGATTTCAACATTAATCACAAAAGAATCTTTCAGTGCATAGTTACCGTACAATTCAATCCTTCTACTATACAATGTCCCAATTAAATATAAGACATGGATTTACTATCAAGTCTTATTTTATTTAATTATATGTATTTCGATTTCCAAATGCACAACTCTAAATAATGCAAATTAGAAACTCCTTTCTAATTTCATTCTTCTTTGGCCAAGGACTACTGAGTTGTCATTTATCGAATCACATAGGATATTCACATCTTTTACTAGACGTGGTAGATTCTTTGTTGATCATTCACCTATCTCCATGTACAACTTATTATACCCAATCATACCCTTTGATATACCCTAAAGGTCTTAAGGGATATGTCAAAGCATAACTCATCATACACAAGATATTATGATGATCTCAAGTCCAAGGATCACTTGTACTACTATCACTAGAGGAATTCCTATTGACAGGCGAGTAAAACTCCATTAGGTATTCCTTAGCGAGCCACGTTTAGTGAACTTATTCTCTAATAAGCACCTACATACTTGCTTTAGTGTCTCCACACAAATGATTATGAGATCAATCATCCTCTTCCTAAGAGCAAACAACGTATGTACTAATCTATCCGGATTCACTAATCCCTTTTTAGTAATCCAACGATTAGGAACGATTTTAGTTTGTGAGCTATCTTGAATTTAGATCTCATTAGCATGATCACCATCATGATTCTAAAAGCATTGCTCAAAACTATGAGTTTATCATATTTAATATAACAGCACCATGTACATAATGTAAAATACCTTTTAAGAAAATCAAGTCTTTTATTAATAAATGAATAAGATTACAAAGTATATGCTACATCATATCAAATATGATTGACTTGTGTGTATACTACTTTCAGGACAAGCCTAGCATCCTTTTAGATCTATCTTTATAGATCTTTATCCCCAAAATATAGGATGCCTCACACAAGTCCTTCATAGAGAAGTGTTTAGATAACCAAATTTTGATCTACTGTAGCATAGGAACATCATTCCCTATCAGTAATATATCGTCAATATATAATACTAGGAATGAAACAGTGCTCCCACTAACCTTATTGTACACACAAGGTTCATCCTCATTTTCGATAAAATCAAACCTTTGATTATCTCATCAAAACGGATGTTCCATCTTCGAGAAGCTTGCTTCAATCCATAGATGGATCGTTGTAGCTTACATACTTGATTTGTTCCAACCGTTAAAACAAAACCCTCTGGTAGTATCATATATACAATCTCCTCAAGTTTCCCAAGAAGGCCATCTTCACGTCCATTTGCTAGATTTCGTAGTCATAATAAGCTGCAATTGCAAGCAAAATCCGAATGGACTTGAGCATAACTACTGGTGAGAAGGTTTTATCATAGTCAACTCCTTGTCTTTGTTTGAAACCTTTTGCAACCAGTCGGGCCTTATAGGTCTCTACCTTGCCGTTCACTCCAGTCTTTCTCTTAAAGACCCATTTGCACCTTAATGCTCTCAGGTGGTGAAACTAAAGTTCATACTTGGTTTTCATACATGGAGTCCATCTCGAATTTCATGGCTTCTAGTCATTTTTCTGAGTCTTTACTACTCATAGCCTCTTCGTAAGTTAATGGATCATCATCATCTATGATGCGTACCTCATTATCATCCTCTATGATGAATCCATACTGATCAGGTATCTTCAGTACTCTTCCAGATTTACGAATAGGTTGTGGTACAGTAGGTTCTTCTACTTGGACAGGTTCATCCACTTAACCTGTAGTAAACTTCTTCAAGATCTATTTTCCTCCCACTAGTAAACTTCTCTTCCAAGAAGGTAACGTGTTTCAAAACAAATACTTTTTGCTCAGTAGGATTATAAAAATAGTGTCCTAAACTTTATTTAGGATATCCCACAAATCTACACTTATCAGATCTTGTCCTAAACTTATCATTCTGAAACTTTTTCACATAAGCTAGACATTCTCAAGTCTTAACATGCTTAAGGCTAGATTTCTTCCATGTCCATAACTCATATGGAGTCTTAGGGACGGACTTTGAGGGGACCTTATTTAGTAGGTATGCAGTCGTTTCTAGGGCATAACTCCAAAAGGATACTGGAAGGTCGATAAAACTCATCATGGAACGAACCATATCCAACAATGTTCGATTTCTCCTTTCAGATACACCATTCAACTGTGGCGTTCCTGGTGGAGTCCATTGTGAGATTATACCATTTTCTTTGAGACAATTGAGAAACTCATTACTTAAGTATTCCCTTTCTCGATCCGATCAAAGAATCTTAATACTCTTTCTAGTTTGATTCTCTACTTTACTTCTGAACTATTTGAACTTTTCAAACGATTCAGATTTGTATTTCATCAAATACACATATCCAACTCTAGAATGATCATCAGTGAAAGTAATAAATAAGAATACCCTCCTCGTGCAGTAGTTGTCATAGGTCCACATACGTCTGTGTGTACCAACGCTAACAACTCTGTAACTCTTTCTCCTTTTTCACTAAAAGGAGATTTGGTCATCTTACCCATGAGACAAGATTCACAAGTTGGATATGATTCGTAATCAGATAGCTCTAAAAGCCCATCTGTATGCAACTTGGTTAATCTTGTTTCATTAATATGACCGAGTCTACAGTGCCACATAAAGTTATAATTAACATCATCTCTTTTCCTTTTCTTAGTTTGATCAATTTGAAGTATATTTTCATGCAAGTCAAGAATATAAAGTTCATTTAGTAAATTGGCAACACCATATAAAATATTTTTATTATAAATAGAACAACTGTTGTTCTTTATTATAATATCAAAACCATCTATATCCAATACAGAAATTGAAATATTATTTCTTATAAGTGTTAGAACATAATAATAATAATTATTTAAACTAATGGACTTGTTCGTAGGCAGTGCTAAACAATAAGTTCTTACAGCTAATGTAGCAACTTTTGCTCCATTTCCCACTCGTAGGATGACTTCATCCTTATTCAGCTTTCTACTTCTGCTTAGTCCTTACATATTGTTACATATGTGAGAATCACAGCCGGTGTCCAATACCCAAGTAGAATTTTGACTTTTTAAAAAATTAATTTCAATCATGAACAAACCTTAATCGAAAGTCGAAGCTTCTCCAAGCTTCTTCTTTTGGTCCGCAAAATAATCCTTGCAGTTCCTCTTCTAGTGACCCGGCTTATTCCAATGGTAGTAAATTCCTTTGCTATCTGGATCAGCTTTCTTATTATCCTTTACCTTCGCCTTGCCCTTAGCCTTCTTCTTTTTTTTTCTTTTCAGAAGATACCTTGGACCTCTTCCTTTTCTTAAAAGAATCATCCACCAATAAGACATGGTTCATCTTGGATGGGAAGTGATCTTCAACAGTTTTCAACATGTTAAGTAACTTAGGCAAGCTGACGTCCAACTTGTTCATGTGAAAATTCACAACAAATTGTGAGAAGGTGTCTGAGAGTGACTGCAAGATCAAATCTTGACTTAACTCCCCATCCATCATGAACCCTAACTGTCTGAGACGTTTAATAAAATTGATCACTTTTAGGACATGAGTCTCAACGGTAGTGCCCTCGGTCATTCAAGATCGGAAGAGCTTCTTAGATATCTGATATCTTGCAGTCCTACTTTCCTCACCATACAACTCCTTGAGGTACAGGAGTATAGTAGGAGCATCCACAGTTTCATGCTGACGCTGAAGCTCATTACTCATGGATTCGAGCATGATGCATTGAGCCATGATTGCATCATCTTGCCACTTTCTGAAAGTAGCAATCTCTTCCTCAGAGGTTGTTTCTGCAACAGTTGTAGGGACGGGCGAATTTAGGACATAAGAAATCTTTTCAGCAGTGAGAACAATTCTCAGATTCCTTAGCCAGTCCGTATAATTCGGTCCGGTTAGTTTATTTGCATCAAGTATGCTTCACAATGATATTAGTGAGTTTGACATTTTTAAATTCTACATGTGAAATAGATAACATTTTAGCATACATTCATTTTATTAATTACCAAACTAAATTAGGTCTTTATTTAAATTGGTATCTCCCACTATTTTCATCAAACTATATTACCCTCAATATATAGTTTGGCAAATCTAATTAAAGATTTGCTAGTGAGAATAAGGATCCCATTTGAAATGTATATAGCCTTGTGTGTGTACAACAAACTATATATAAATAAATAGGTAGACAACTACTGTCAACTACATCACCATGTAACTCCTTGTATTTTGCCTCTTAGATTATAATGGTCAAGTGTGTTCACATCCGAACTAAAATAATCTAAGTTAAGTCAGACCTAGTATTTCCATATAAGTGAAGAGAAAAATACAGCCCTTGTGTGTGCACAACAAAGCGGTAATGTTCAATTCCTTATAAACATTCAATGTAATAAAGCAACATCTTAAATATTTAATACTTGCCTTGTGTGTGCGCAATAAACTCATATTAAATATTCAATACTCTATCGTTTTACCATGCGAGAAGGCGACGTTCGATATTCCAAATATCTTTAAACGTTACAACTTAATATAATTTCTTTGAGGGTTTTTTATTATTTGTCTCATCTTGTTTAGCGCGCATGCATATACATACACACACACACACACATATATATATATATGTATATATATATATATATAATATGCGTCATATTATTTAACATGCGAAGCATGTTGTATAACATATAATATATATATAGTAATCATACACATATAGAATACTATATTCTACCCGGATTGATTATGGACTTTTATTCTAGTTTGCACTAGAGCCACCAAGTGAACCAAAAGGTCAAACCTAGGGTGCAAGAATTGAGTTTAAATATAATTATTACATTTAAACCTGGGCTCCATTACAAACGGGTCTTCAAGCGCTCCTTACTCTTTTATCTCCAATTCTTCAAAATAATTCTAACTAATCCTATTATATAAACTATTTACAATAAATAAAAACCTTGATCAACAGTCAAGGTGAAGTACATAGGAGGAAGATAGAATTTACATCAAGAAAAAATAGAGAAGACGAGGTACGTAGACCCCATTTATAAAAACGCATTCATTCAAACATCCTCATAAAATAAATCCAATTATCCATTGGTCAATAGTCCATAATCAATCTCATTTATTATCATACATATCACCATATGCATCAATAAATAACATTCATCTCATGACTAATAAAACCATTCCATATATGCATTGATATCATTTAATGAGAAATTTAAAGTGGCATGAAATCCAATTTCAAGTATAAAATAACTCTTTATTTTAATTATAAAACCATCTAAAATAACTCTTTATTTTAATTCTTGAAAAAACTGCAAAAAAGAATCAAAATCGCAAAATTTGACAATGTGGCGCTGCGACGCCGATTTTGTGAAGAAAAGCGGCGCTGCAGCACCGGGTCGTGTCGGGCCAAGGGATACGGCGTTGCGGCACCATGTCTAACAAAGGGACACGACGCTGCGTCGCCAGGTCGCAGAAACAGTTTTTGCAATTTTTCTGTAGTTGTGAATTTGATCAGTTTTTCATCTAAAACTCAATTTTCTGCAATTGTTTTCAAAATCCATGATTTTATACATCATATTATGCCTAATAAATTGTTCTAAACACATACCCATACATATACGGAATCAAAACAATTAATAATTCGCATAAAGTTTTGCTCTTGATACCACTATAAGGTTTGTATATTACGCGAACATGCAATCAAATTATATAAATAAAGCGGAAGCGCGATAAAATCAGATTTTAAAATTTATACAAACCATCACCATGATTTATCTTTATGCACAATTACTAATTAAATGAAAGAGATAGAGAATAAGAATTATACCCTCATAGAACCGTGCTTCCTCGGGTACAAGTTCTACTCCAAATCCTTCGCGTTCTCCTTGAATTCATCGGTTAGATTCCTTCCTTTGATCAACGTTAGCCACCCAAGTGTTTGGCCTCTAGAGGTGATCCACCAAGGAATAATATGTATTCAAGAAGTTGGGTGTTGCAAAAAATCCTAGTTTCTATCTCTATAGAAATTATAAGTACTCTCCCCAATTCTAATGGAAGTGTATGTAATCCCAATCCATGATAAGACTCCTCTTATTTATAGATATAGGGAACCCTCCTAAACTATTTATGATTAGGGTTTTTATTCTCATTAAACTCTTTTAATTAATTAAACTCCTAATCCAATTAGGAATTTATGAGAATACTTCTATTAATTAATTTATAAACCCTTTTAGTAATTAAATAATAATAGTAGTAATAATAATAATAAGACTCCTCTTATTAATTTATACTTAATATTTTCAAAATATTAAATAATAAATATTAAGATATTTAATTTATTCTATCTTCATAGATTAAATTAAATACACTTGACTTATTATTACGATTATGTCATTTACTTCTTAAATAAATATTTTCCTTTTGCGGTGTGACCCTTTAGGTTCTCCATATTAAACCGGTTGTGAATAAATCAATTAGAACAATTCTAATCTTATTTAAATAAATGAATTAAACTATTTAATTCATTTAATTAAATAATATTTATTCTACAATAAGGATAAGCCCCCTTAGCGATCAACGACTTTCCAGATAATATAGATTTCAACATTAATCACAAAAGAATCTTTCAGTGCATAGTTACCGTACAATTCAATCCTTCTACCATACAATGTCCCAATTAAATATAAGACATGGATTTACTATCAAGTCTTATTTTATTTAATTATATGTATTTCGATTTCCAAATGCACAACTCTAAATAATGCAAATTAGAAACTCCTTTCTAATTTCATTCTTCTTTGGCCAAGGACTACTGAGCTGTCATTTATCGAATCACATAGGACATTCACATCTTTTATTAGACGTGGTAGATTCTTTGTTGATCATTCACCTATCTCCATGTACAACTTATTATACCCAATCATACCCTTTGATATACCCTAAAGGTCTTAAGGTATATGTCAAAGCATAACTCATCATACACAAGATATTATGATGATCTCAAGTCCAAGGATCACTTGTACTACTATCACTAGAGGAATTCCTATTGACAGGCGAGTAAAACTCCATTAGGTATTCCTTTAGCGAGTCACGTTCAGTGAACTTATTCTCCAATAAGCACCTACATCCTTATTTTAGTGTCTCCACACAAACGATTATGAGATCAATCATCCTCTTCCTAAGAGCAAGCAAAGTATGTATTAATCTATCCAGATTCACTAATCCCCTTTTTAGTAATCCAACGATTAGGAACGATTTTTGTTTTAAGCTTTCTAAGAATTTAGATCTCATTAGCATGATCATCATCATGATTCTAAAAGCATTGCTTAAAACTATGGGTTTATCACATATAAAATAACAGTACTATGTAGATAAAGTAAAATGCCTTTAATACTTTTATTAATAAATGAATAAGATTACAAAGTATATGCTACATCATATCAAATATGATTGGCTTATGTGCATACTACTTTTAGAGGCTTTGGCATTCCATCACACATTGCCATGGGTCGTTCACCATCAATGGAAATGCCTGGAGTGCCGCACAGACTCAGCTATCTCGGTGGAGTTTCTTTTTAAATATCCTTTTCTCTTCACCTGTCTATCTGTTGGGGCGTGATTATTTGGGTCCGGATGATGTGGTGGATTATTGTCCGCATGGAGGAATTTCCCCACATAAGAGTCTATTTGAGCAGTGGGAGAATGTTAAGGAGTTTAGGATTCCTAACTGTATTTAATTTCCAACTCCTAAGGAAAGTGTCAGGATATGATTCGACTTCCTTTCTTTAAGGAGATTCAGTTTGATCCCATTAAAGTATCTAACCTAATGTGGAGTTCTATTTCCATATGGGGATGGGCATGAAGTTGGTGGTGTGATCACTATAAATACAAGGCTATACCTAGATCACATGTAATGATCTTTTTTCAACACTAAAGCATTAAGCCTCCATTGTTAAACCTTATTTAGCCTGTACGTATTCTCACACCGGAGCTATCCCTCGGCGGCCCAGGCCGTCAGCTCTTTGAGTGTGGTTTCATTTTTGTGCAGGATTGGACGCGCAGTTTGGTGATTGGGCGTGTGGACGAATCTTGGCATTAACATCGGCACTAGAAGGAGGGCCCTTAGTGCTAGTTAATTTTCAATCACTCAAATGTTTTATCAGAAGTAATGGCATCAAGTAAGGCAAAAATGGTGTTGGCGCAGGACAAATCAACGGCCAGTCTTTCTCAACCCAGAGGCTCAGTTAAAGATAGACTGGGGCCTTCCAGGAACATCTCGGATAGGCTGGGACCCCAGAGTCAATCGGTGGGCCCAACCGATCCTCAAATAGTAATTGTCAAAAGAAAATTATTTTCGACCACACAGAAAACGGCAGGCTATGTAGTCTTGTCGAATACCAGAACTCTAAGCCAGATTATAGTCGGGATGAAAGGGAGACAATCTTGGCTAAAAAGATATAACGGAACAAGGATGCCATGGAGGCTCTACGCCTTTAGCAGATAAAGTTGGACAAGCAGATGGCATCACTACTAGATGGAGAAGAAGTTTTCTCCAGTCATCACCGACGTCGGGGAGTGTCGCCAAAGGACCGATCCAGGACACATCGTTCGGACGGCTCTCGGCGTGAAAGGAGCAGGCATAGAAGCCACTCTCAGGAGAAGATCAGGCGACGAAACCGATCTCATGATAAGAGCAAGCGTCGAAGCCGATCTCGTGATAGGAGTAGGCGTCGAAGCCGCTCTCGAGAAGTAAGCAGTGAAAGCAGAGGAAGATCTAAACGGAGAAGGCGGGTGGCCTCTCTGGATCATAGTCGGGATAGGTGAGGGTCATCCCCCCAAAGGGAAGATCCCGAGGCACTTGCCTGGAGGGTTGCAGAGTTGGAGAAGATGCTCGCAATGGCCAATCAGGAGGAGACTCTGATTGATTCGACATCACTGTTCTCCCTGGAGATTGATCGAGTTCGGGCCGATCCTAACAAGAAGATTCCACACATGGAGAGTTATGATGGGACCGGAGACCCGTATGATCATAGCCAGGCTTACGACCAGCTGATGAAGTACTACGACTACTCTGACGCCGCCAAGTGTCAGATATTCATCACTACTTTGAGAAAGAAGGCCCGACAGTGGATGACGTCTCTAGCCCCGAAATCAACATCGTCTTGGAAGGAGCTCTATGACAAGTTCCATGGCCGGTTCTTGAGTAACTAAAGGAGGGGAAAGACGACAACTTCTTTAATGCAAATAAGGCAGTATTCGAACGAAATGTTGGGCCAGTATGTGAAACGGTTTCGAGAGGTGGTCGAAGCAGTGTCAGACTTAAATGGTCCTCAAGCCCTCGAATACTTTACCATGGGGCTGGATGTGGTGAAATCAAAGAAGCTGGTAAAGGACATAATGTTTGATGCCCCGAAAGACTTAGCTGAGGCTTATGAAGAGCCGAAAAACTTATTGCAATTGAGGAAGCCATGGGTAGTCTGAAGCCGAATGCGACGGAGAAACCGAAGGATCGGGATAGAAATAACTACCCTAGGCCAGACAATAATAATAGGACAGATGATCAGCCGAAGAAAGGTTTTAAAGGGGGTTCGAGAGGAGGACATCCACCCTTCCCGAGCCGAAGAGTTAATAAGGTGTATACATGCCTTAATACGGATCGGACAACGATACTAGAGCACATAAAGGATAAACCATACTTTGAACCTTGCCCGAATAACACTCGTTCGGATCAGGGAAATCAAAGTAAATATTGCAATTACCACCAGACTGTTGGACATTCCACTGAAGTGTGTAGGAATTTGAAGAATCTAATTGAGAAGAATATACAGAGCAGGGAGATGGTTCAATATATTACTGGGCGAGATGCTTCGGGAAGGACGACGAATAACAATAACACCGAGCATAACCCTAAGCCACAATCTGAACCGGCACCGACAGTCCGGCGGGTGGTGAATGTGATAACTGGTGGATCGATTGGGAAGATGACAGGGAAGAAGAGGCAAAGGGTGCTGGATTCGGTTCTGACAATATCTGAGCAACCTGCCAGGAGGAAACGGCTGTATCCTGGCACAGTAATTTCTTTCACCGATGAGGATTACCCATCGGAACCTATTGAACCACTTGAAGGGGCATTAACTATAACTGCGCAAGTCGGTTCGATGGACATAAGGTGGATCATGATCGACAATGGCTCTTCTGTCGATATATTATATGCCCATGCTTATTAGAAGCTTAATTTGGAAGCGAGAAAGATGGAGGTCGGGCAGGAGCTTCTGCTATACGGATTAAGCAACGATTTAGTTCGGGTAGTAGGAACTATTGAGTTGTCAGTCATCTTCAGGACGACTCCTCAACAAGTGGAAATCAATGTCAGGTTTTTCGTCATGCACGTGGACTCAGCTTATAACGCAATTCTGGGATGACCGACATTAACAGGGCTGCAGGCAGTGACTTCTATTACTCACTTTAAATTAAAGTTCCCTATGCCGAACGGAGTTGGCGAAGTTAAGGGAGATCTGGATATGGCTGGAGGTGTTACAGGAATTCACTGATATCATCTGGGGTCGGGAGGTGTAAGCAGAGATAGACGGTGGCGATCGAGGTAGAACAATTTACCGAAGGAAGTACGGAACCCCTCGTTTTGCCAACCGAAGAGACAAAAGACATTGAGTTGGTCCAGGGAAAGAAAGATAAAACCGTAAAGATCGGGTCGGGATTACAAGAACCCTTTCGGACTGGGCTGATCGAATTGCTTCGGGCATACGCGGATATCTTCGCTTCGGTGCCCAATGATATGCCAGGAATTGATGAGTCCGTTGTGGTGCACAAACTGAATGTAGACCCTACCAGAAAACCGATCCGGCAGAAGAGGAGAATTTTTGCCCCGAAGCGACAAAAAATTATAGATGATGAGGTGCCAAGTTGTTAGCGGTCGATTTTATATTTGAGATTGATTATCCCGAGTGATTGACGAACGTGGTGTTGGTTCGAAAGCAGAATGGGAAGTGGAGGATCTGTAATAACCCAAGGATTTTGATATATTAAAATAAGAAATTTTACGTATAAATTTTTTTTTATAATAAAATTATTTTTATTATATATTAAAGCAAGTATGGTAATGTGTGCAAGGAAAGGAATGTGAATATGTAATATGTATATATATTTATTTCATATATGGTTTCAAATAAATTTCTTATTAAAGAAATAGTTGATATTTATAAATTATATTCTATATTAAAGATATATTATTATTTATTTTTCATAAAAATATGATTAATATATTATTTTCATGATAAATGTGTATTTGAAGAATGATTATTAATATTATTATTATTACTTGGATTATTGCTTTATAACATGAATTTGTAAGATTAGTCAATTTATTTTAAATTGACTAAGTATGGTAAATGTGGTAAAGTGGCATTACGGATCAAAACCCTAAATTGATCTATGGTCATGTATTTTAATTTTAAATAGAATTATTGTGGTAATTATATTTAAAAGGATTTATGTTTATATAATGGATATATGAATTATAAGAATTTATTTTCTTATGTAAATTCAAATACTAAATATACTATTGATTATATTTATATGTGAATGTGTGAATG
Source organism: Aralia elata (assembly GCA_034770075.1). Classification (NCBI taxonomy): domain Eukaryota; kingdom Viridiplantae; phylum Streptophyta; class Magnoliopsida; order Apiales; family Araliaceae; genus Aralia; species Aralia elata. Next base: position 42,139,937 of record CM068383.1, read on the forward strand.
TATATTATGGATATTAGTTTTAAATATAATTAATGATATAATTATATTTAAAATAAAGGAATATGTATTTTGGATATTATGAATTTGTTTTGTTTAAGTAATTTAAATATTAAATGTAGTAATTAATTATATTTGTATTTAAATGATTATGTGGATAATATGTGATTAAGGAAAATAATTAAGAAATTCTAATTTATAATTTAGGGACCCTAACAATATCAAGAAACCCTAATTTTCAAATTACAAAACCCTAATTACATTAAAAACCCTAATTTTAAATTATTTTGTCTTCATTAAATTTTTATTTAATTCCTAAGTTAATTTTCTTAAACCCAAAAATTATTGGATTAGCATTAGGGGTTCAAATCTATTGATTAAATCCTAGATTCAAGTACCATGGACAAGATTACCCTTAAGTGTATTTATTAGTTTACTAAACTAACCTTTTTTCATTTATTTTAATTAAAGATATGCAAAATCTTGTCAAATCCATCCTAGATCTCATGACTCATCACTCTAAGATCTCCCATGTGCTGAAATCTCTTTCATTCAGCCGAATTTTGACAGCTAGCACCAGCAGATTCAATGAATCGAATGGGATAAGGATTAAAAGAAAGAAAAAGAAAGCAAACTCTCATTTTATTTCCCAACACAAGTCAAGCTTCTCTTTTCTCTATCTGCACCTACGAAATATACTCTCAACATCAGTCTCTAAGAAGCCAGAAACCTTCTCAAGCCTTACAAGATTAGAACACCAAGATTAAATCAAAAGTTTTCATAAAAGGTATAAAATAAAAACCCTCATGCTAGATCTTTCTGATCTTTGTTGAAAGTGATGTTTGAATGTTAAAATATGTGCTATGGTAAGTATATTGATGATCTGGGTTGAGAAACAACGTTTTCATAACATCAAAAGGCTCGAAATCAAAGATTTTTCAAAACTGCCAAGAACCCTAATTTTAGCTCTGACAGGCCAAAGTCGGGGGCTTTAATTCTCAACATGTTCATGATATGTTGTGTTTAGGTGTTTATATGTGTTCTATGCAATGATCTTAGTATTCTGCAATTGGAATCATGCTTATATCATGTCTAGATCGTAAGTTATTGTTGGTCAAAACCCGTTGACCGAGCATGAACTCTGTTTCTGGGTAACCCAGAAAGTTCATGAGCGTTCTGACAAGTTTTTCCCAAGTTTCGGATCTACTTCGTGTTTTGTTGTTTGATCATGAAAGTGCAATATTTTGTTCTTTGGTATGTGGACTACAATGTCATGGCATTAGATCGTGTATTACATGAACAGAATGGGAATTAATTGCAGTCAAACTACGTTGACCGAAATGGAAAGATAAGTTTTCTGGGTTTTCTAGAAAACTGAAGAACAGGTTAGGCAGACACTTTGACCCTTTAATTTATCCTTGATCCTATGTTGTTTAGACCCGAATCTTGATATAAATCTCTAGCCTTACATTTTGTCTACAACATCGAAGCAGTTAGAAGCCCAGAAGTTAAATCAAACGAAATTTATAGTTGGTCAAAGTAACTATGCTCCCATTGACTGGGTGTTCTTCAGGAAATGAAGAATAGCTTAAGCGACGGTTACTGTCGCTGTAGCCCTACAGTGACAGTTTTAATAAAAAAAATTATATATTAATTAAATAAATAAATATTAATTATTAAAAATTCATAAAATAGCTATAAAAATTATTTTAAGTTATAAAAAGTAACTTTTAATATTTTGACATAAATTTCATTAATATTTTAATTTATTTAAATATTGATGATATTTAATTTATTTAATAATTATATTAAATAAATTAGTTAAAAATGATTTTTAATATTTTAAAAATCATTCAAAAATGATATTAAGGTTTTAAAAAGTATTTTAAGTTATAATAAATAACTTTTAATATTTTGACAAGAATTTTATTAATATTTTAATATTAATGATAATAAATTTATTTAATAATTAAATTATTTAAAAATGTTTTAATGTTTTAAAAAATCATTTAAAGGTCAAATAAATATTTTAAAAAATATTCTAAGTTATAATCAATAACCTTTAATATTTTGACATGAATTACATTAATATTTTAATATTAATAGTAATTATTTAAAAATGATTTTTATATTTTAAAAATCATTTAAAAGTGATAATAATGTTTTAAAAAAATATTTTGAGTTATAATAAATAACTTTTAATATTTTGAAATGGATTTCATTAATATTTTAAATTATTTAAATATTAATGATAATGAAATTATTTAGCAACTAAATTATTATAAATGATATTAATGATTGAAAATCATTATAAATGATATTAATGTTTGGAAAATATTATAAATGATAATTAAATTATCTAATATGATATTTAAGTTCTTGAACAAAGTTTTATTGGTAATAAATTCGTTAATTATCTGATAATGCAATCGGGATGCTGAAACGATACCGAACTCAAACCAAATCGACATAGTTTGACTAGGTATACGTTCTTATGTGTTTTAATGACTGATATGAATATGTGACTACGTGTTTAAGCTGTATAGTGACTGCAAATAAGCAGTATTATGTGGCATTATTCTAATCAAAAGAATAATTTTTTTGATGATAGGACTACGTATAAAAGTTTAAGCTAAACTGTGTAGCAGTAGACAATGACTAAGGCAAGTATCCTATCCTTTTCATTTACTTTATGAAATGGATTCAGATTTATGCAAGCTTTTAACTCAATCTATTATTGAGCAACTATTATATCCTTTCATTCACATTATGAACTGTACCTGAACTCTTTCTGAACTCTTTCTGAACTGTGCAAGTATCTAAACCTTATGCACTATTTTTAATTCGTGCAACGGGTATATATTGTGTAAGTACAGTACCTTTGCATTTACTTTATGCATGGTTTATGTTATACAAGTATTCAAATCTTACTGTTATTTAGGTAAACAAGTAATCTTACATTATTAAATCATCTTCAATTCGTCTATGGTCATAAGTATCTCATTATTGATTTGCTATGATTCATATTTAAACTCTATATTCGAAGTCTGATTATGCAAGTATCCCCACTTGTGTAAATTATTGTACAAAATCAATTACCCTTGAACTCGAACTACTTTGATATGACATGTTCTGATACAAACTATTATATTTTGGTATGTATGCCCGGTTCAAAGGTTATCTAAGCTATTTGTCCTAACTAGACACAGTTTGAAAAGTATTTGTTAAATATTATTGGTATGGTTAAGCTGTCCAACTGAGTTGCTTTAGTTAGGACTCCAGACTGAGTATGAACAATCCTAAAAGGGAAATTTTTATGCGCTAATAGCGGTGATTTAATTTTTATGCGCCAATGACGGTGATTTATATAGTGTTGATCAATATAGGGCACAACGAGACTGATCATCCTCCATGTCCGTAAGACCAGACGGTTTACAGATGAATTTTTGTTTAAACCTTTTCGAAAATGAAAAATGACAGTTCATGGTCTTTTGATCACTCAGTATTCAAAAGTCACTCCGTTGTTTCAAAAATCTTAAAATGATTTGATATGTTGTTAAGAATGGTTTCAAATGATTTCGCCATTATTGATTCGTGGTAGAAGTAGTCCTCAAAGAAAATATTTACTTCTTCAGCGCATTATTATAATTGTTATTACTTGCTGAGCAATTGAATGCTCATTCTTGCTTCGACTTAAATATTTTCAGCTAGGCGTGAATGTTCAGAAGGCTCTGGCAAAGAGAAGGGCAAAGGAAAGCTCCAGGAATAAGTTTTAAGGTGTTATCTGTAAAAATTAGTCTTTTGTATTGTGATCATATATATTATGGAACATGTAGAGAATGTAATTAAAGGTTGTCATACTTGGAAAATAGACAACTCTGATATAAATAGTGAGTTTGTAATATATTAAACAGCTCAAAGAAATGGTATCGTGATGCACCAAATACGGGTTTCAAGTACTCAGATTTGGGGGCGTCACAGGATCTGTATTGATTATACCGATTTGAATAAGGCGTGCCTGAAGGATTTCTACCCACTTCCATATATCGACCATTTGATTGATGCTACATCGGGGTATGCTCTGCTGAGCTTTATGGATGCTTTTTCGGGATATAATTAGATTTTGATGCACAAGGAGGATATCCCAAAGACGGCTTTTATAACGCATCGGGCGATCTATGCTTATAAGAAGATGACATTCAGATTGTTGAATGTCGATGCTACTTACCAAAGGATGATGAACTACGTGTTCCAGAAGCAATTGGGCCGAAGTATGGAAGTATATGTGGATGATATGATTATCAAGAGCTTATCTGTTTGAAAGCATCTGGATGATTTAGAAGACTGTTTCCAGACTGTTCGACACTATAATATTCGACTGAATCCGACGAAGTGCAGTTTTGGCCTTGGTTCAAGGAAGTTCCTTGGGTATCTAGTGACCAAAAGGGGAATTAAAGCTAATCCAAAGAAAATTAAGGCTATTATAGATATGAAGTCTCCTCAATCGTTCAAAGATATTCAACGTTTGACGAGTCAGATTGCGGCGTTGAGAAGATTCATGTCCAAGTCAGTAAAACGATGTTTGCCATTTTTTAACACTCTGAAAGGGCCGAAGAATGAGAAGACGTTTCAGTGGACTTCAGAGTGTGAGGACGTTTTCCAAGGGATCAAGAGGTATTTATCTTCGGCGCTCCTATTAATGAGTCGATCCCTTCGGAACCTTTATATCTGTATCTGACAGCGAGTTCATTGGCGGTTGGAGCGGTCTTGGTTCGGGAGATGGGAGGAAAGCAGTTCCCTATTTACTATGTTAATCATATCCTTTGGGATGCGGAGACCAGGTATCCGAATATGGAGAAACTTGTTTATGCCTTGATAATAGCTAGTCGGAAGCTACGACATTATTTTCAGGGTCGGTTAATAGTTATATACACATATCAGCCTTTGAAGAAGATATTGAACAAACCGGACTTGTTAGGATGACTTGCAGCTTGGGCTATGGAGTTGACACAATTTGTGCTGGAATATCATCCTTGGACGGCGATTAAAGGTCAAGCTTTGGTCTATTTTGTGGTGGAGTGTTCATTTTCCGAACCTGACTCAGTTGATCAACTAGAGGCGGTGGGTTCGGTCTCGGATGTTTGACCAGTTCAAACTTCGTGGACATTATATGTTAATGGATTATCGACTTCAGATGTGAGCGGCGCAGGGGTAATCTTGATGAGTCCAGAAGGGTTTAAGGTGCAGCAGGTTATCTGCTTCGGCTTCAAAGCGACTAACAACGAGGCTAAATATGAAACAATTTTGGTTGGGTTACGGTTGGCAAAGAGTTTAGAAGTGTAAAGGCTAATCAACTTCAATGACTCCTAGGTAGTGGTTAAACAAATTTTAGGAGAATATGAGGCCCGGGGGCAAGGATGATTAGGTACCTAGCTGAAGTCAAAGATCGATTTTATTATTTTGGTTCGTATGTTTTTCAAGAGGTGGATCGAACCAACAACACTATTGTCGATGCTTTGTCCAAGTTGGCTACTACAGATGCAAGTTCTTTTGAAGGATCAATATATTTAGAGGTGTTGGATCTCCCGAGTGTTCAGAGGTCGGAAGTGATGGTAGTGGAACGTTCGGATTGCTCGCTTACGGCCCTACATAGATTATCTAGCAGATGGCATGTTACCTTCGATCGAATGCTAACGAAGAAGATAAAATACAGGAGTTCGAACTTTGTGCTTATCAATGGGGATCTGTATCGACGTGCATTTTCTTCACCCTTGTTGAAGTGTTTGGTTCTATCTGAAGCTGAGTACGCACTTCGAAAGTTAATGAAGGAATTTGTGGTGATCACATGGGAGCTAAGGCGTTAGCATATAAGGTGCTTCGTCAGAGATATTATTGGATGACGATCTTTCAAAAAGCTAAGGAATATGTTCAGAAGTGTCCCAAATGCCATTTGAATAGTCCTATTCCTCATCAACTACCTGAAGAGTTATTCTCGGTCTTGTCCCCGATCTCGTTCCCAGTTTGGGGAATTTATATTTTGGGACCATTACCGAAGGCGAAGGGGCAGGTCAGTTTTGTGGTAGTAGCTATTGATTGCATGACTAAATAGGTGGAGGCTAAGCCGCTTCGGACGATCACAGAGCAAGAATGTCTTAAGTTTCTTAAGGAGTTTGTGGTCTTTCGCTTCGGTATTCCCATGGTATTGGTGTCAGATAATAGGAGGTAATTTGTGGGGTCCAAGTTCAAAGAATTCTTAAAAGATTTGGGTGTTCAACATCGGAAGACTTCAGTTACACACCCTCAGTCTAATAGCCAAGTTGAAGTCACTAACTGGACTCTACTCAATGGCATTAAGAGGAGATTGGATGAAGCGAAAGGAAGATGGCCCGAGGAGTTACTCAGTGTTTTATGGGCTTATCGGACAACGACAAGCGATTCACTGTTTAGATTGGCTTACGGGACCGATGCCCTTGTTCTAGTTGAAATCGGGTCACCTTCGCTTCGGGTCAGCCAGTATAAGGAGTTGTACAATGATGAAGGCATTCACCTCAATCTTGATCTGTTAGAGGAGGTTCGGGAGTCGGCCTTGGTAAGACTAGCAGTCTACCAAAAGAGAACGGTCAGGCATTATAACAAAGGTGTAAAGCTGAGGAGATTTGAAGTTGGAGATCTAGTTCTCCGAGAGGTGGAGGCGTCGGTGCCCCAAAATCTCTGAAAGCTAATGCCCAACTGGGAAGGACCATATGAAGTTATTGAAGTGTCTAAGCTAGGACCTTACCGGCTTCGGGCAATGGATGGAATAGAAGTCAAAAACACTTGGTATGCTGGGAGACTTAGGAAGTATTATCAGTAGTGCATGTTAAGTAGTTTCTTTCTGACCTGGTATCAGAATCATGGGTTAGTTTCTCTATCTAGAAATTTGCTCTCCCTTCTCTCTAGGATTTTTGACCAGCCTTCTTTCCTCCGTCCATTTCCCTTTTTACCGTTAACTTTTTTATTTCCTTCTTAGTCTCCCGCCCACCCACACCTACCTTTTCCATCCCCACCATACTTTTCTGTTTACCCTTTTTGGTCTCTCCTCCAGTTCTTAGCTATAGTTTTCATCCCTTTCGACCTACTCATCTCATCTCCGTCGTCTTGTCTCTACCTTTTCCCCTCGCTACCATGGTTAGCCATTCTCATTTATCTGTTGGGAACTCTTTGAGCTCTGAATCTAGGGAAATTTTTGCTGAGTATGGTGTCTTAAACCCAAACTCTCCTTCTCTTTCCTCTCCTTTGGTGCTTAGCAGTGCTGCCATGGCTGCCTCTGCAGATCTGTCCCTTAACATGGGACTTGACTAGATTGAAATGGTGGAATCAGACCCTAATCTTGCCACTACTGCTTTAAGCTCTGAAGACTCTACTTCATTAGCTATTGAGATAGAGAGCAACTTGGGTCAAGCTTTTGAATCCAATGTATCTGAAATATTCAAAGCTGCCCAACATTTCTCTAATAAGGACCGCGAAGAAGCTTTACTTGAAAGGAAGAAAAATGCAGATCTTATGAACTGTTTGTTGGCGCATGGTTTCTCTACTAAGGATATCAATGCATTCGTCTCTGAAAGGAAACTAGCAAATATTGGTCATGCCCAAAAGGTGTCTGATGAAAGTCCTAACAGAACTGATAATGCACTTTGCCAGTCTATTCTAGGCAAACCATTGGACCCTAATCCCTGTGTAGGTGAGGATATTGGGACGGAGCTAGTGGACCATCCTCTCCAGGCCTCTCCTCATAGGGCTGGCATTGCTGTTCAATCTACCACCCTTATTCATAATTCCTCAGCCTCTGTCCCTAAAAGCTCTCCTGCTTCTCCGGTTGAGAAAGGCGATATACAGGGTTTGCAACCTGGTACGTATAAATCCTGGTGTGATGTGGTCTCTACCAGCTCTGGCAAAACATCTCGCTCTCTCTCCTACCACCCTCCCTCATCTGAGGATGGTCAGATTCTGGTTAAATCTCCTACTGATGTGCTCAAACGTGGAAATCAGCTCTGGTCTTCCAGAATTGTGGGTTACTTCTTGCACTCAAACCTCCCTTTCAAGGTTGTTGAACCCATTGCAAAGCGCCTTTGGGGAAACTTGGGTCTCACTAGTGTCTTTCTCCATAGCAGAGGTTACTATGTTTTCAAATTCAAATCTGTGTCAGATAGGAATAATGTTCTTGCTTCGGGCCCATGGCATTTTGCCTCTAAAGTGATCGTTCTGCAACCTTGGAAAGAAGGATTTGAATTCTCAAAAGTGGGTCAGCTCAAATTCCCCATATGGGTTAAGTTAAGCCAAATTCCTCTCTCATACTGGTCTGATGAGGGAATTAGTTACCTTGCCAGTGTCATAGGTAAGCCTCTGTTTACTGATGAAATGACTTCTAATCATGACTTAATGCAATATGCCAGAGTCTGCATTGAAGTCCAAGCTTCATTCTCCTTTCCTTCCTCAGTTAATGTTGTTATTCTGAATAAAGAAACATCTGAAGAAATTATTGTCTCGGTTGATGTGGAATACCAAAGTAGGCCACCATCGTGCCCCACTTGCAAAGTATTTGGTCATTCTCCGTTGAAATGCCCCAAATCCAATTTCAAATGGGTTCCCAAAACAAATTCTCAATTTGTCACTGCTCCTAAACTTGATGAGGGCAATTCTGCCCCTGGCCCTATACTTCCTTCTCCTGTTCTTGATGTTGTTAAAACAATACGTGATTCTCCCCATGTTAATAACTGGGTAACTGTTTCACGAGGTGCCAAAGTTGGAAAAGATTTGGTTCCTTCTCTTCCTTTATCGGCCTCACCCAACTCTTTCTCCCCCATTGCAAATGTTATTGTCACTGATGCTCTCTCTTCATCTAATCTTGACTCTCCTCCTATCAACTATCCCATTCTGAATAAGATAATTGCAATAGATGAGAAGGAGGGTAAAGAACTGAAACAGAAGCATAGAACTGGGGAGGAACCTTCTCAAGATGCTAAGCGCAGGAATAAAAGCAAGGGTCGTGGGGGTAAATCCTCCCATTAAGCTCTTAATCTCCTTTGTTATTTATGTTAGCTTCTTATAATATTAGGGGTTTGAATAAAAAGCCTAAGCAGGTTTATGTAAGACAGTTATTAGTGGACAACAGAATATCTATTGTTGGGCTGCTTGAGACAAGAGTTAAGGAGCATAAGGCACAGAAAATCTCTAAAGCTATTCGTAGGAACTGGAACCGGGTCTTCAATTATAGTTCCCACTTTAATGGTAGAATTTGGGTAGGATGGGATCCATCTTTTTGGCTTGTGGATACCCTTTTTGTCTCCTCCCAATTGATTCATTATAAAATCCAGAAGGTAAATAGTAATGATAGCAGCATCTATGTTTCTTTTGTTTATGGTTCTAACTCTGCTATTGATAGAAGGAATTTATGGAATGACCTCCAGTCAGTGTATACATCTGATCCTTGGTGCATTTTGGGTGACTTCAACGTCATTAAAAGCCTAACTGAAACTGATAGAGAATCTGCTTCCTGGAATCTTGGTATGGAGGAATTCAAAAATTGTCTGGACTTTTTGGAGGTGGATGACATTCGTGGGATTGGCCCCATTTATACATGATTGGCCCCATTCACAAGAAGCTTGATCGGGTTCTTAGCAATGCTGCGTGGCTGTCTTCTTTTACTCTCGCACAAGCGATGTATGGCCCTAGAGGCCTCTTTGACCACTCGCCTGTGATTCTTAACACTGGTAACCCTCATGAACAACTCAGGAAGCCCTTTCAATTTTTCAATCACATGTTGCAGCTAAAGGGATTCAGGGATGTAGTTTCTAATGCGTGGGGGAATCATGTTCATGGTAATCCTTTCTATGTCTTTAAAGAAAAGCTTAAACGTACTAAACAAGCTTTAATCGCTCTGAATCGATCAACTGGTCACCTCTCTAACTCTGTCAAAGTTACAACTGAGGATTTGCATCATACCCAGTCTCTGCTCCAAGCCAACCCTCAGGACGAAAACCTCCTTGACCAACAGAAAAGATGCTTCCAAACCCTTTAGACTGCCTTGGACCTGGAGGAAACCCTTCTACAGCAAAAATCTAGAGCTTCTTGGCTTGCTACTGGGGACAAAAACTCCAAATTCCTCTCCAACATGGTGAAAAGTAAGTGGAATGTTAATAAAATATTATCTATCCACAACGACAATGGGGACATTGTCCATGGTCAACGGGAGATTGAATCTGTTGCTGTCAAACACTTTGAGGCTCTGTTTAACCCTGAGCTTCCATCCCAATATCCTGGATTTAGGGATTTCAGTAACCTTATCCCAACTCATATCTCTCCAACTCTAGCCAGTTCACTTATTGATCCTATTACAAATGAGGAGGTTATCCAAGTGGTTAAATCTATGAAAAGGAACAAAAGTCCTGGCCCAGATGGATTTAATGCCAATTTTTTCATTCACTGTTGGGATATTGTTGGAGAGGACTTTGTCAAGGCTGTTCAGTTCTTCTTCTCCACATGTCGCATGCCAAAAGGCTTCAACTCCACAGCTATAGCACTTATTCCTAAATGTGAGAATCCTTCATCTATGGCTGACTTTAGGCCCATTACTTGCTGTAACTCCATTTACAAATGCATATCCAAGATTCTTGCAAATAGACTTAAAGTGGTGCTACCGAATATTATTGATAAAGCTCAAGCAGCCTTTGTGGCTGGAAGACATATTAGTGACAATATCCTCTTAGCTCATGAGCTATTCAGAAATTATTACAGAACTTCAGGCTCTCCCCGATGTGCACTAAAAATTGATTTGAGGAAAGCCTTTGACACAGTATGTTGGGAGTTTCTTATTGATATTCTTAACTCATTCCAGTTTCCCCCCACTTTTATCAGCTGGATCAAAGCCTGTATTACGTCTGCTATGTTTTCCATCAAGGTTAATGGGTCACTAGCTGGATACTTTGGAAGTTCTCGTGGGCTAAGACAAGGAGATCCACTCTCTCCCTACCTCTTTGTTCTGGTAATGGAAATGTTATCTAGGAAGATTAACTGGGGATCAGTGCAACGTGACTTTAAATTCCATTAGCGGACCAAGGAATGTAAAATTACGCATCTGTTTTTTGCTGATGATATCATTGTATTTTGCCATGCAGATTTACCTACTGTAAGGATCATTCATTCTTGTATCAGCTCCTTCTCCTTGGTTTCTGGGCTTATACCTAATACTCACAAATGTTAGTGCTTCATTGCCAATACGGAAGTTGCCATAGCTCAGTGCATCATTTCCCTCTTTGGGTTTGTTGAAGGTCAGCTACCTACCAAGTTCCTAGGAGTTCCTCTAATCTCTTCCAAATTATCATACCATGACTGTATTCCACTAATTCTAAGGATTACTCAGCGGGTAACCTCATGGATCTCCTCTGTTCTAGCCTACTCCGGAAGACTTCAATTGATCAAATCAGTCCTCTTTTCAATATAATCTTACTGGAGTAACAATTTTATACTTCCAAAAGCAGCTATTAGGTCAATCCAATCCATTTTATGTCGATTCTTATGGAAAGGTGCCTCACTTGCAAAATATGGAGCTAGGGTGGCTTGGAGCACTATCTCTCTCCCTGCTGATGAAGGTGGTCTGGGGGTTAAAAATTTATTGGACTGGAATCAGTCACTAATTATAATCCACCTCATTCGTGTTATTCAGTTCCATCCCACTTCTCTTTGGGCTAGATGGATCAAATCCACTATCATTAGGAAGCATAACTTTTGGCAAATTCCTATACCATCCGATTGTTCTTGGATATGGAAGCAGGTTTTAAAACTTAGACCCATTGCTATCCAACACTTGCATTATTCGGTGGGCATAGGGAACCATATCAGCCTATGGTTTGACCCATGGATTGAAGGTAATTCTATTAACCCTAGCCACTCTTTGCTAATCAATTCTGGGCTTCCCGCTACTGCCACGGTCAGCAATATTATTCACAACTCTGCATGGCACCTGCCACAAAGCAATTACCATGAGGTCATTCTCCTCCGAAGAAAGATTGAGACGCTACCTGTTCCCCCTTCTTCAGAGGACTGCATTCGTTGGAACTCAATCAATATAAAGGACATTAAGGCGCGGCAGATATGGGACTCCATTAGGCATCGTCAACCTGTGGTTAGCTGGTACAAAATTCCTTGGAATAGTTTGTTTGTGCCCAGATACTCCTTCATATTGTGGTTGGGCTTTATGAAGAAGCTACCTACGAATGACATCACGCGAGATTATACTGGTAGATATATTACATGTCCTTTATGCCACATGCAGAATGAAAGCTTTGATCATATGTTCTTTATATGTGAATATTCCTCAATCATTTTGCAAGGAGCTCTAAGTATTGGCAATTGGGATCATCTTCCTATGGACTGGCAGGGTATCACCACATTTATTTCAACCTTTCAAGGAAGTCATCTCACCAAGAACATTCTCAGTCTCTCTTTAGCAGTTTCCTTCTACAAAATCTGGGAGGCGAGAAACACCAAGCTGCATAGAAATCTGCGCACCCCGCCAAATGCACTTGCTAAGGATGTAATTAATATCATCAAGTCTAGATTATCTACATGTAATTCCTTCATTAAGGCCACTCATTTTTGTAATTATTACTGTAACTGGCTGGTGTAGATATTCTTTATAGCTTAGTCCTTTGTTGGGAGTGCCATCAGATGACCTAGCTATAGCCTGGGGTATGTTCCTTTGCTTTTGTTCTCTGATTCTTTTATGCAACAAACACATTTAGCAAAAAAAAAGTAGTTTCTTTCTATGACTCTGTAATTTTTTCTAAGTACTTAATGAAATAAAAATTCAATTTTGCTCAAATATATTCATTGATATTGAATGTTTGTACATTGGAGAGTTGATTACAAAAAGGGCATGATAAATCATTATAAAAATTTGTTAAGGAAGGAGATCGCCCTAGCCTTCGATCTCATTATCAGAAGAATCCAAAAGTGAGGGGTCGAGGTGATGAATGGGTTTTATACCTACGAATTGAGTACTTTTGGCTTGATGAAATTGTGTGTTCTTGGGTAGTTTATGCTCTTTTTTATGTGTTTTTATCTTATTATTATATTATATGATTACTTTTATATGTTTTTGTATGTATTTTATGTGTTTTAACTTTGTTTTGTAGGAATCGGAATAAAAGCTACTTGGAGCGACATTTGGGGTTGCTAGATTCGCGTTTTCGGCTTGTCACTTACACAGCAGCTGCTTAATGTCCAAATTTGACCTTGATCTGGCTCCTATCTTTCAAAACTCAAAGAATGAAAGTTGTAGATCTACTTCTTTTCTTTCCGGAACATCTTGAACCATCCAATTTGAAGTTCGGATGAAGAAGTTATGGCCATTTTCCTAACGGACATCGAAGTTGAAAATTCTGTGAATAGTGTCCGGCGCCGCAGCGCCCTTTCCTAGTACAAATTCGGCACCGCAGCGCCATATATGAAGTAGGTACGGGATTTTGTCGGCACCGCAGCGCCCCGTTTCAAGCCAAATCTGGCGCCGCAGTGCCGGGTCACGATTTTTGACAGTTTGATCTTTTAAATGACCTACCCAATGACCCAAACATCACTTCTTCTTCATCTAATTTTCTCCTTCTCTAAAGAGAAGAGGGAGGCGGCTAGGAACTCCATGGGAGCTCAAGAACAAGCTAGAAACAAGGATTGGAGACTACGAATTGAATGAGAGTTCTTGGAGATTAAAGAATGCTTCAATAGAGTTTTTCTTCTCTAGTTCTTTCCTTTAATTTTGTAATCCATAAATGTTGAATAATTTGTTAATGTTGTTTATTTCACTAGCTATGAACTAAACTTTGATTCTAAGATTGCAATGGAACCCAATGTAGAGTTTTAATTAATTTTCTCTCCTTTTGATTGGCACTATATGAATTGGTTCATTATGCTTATGTTTAATGCTTAATTGCTAATGAATTAGTAATTAGTGTGGTAGTATATATGAAATTTGAAAATGGATTATAAATTGAGGCCGTGATTATAATGACATGTGTTGGTGCTTGTTCTACATAGATGGAATACATCATTTGCATATAGGATATGAATATACCCTTATGTCATGTGTAGCCATTGTGAGAATCTATTCTTAATGACTCGTTGCCTAATTCATTTCATATAGGAATATAGTGATTTGTTTAGAAGGGGGATATTCATTTGACCATCGGAAGAGGCTTATGAATACTCAGAATTCTCGGTTAACAATTCACCGTGACCACTATGATTAAAAGGAGAGTTAGGAGGTTGAATGAAACATTGCATGCCAAGTGTTTGGAAAAATGCTTGTGGGGGGGGAGAAATTGTGATCTTAGCTTGTCTTACCTTGATTCCAATTGTTTTTCATAGTTTACTTTGTTAATTAGAATACCTTTAGCTTTCATCACTACCATGAGTCAATAGTTTAAATAAGATTGAAGCGATACAAAGTTGGTACTTGGTAAATATTAGTAACAATTCCTCGTGGGTTCGACACTCTACTTTCATTATATTACTTGTTGACCGCGTATACTTGCGCGTATTTTTCGGTTGCAAAATCGAGCAACATGTTTTTGGCGCCATTGTCGGGGAATTGTTCTATTAATATTGTCCAATATCAAATTCAATCAAACTAGTCTTAATTTAAACGTGTATATTTGTATTTAATTTATTTTTACTTTGTTTTGTTTTCAAGTCCTGTCAGATTATGGATGCATTCAACTATCAATGGCCTTATGAGAGGATGACTCAACCGAGTGTAGAAGAAGCACTTGATGCATTGGATGCACAAGTTGCAGCCCTTTTAACAAAATTTGATGCTCTTGAGAGTCAATCCATTCAAAATGCCTACTATCAGAAACAAGCCAACCACATCCCAGACTACTATCATCCGGATTGGCAGACTTATTCGAGCTTTTCATAGAATAACGATCAAGATCAATTCTATGATCCAAGTCTCTCATACCCTTCAGAATTTTCGTATCAACCTCCACTGCAAGAAGAGGATAAGTCTAATTTGGAGGAGGTTCTTGCCAAGTACATAGAGCACCAAGAAGAAAGAGCATTGGAAGATCTCCTCACTAAGTGCATATCTCAAACTGAAGTACGGATGAGTAATTAAGATGCTTCAATTAGAAACCTCGAGAGCCAAGTGGAACGACTCACCAATGCCATCATTAATTGCCCACAAAGCAACACGAGGCCAGCAACTAGCATCTTCGCTTTATCTTTGTCCCGAGCACTTTGATGACCATCTCCGAACTGTTTCATAACTTTCGAAGCCAGTTCAGGTGATTTTCTGTAATCCTGGATTAGTTGATGTTTGAGCGCATCGGTCAGTGGGGGACCCAGTGCCTTGTAATCGACGAACTCCTTCTCCAGGGTGTTGTGGGCATTTATTATTGTTTTGAACTTATCGTGCGTAGATTTAAATTTTTCGTCCAAGGCCATGTTACCCTTTTTCAGGACATCGTTCTCTTTCTTCATCTCTCCGCGATTGTCCAGGAGTATTCTTTGGCGTCTTTCGCCTTCAGAAGCTTCCTCTTTGACTTTTTCAGTTCAGCCTGAAGCTTTTGGCAATGAAATGCAGTATTGGCATGTAAGCTCTTTTCTCTCTTAAGGCCAGTCACCACGGCCTGAACCCTATTGCCAAGACGTTCGACTTCTGCCTCCAGTTCTTTTTCCCTTTCGAATTTCTAGGAGAGTCGACGTATGATTCGGCTGGTAACGACAGTAACCTAAGAGCAGAGGGAAGAGAGGTTAAATGATGAATTTAATATGTAAGGTTCGGTAGTAGGGTTAAACAAGAGATACTTACCCGACCTTGATGCATGGAGCCTGCATATATGAGCTCCTTGAGACTCATGCCTTTGAACCGTTCGTCGTCTCCAACAAGAATGAAATTCTCAAAGAGTTCGATTGGGTAGTCTTCTACATCCCAGGGCCACAATGTCATCGAGGCGCGAGCCTATCAAATTTGGCTAGAAGAAATTGGAGAACATTGAGGAGAAGGGGGAGGAGATTGATGTCCAGAGGAGGTTTCAGTGTGTTATTTTTTGGCTGGTGGTTCGGACGAAGGGCTTTCAAGTTCTTTTCTCTTTTGTGTTTGTGTTTGGTTCAGTTCGAAAGTTGGGATCGGATCGGAAGTTGAGATCGGATCAGTGGTTGGGTTTGGGTCGGTAATATTTGTTTGAAGGGTTTCGGAGGTTGGTGGGTCGGATTGGGTGTTTTGTTGTGTTTGGGGTGGAGGATTTTGTTCGACAGTCTGCATTTGATGCCTTCTCTTCACTCGAATGAGTGAACTCCTTTCGGAAATGGACATGTCTAGGGGACTTTTTTTGATGAAGTCGGGTGTAGGGATAATGAAGGAGGTAGGTTGGGACATCGGGATGGCCATGATTGGTTGGATTAAAGGAGGGTTTTTAGTCGTAGGGTTGGTCAAAGGGATTGTTTCATCGGAGGATTGGGTTGGTGTGTTAGTAAGGGATGATTGACTAACATCTGTAATCGGGATCGGTTTGATAAAAGACACTGTAAAAGATGGAAGGACAAGTTAGTATGAGGATGTTGTATTATGTTCGAAGGATAAAAGGTTTGAGACTTACATTTATGATCATATAACCAGGATTGGTCGCTTCAGAAGCTCGAGGTCCCATACCTCTATCGACAGCTTTTCAATGGTTTTCGCCAGCTCCTCAAGACGGGATCGAGGTAGTTCCCCGATGGTGACGTTGGGTCGAGAAGCTTCGACCCAGTCAGGAATTTGGCGGGTGCTAGGGCCCCAGATGAAGAACCACAATGAATGTCATCCCTTGTTGCTTAAAGGGGTCTTTATCAGTGGGCGTTTCTCGATTTGTTTACTTTGTTGTTTGTTTATTTGTCGAAACCCTAATTCCCTGGATCGGCTCATGGAGAATAAGGAGAAGAAGAAGTCGATGGTGGGTGGGATGCCAAGTTCATGGTAGAAGGTGATAAAGGAGATGATGTGGATGTAGGAGTTCGGTACCAGCTGGGCGAAGCCAACTCCAATGAACCCTAAAAGGGTGATGATAAAGGTGTGAAGGGGGAGTCATTGTCACGCCTCGAAATCCACATGCTTACTTGATCGGACTTCGTGCTGACTTGTACAACCTTTACATACTACTATAGAAATCTTGACTTCTAATAATCAGAGTATAATGCAAACAAGTGATAATATTTACAATATCATTCGTTCATTGTTATATCATTCCCAGGTTACTTGTTCTTATTACAAATAAGTCATAAAAGACTTAAAAACAAATCTCCATTTATCTATCTGAGACTTGCAGTTTAGTAACTAGGCAGTTCCCAGGAAAGAGGGAGTTTTCCGTTAAAACGGCGCGCAATTAGATGACCTAACCCCTTTCCTCGTCAGAACTTTCTAGACATTGTCAATAATATTAATTTAATATAGTTAAATGAATTCTACATCTACGAACTTAAGTACACAATATATTTTTATTTCTAATACATCAAAGGAAGACACCAATAATTATATCTTTCTTGACCTAACTACTCTTCTTTAACTCTCTTTTACTGTCAGACTCCTCAAGTAATACTTCCTTAGCTGCAAATGGAAATTATTTCCAAGAATGAGCATAAAATAGCCCTGCAAGTTTAGAAATATAAACACAATGTGTTTTGCGTTGAAGGGATAGAATTCACGATTTTGCCTAACTGAGGGTTGATATCCTCTATTGATTCGTATCAACCATTTCTGTCAGTCATAAAGACTTAGAAATATGTTTGGTTTAGATATTTTGAAGGGGATCAGCTTTCCTCAATATCCTAGGTGTATGTATATCATCCAACTCATGCCCACTGCACGTTATGCCGAGATTTACTGGATATATATATGACTCAAAGGGATAATGACCCTCAAAGGGGTAATTCATCTTAGGTCTGGAAGTCTTACCAAAATAATTTGGTTCGACACAACAATTCATGCTTTCACTAAGCAACAATAATTCCATATGAATAACAGTTCATTTCTTAAGTTATGCTGAATCAAGAAGCAATAACTTCACAATAATTGATAACAAATTTGTCTGTAATTTGAATCCATAACGAAAGAGAAAGAAGTTTAAAAGAACTTGCATAACGTAGAAACCTTGTTCAATATTAAATTAAACAAGAGATAGAAAACTTGTTCAAATATAACTTGAGTAAGGTTAGAAAACTTGTTCAATATCAAATTAAACAAGAGTTAGAAAATTTGCTCAAGATAAGGAATAGAAAACTTGCATTCAATATGAAAATTAAGAACCCCAGCAGTTGGCGCAGTGGTTCAAATGACATCCTGGGATCGAATCTCACTCGCAACAATTGTCAAAAGTAAATAAAAAATGCTAATGGGACCACGGGGACACGGGTGCAAGCCCGTATGAAAAGCCTGACCCGGGGTGGGGAGATTAGTCCGACTGCAGTTGGAAAACTCCACATTAACAAAAAAAAATGAAAATTAAATGAAGTTAGAAAACTTGCAACAAGCAAGAGAATTTACACAAGATAGGGAATAGAAAACTTACACAACTATAAGAATATAATTAGGTTAGAGAACTTGCACAATATAAAGTTGTACAAGTTAGAAAACTTGCATAACATAAAGTTGTGCAGGTTAGAAAACTTGCATAACAATAAACTTCATAAATAAGTAAACTTGTCTTTTATCGCTTCGATCGTTAATGCTAGTTCGCGTTCTTTATACGACCTCTTGAAGTGCAAGCTTTACTTTCCTTTGATTATGCTAGGCTAATTAAGCATTTTAACGATTAAATCTTTTAAGTTTTATTTCGGGTATCATAACCGCTTATAAATAAGACTCCTTCTAATATACATGAAATAATTTCAGCATTATAACTGCTTATAAAATGAATATTTTTCAACTATATTTAAAATAAATTGAGCATTATAACTGCTTGCAAAATGAATATTCATTTACTATGTTGAAATAAATCGGACATTATAACTGCTTATAAAATGAATATTCGGCTATTATATTTGAGATAATTTTAGCATTATAACTGCTTATAAAATGAATATTCTTACTAAATACTTGAAGAAAATCGGGTATAACAACTGCTTATAAAAGTATATTTTCAACTTTATAAGAGAAATAAATTGGACATTATAACTGCTTGTAAATAGGACTTTTGTACTATATACATAAAATAATTTGGGCATTATAACTGCTTGTAAAAGTATATTTTTACTAATACATACATAAAAATGAAAATTATAGCCACTAGAGTATACCTCGTGTAGTTGCTAGCTTTACTTCCAATCGTGTAGCGGTTCGATGCTTCAAAAGTAATTTTTATCTCACAATATCTCTCAAAATATAAATATAGAGTGTTTTTGCTCTTAAATTACTCTTGAACATGGTAAGGATTGAATGAACTTAGCTTGCTATTTATAGGAAAATATAGTTTCGCTAATTGCACGTTAGGGGCTCGGCTTATTACACTTTAGTACTTGATTAATTATATTTTAGTACCTAGCTTGGTCGGCTTATTATACTTTGCACCCTAGCATATTCTTAGAATATTCTTGGCATATTCCCTCAAAATATCTACAAAGCTCGACACTGCAGCTTGCAACTGAACCTATCTTCTAAGCTCCTCAATGAAAATATCTTCCAAGCTCGACAATGCAGCTTGCCATTGAACTTATCTTCTAAGCTCCTTAATGAAAATATCTTCCAAGCTCGACAATGCAGCTTACAATTGAACCTATCTTCTAAGCTCCTCAATGAAAATATCTTCCAAGCTCGACAATGCAGCTTGCAATTGAACTTATCTTCTAAGCTCCTCAATGAAAATATCTTCCAAGCTCGATAATGCAGCTTGTCATCGTAAGCACGACAAATCACTTTGTCATTCCCAAGCACGACATATCAACTTGTCAAAAAACGATTTGTCGGGATGCTTCTCGGAGAAATCGTGGAAAGCACGACAAATCATTTTGTCAATGTAAGCACGACTAAGCAAGTTGACAAAAAAAAATTTATTTGACCTAATTCATCGTTTACACTATAAAATCACAAAACACCTGGTTCGAAATATCATTTCGATCTTTATTAAGCACATATGTTATAAAATTCGAATCTCATTAGGGCTTAAGGTTTTAAACTTCTCGATACCTAGTTTTAGGTCACTAAATTAACCTCTAACCATATACGATCGTATTTATAAGCCTCATAAATATTCAGGGTATTACAGTTGTACCCCATATTTGAGGGCACTGAGAGAGATGGCAGTCCACCCATCAGGACGGTGGTACATTCGTTCGATATGAAGTGCGGCTCGAATTTCGTAGGTGGGCGGAATACGATATTGCTCTCGTATTCCGACAATGTCTTGAGGGGTGATTGTGGAGATGGCGTTGATGTGAGCGAAGGTTTCCTCGTTTGAGTATTCTTTTATCATTTTTTGGGTTTTAATTTCGGCCTTGGATTGGCCTGAAGTTTGGGGGGCAGTAGAAGTTGGGGTGTTTGTGGCGGCCATTGGCGAATAACGAAACAGGATGATCGGAAGGGATTTTCGTCGGAAAAAGTAGGGGTTGCAGTTAGGAGAAGGTAGCTGCAGAGAAAGCTCGAATAATTTTGAGATCAGATTTGAAATGTGGCGGTTGTTTTTGGGGAGAGGGGGTTTTGAATTGTTTGACATTTGGGTTTCGCACAATTTCCCAAAGTCGGTGTAATAAGTGGTTAGAATAGTATTGGTGGGACTCGGTGTTAAGTGCGGAATACGTTACTAAAGTATCGGACTTTGGACTTTGTGTTTTCACATTTGATTATTGGGCTTTTAGTGACATACTCTTTCATTAAATGTCCCATTGTAATGGAAGACTGGGGGGCAATGTTGGGGCGTGATTATTTGGGCCCGGATGATGTGATGGGTTATTGTCCACGTGGAGGAATCTCCCTCACGTAGGAGTCTGTTTGAGCAGTGGGAGAATGTTAAGAAGTCTAGGATTCCTAACTGTATTTAATTTCCAACTCCTAAGGAAAGTGTCAGGATATGATTCGACTTCCTTTCTTTAAGAAAGTTCAGTTTGATTCCATTAAGGTATCTAACCTAATGTGGAGTTCTATTTCCATATGGGGGTAGGCATGAAGTTAGTGGTGTGATTACTATAAATACAAGGTTATACCATAATTCACAGGTAATGATCTTTTTTCATCACTAAAGTATTAAGCCTTCATTGTTAAACCTTATTTAGTCTATACTTATTCTCACACCGGAGTTATTCCCCGACGGCCTAGGCCGTCAGCTCTTTGAGTGTGGTTTCATTTCTGTGCATGATTGAACGCGCAGTTTGGTGATTGGGCGCGTGGACGAATCTTGACGTTAACACTATCTTTTGTTAGTTGATATTGTTTACTTAGGTTCTTTATGCAATGGGTGTCTAGTTAATAAAGTTAACAGGGTTTTTGTGGACAAAGCTAATTGTTTAGCTCGTCGAACTAGAACCCCCATGGATGTATTGTTTTCCAATATTAATGCATGTTTTATTAGTACAAAAAAATTAATAATCCATCGCTAGGCTAATTTGCAATAGTTATCAATAAAATTGATAATCTTATGTGGTATTATAACACTATAAAATATAGGATTAAATTTGATGTTTTAGAATTAATTTGACATACTTTCAAATTTAAATTTGATGGGATTCATTTAACATTTTAACATTTGAAAACAATTAAATTTGAGGAGATGGGAACTACAACAGGTCGTAGCTAACAAGAATACAATGCTTTGACCCAAATTCTAAAATTCAAATTTAACCCATAATAACAATAATAATAATAATAATAATAATAATAATAATAATAATAATAATAATAATAATAATAATAATAATAATAATAATAATAATATATTATTATTATTATTATTATTATTATTATTATTATTATTATAAGATATATAAAAAAACAATCTCTGACTTTTACATCTTAAATCCAGATAAACCAAAAAAAATACTCTAAAATATAAATAAAATATCTAAAATTTTAACCCCTAATCCTGAAAAAGTTAACTCTAAACAAAGAAATTGAACGCTAATCTCAAAATTTTGAACCCTAGTCCCAAAAAATTTAACCCTAAACCCAAAAAAATATTATAAATCCTGAAAATTGAATCATATCCTTGAAATTTGAACCCTAAACTTTGAAGAATCCTATACCATAAAAATTACACCTTTAAACCCTACAATTAAACACTAAATGTTAACCCATTATTTGTCAACAATAATTACAAAATGATGAAAGAAGGAAGGGATGAAGAAATACTAAGCCACAAGTACCTCCATAATCAGAAGCCACCAATCGATAGCCTCTCTAGCACAACCCCAATTTGTTTTCATGGAGAGAAGGAGCTAAGGTGAATATCTAGATAGAGAGGAAGTGAAAGGTCGTTTGATCTAATCGATAGTCGCGTGCAGCTTTTATTCTTAAAGCCGAATGACGGTCAGGGCCGGTCCAAACTTTTTGGAGGCCTCAAGCCAAATTTCAAATTGAGACCTTTTTTTAACCATTCAATTGGTAGGCCAAACTTGGTACAATAATGTGGCTTGTTAAAGCCTTCAGACCGAAGCCAACAAAGACTAGATCCAAGCCAATATACGTACTTACAAAAATTAATCTTGATCTCTCTTCTACTTATAAAACAAAGATAAAACAAGAGATGTATATTAGACGATGTGGGACTTTGAAACAAAAATACATTTGAACCAAAAGGCCTCTCATTCTTATAGCTTATTGTTAAACTTATGTTTCTTGTGGTGTCGATGTGAGACATTTGAAACAAAAAATACATGTGTAAAATGTCTTTGTTATTGTTTTAAGTCCCACATTGGTTAGATGATAAAAGTTAAAGGAAATTTTTTTTATAAAAGGAATATCAAATGAAGGTTTAGTTGTTTCTAAGTCCCACATTAGTTATATTAATCTTGAACTCTCTTCTACTTATAAAACCAAGGTAAGACAATAGATGTATATTAGATGAAATGAGACTTTGAAATAAAAATACATTCTTATAGCAAAAAAATACATTTGAACCAAAAATACATCTACAATACATTTGATACCAAGGTAAGGCCTCTCATTCTTATAGCTTATTGTTAAACTTAAGTTTCTTGTGGAACTTTAAAACAAAAATACATTTGAACCAAAAGGCCTCTCATTCTTATAGTCAAAAAGCCTCTCATTCTTATAGTTTATTAATACATTTGAACTAAAATGTCTCTCATTTTAGTAGCCAAAAAGGCCTCATATTCTTATAGATTATTGTTAAACTTAAGTTTCTTATGGGACTTTGAAACAAAATTACATTTGAACTAAAAGGCCTCCCATTCTTGTAAAAGGCTTCTCATTCTTATAACTTATTGTTAAACTTAAGTTTCTTGTGGTGTCGATGTGGGACATTTGAATCAAAAAAATACATTAAAATGCCTTTGTTATTGTTATTGTCTCTAAATCCCACATTGGTTAGATGATAAAAGTTGAAATAAGTTTTCTTTATAAAAAGTCTTTAAGTCCCACATTGGTTAGTTGATAAAAATTCAAGAAATTTTTTCTTATAAAATGACTACTTAGTAGATCTACATATGGGTTATTAAACTTTTGGGGACCTTTTTAATTTGGGGGCCTTAAGCAATGGCTTAACTCGCTTAATGCATGGACGCGACGGTCATAAGAGAATCTTAATTGTATTGTCCAAAGATAACTTAATTGATGTTAATTTTAAATTCAAAAATATCTTAAATTAATATTAATCTTATATTTTGTAACGGAAGAGATATAAGACTTAAGATAATATAATAATTTAAAATTACATTTGATGAGCGACTATTTTACATCAAATAGCATTACAATTTTAGCATAAGACTAACTTGATAGTGTAAATTTGTTAACAATTGGAATTTAATAGTATTAAAATAGTACAAATAGTTCACTTCAATTCATAATCATTATTTATGGTTTGGTTAGACATTCTTAGAAGCTGTCCAACAAGCTCATTTGTTGACAATAGAAGTTAGGATAAAGAGGCAGGAATTCAATACAATGCATGTTTAGCTTAACCAAGAAAGAAAATCCACTTGTACTGAAGTCTTCTCCTTGTAATCTCTCTCCTAGATTATAAGAAAAAACTGTGACTTGCCATAAATTTTAGATGCTGTAAACTTAAATTATCATAATTCAAATAGCAATATCAACAGCCAATCATAATGTGTCTGCAAAATATAATAAAACATGAGAGAGAGAGAGAGTGAGAAGTAAAACTAGAATACAGACTTCATATAAAAACAGTTATATAAGGATATTTGCATTTGAAATATAACCGAGACTTATGCAATGTGTAGTATATACAAATCCAGAATTCAGATTTTGAATGTGCCTAGCCAAAATTATGGTCTTTTTCCTTCTCCAGCTAAATTTGGCTCTTCATTCCCAATTTCTCCCGATCAAACTGTGTAATTCTGCTGGATTGTATCAATGTCTAATCCTTTCAGCTTCACAACAGATTCGACGTGACCCTTCAGCGTACTCAACTCTCGCATCCTGTAAAAACAAGTCAATTCATCTACAATGAGCAACTCGAATAATTCAAGCAATGTAGGAGCCTTATGTAACCATATATTTTAGTAAGGATTCAAATGTCTATCATTTGTTGATTTTAACATGTAGAGTACTCAGAAGTTCAGACAATGCTATAAACAACATTCGTTTAGCTGCAGTGACATGAGGATTAAATCCTTGTCTAGTAAACAAAATTTTTAACCTATTTTGAACTTGGATATTGTTATTATTAACTACATGACCCTTCAGTCAAGTGTAAACACAAAAAGAGACCACAAATCTTAAGTTTTATGATCAGTTTTTATGATTAGCTCCACTTACAATTTTATAGTCAAAACATGAGCCACATTGACAGTCTTGGAATTTCAAGAATCAATGCGATAAAACTTGAATCTAAGGACCAACTTAGAAGGACAAAAGTGTAGTTCACCCTTCAAAGCACTAAAATAATTGTTTGAGTTTCTCAAAGCTAAAAATGGGTAATGCCAGAGTTTCAAAAGTGTATCAAATGACGTGGCATTGAATAAAACGAATAATATTTGATTATATAGCCAATCAAAAGAAATGTATTCAGCATTCCACATCATTTTAGACACTATCTCATACCGTAAATTTGAGACCCCTAACATTATCCCTAAAACAAACGTTACAACTGCTTTACCTTGCCATCTCTGCCCGTCGTTTGGCTTGCTCTGCAATCTCTGAAAGCTCCCTGTAACTGTTCTTGTCAGAGAAAAGGTTAGCGGTTTCAGGTGATTGCAGCCCGTGGAGGGTCCTCTGAGCAGCAGCCCACTGAGCCTCTCGTTGTTCTTTCCCATAGTTAGATTTAGTTGTAAAGGCAGTCTATTATAAGAAAGAAAGCAAGACAATCATAAGTTCAAAATAAAACACAAATTTCCAAATACAAATATATTTGTAGAGAAAGTTACCTTGTTCTCCAAAAGATTATCCCATGCCTTCCCCCCTAAAATATATCGGATAGCAAATTTGAGCAAATCGAGTGGAATGTACGTTACCAGACTGAAAAGCCAGATAACACCAGCCCAACCCCAACCACATCCTTGTATCTTTGCAAAACCCCACGTGGGATAGACAGCTATCACAGTTGCAACCTGCAAAGTTTAGAAAGGTTTGCAAGTTATTGTACCAACCCACAAGTTCTAATTGTAAAACAATGTTTTCCAGAAACCCGATATGCGCAGACCCATAATGGTAGTGTAACAACTCGGGTCAAATCCTGAGTCCGGAACAAATCTTGGGTCAAATCCCAAGTCCGAATCGAATCAAATCCATCCAAACAAGGCCTTAAATTACTAGCCCAATAGTATCTTCTTGAGTCATCTTAGCCCACCACAAGCTCACCTAAAAGGTCATGACTAAAGGTACTATTGATAGTAACTCAATTCCTTATATACAAACAAATATTTCCCTTATCTTTCGATGTGTGTTACAATATGGTATCAGAGCCGACTCTCGAAAGCTCGAGTTGGGTTATCCGATCGGATTGCCGGAGGTGGGGACACGAAGGCTGGTGGTATTATCCCACAATAGAGAGAGGGAGTTCCGGATGTGGGGACACGAAACCAGCCGGTATTATCCCACAATGGCTAGAGAAGCAAAGATCTGTGAACCGTGTGTGTGATCGGTTCTGACGGGGACGTCATAAATTTAAGTGGGGGAGATTGTAACACACATCGAAAGATAAGGGAAAAATTTGTTTGTATATAAGGAATTGAGTTATTATCAATAGTACCTTCAATCATGACCTTTTGGGTGAGCCTGTGGTGAGCTAAGATGACCCAAAAAGATACTATTGGGCCAGTAATTTAAGGCCTTGTTTGGATGGATTTGATTCGATTAGGACTTGGGATTTGACCCAAGATTTGTTCCGGACTCGGGATTTGACCCGGATTGTTATAGGTAGCCTCATAGATTATTAGGGCATTATCATGTAGACTAAATCAAAACCATTGTGCATCACCTGGAAGTTCGATGAGTACACTAGTAAATTCCTAATCAGCTATTAAAGCTTTAGACGAGCAATATAACATTTCAGTGAAGTAAAAATCTTTTACGTGATCACTCGATTAGAAGCAACATTAGTTGCAACATCAAGCAGAGCCAAGTATAAAAATAAAAAATAAATAAATAAATAAAGTATCACTTTTCCTGAAAATATTGTTAGTCAATTACTCGTACCACTGAATGGAAATGCAAGATTCAGGTTCCTAACCAAATTGACAAACAAAAGCCTATGACATAGGAAACTGAATTGCATATTAACAGGTTACACATATTGCCTTTGAGAATACTAGTTTTAGAACCACAAACACCTACAATCTTGGATATGTTCTTCAAAAGCTTGTTCATAACAGTATATAGTAGTTAAAGTGTTCCTGCAATCTTCACCCGAAAATCCTGGTTGCTCTGCGAGATCCATAGACCTTTCAGTTTAACCTCAAATCACCTACCACAAAGGCTATCACGAAAATCTACATTTTGACTTGACCTCTTTTCACTCCCAACAGCTTTTTTATCCACAAGAAGTAAATCCTTTTTATCGGTTAGAGGGTTCAAAGAGAAAAGGTTTGGTCTAGAACTTGTCTATGCACATGGAACTAGGATGCATATATTTAGATATTTATATTATAATACTTACCAGCTGAGCAGCTATAAAAGCCAAGAACAAGTATAATCCAGGGCGTTCAACGAAGGACCAGCTGCGAGACCTTGTAACAAAAATGAGAGCCTGACTCACAATGCTCACTTGTAGGTATAATGCAGACATCATTTCAGCATGACTATGCCGTAACGATCTCACACCAAATTTATTCTGCATGTAAAAAACAAATAAATAAATTAAATCTGTAGAATTTGCATAATGTTATCATAGGGGAGTACATTTTTATATTTTTAAAGCCAAAAAACTTTGTCCCTACCGAGAAAAAATCAGTACTCTTCATAGCCCAGAAAAATAGTACTGTCATTAGTGCCAAGTAGCCTCCAAGAACAACACCAGTTGCAAATATCTCTTTTAATTTCCAACTGTCTGGCATTGGAGATGGTTTGACTCGATCCTTTGAGATTGCCATGATTGTTCCTATGCGTATACAACATAAGAAATAGGGCAGTTCGATCATAGTTACAAACAAAAGAAACAAAGAAAGAAAAAAGAATTTGATAAGAAACAACTGTAAGTTGTTGAAGACAATATGTAACATGGACTTTTGCTAACTTGTAGATCTATTCTCACCATCATTTAGGATTGCAATAATCAGAACCATGAAAGGTGAGAAATCAAATTTCCATATCAGAGCAATAAACATGAAGCCAAACTGCAATTTGAGAATAAAGGGTGAAAACCATTAATAATTTCTCTGAACTAAACTAGAAATAAACACATGTACAATATTGTAAGTGCACTTACCACGATGCGGATGGTAATAGAAACTGCATATATCTGGGGTAAGAAACAGAGACTTTTCAGGAAGTAACATAGAAGCTTCTAATGCACGTGAAATGTTTAAGTTTTTACAATTGAGAAACAAGTATACGGACCGTGTAGTTCTTCATTCTCTTAAAAATAGCCCTGCTAGTCAGCACTGCACTTATTATTACACTTAGTCCAGGTTCAGTGAGAACAATGTCAGCAGCACCTCTAGCAGCATCTGTAGCATCAGAAACAGCAATGCCAATATCTGCTTTCTTTAGAGCAGGAGCATCATTGACACCATCTCCAGTCATTCCACATATGTGCTTTCTCTCCTGCAGCTTCTTTACTATTTCATACTTATGCTCTGGATGGACAGAAAGCATCTTAGACGTGAAAGAAAATGCAAAAACTCAATCCTCGAGAATATACTCTGTTAAGAGTAAATTCCATAGATTCTAAGAGAATATAGCTTAGGTGACAGGTAGGGTGATAAGCATATACTTGTTATGCTGATTTATATCCCCTTTGACTAAAACTTGAAGAGTAGAAGTTCAAGGAAATGAAGAGGATGGAGGATGTTCATTCATGACCATGAGTAACGCTGAAAAACTACTCCCTCAGTCCTCAAAAAGATGTCATCAAGTTAAAAATATTTTGTCCACAAAAGGATGTCTAAAAGTACACAAGTTAAATATAAAATAAGCCTAAAGACTAGTTCATCCTCAAAAGTATACAAAAGTGGGGTCCACTAAATTTAAAAGAGAGAAAGATTTGTGTGCACTTGCATTGGGTCCACTATGGGCAAAATTGGTACTTAATTTATACTCTCATCTCCTTTAGTTTTCTTAATTTGTGTGAAATTTGTACTTTAGTATTCTTTTTGAGAACGGAGGTAGTAAATAGTTTTAGGAAATTCTGAGATTCTTTAGTATTGTTTTGTACTCCGTTCAGATATTTTAACAATGCTGAAGACGTAGTTAAGAAGAGGAATTTATAATCTATTCCAGACATGATATGAGTTCCATGGTATAAAATAACATTACAGTGAGCTCACCTGGAAACACTCCAGCAAATCCATCAGCTTTCTCAATCAGCTCATCTACAGGGAGGGTCGCAATGGATGCATCCTTGTCTTGGCCAAGCAATGCAGAAGAAGGGTACATATTTGTTCCCATTCCAAGCCTGCGGCCAGTTTCCTTGGCAATGGCAAGCTGATCGCCTAATTGATATTGAAGCATATCCAAAAATAAGCAAGAAAAAAACAGGTAGGCAATGATCTGAAGATTTTAAAAACATTAATAAAATTAAAGTTACACAAATTTTACATTACCGGTTATCATTTTTACATTTACACCAAGATTAAGGGCTCTTCTGATTGTTTCGAGACTATCATGCCTGGGTGGGTCAAACAAAGGCAATAAACCAACAAGCTGCCAAGATTCCCCTGGACTATCTTTTGATTTCTCAGGTATTTCCTGAAGAGGGATCTCCAAGTCAATAAAGGCTTCAATAGAATCCGGAAAAAAAAAGAAAAAAGAAAAAGTTAAAGCATGTGGTGATATCTCCAAACTCCAAACCTGTCTGGCGACTGCCAAAGATCGAAGTCCACGTTCAGCAAACTTGTCAATTACAGCGTGAACCTTCCTTTTGATGTCCTCATTGCAGTTACAAAGTGTTATTATCTATTCATAAATTTGAACAAAAAAAAAGATATTAGTAATGTACAAAAGGTTTGATCTCTATCATCTCCCTGAATCAGAAAAATCAAGCATACCTGCTCAGGGGCACCTTTGCTAGCTCGATGCCAGTTTTCATCAGCATCAATATAGGTCAGAGCAGTCCTCTTATCCACAGGGTTGAATGGAAGGAAATGAACCTCCCTTATTCCAGCTCTTGCCTACCAAAGAGTATTTCACATTATTAGAAAATAATGATAGTAGGAGCAAGAATATAGATGGTTTCCCCTCTGTTAGATCATGTAGCCAAATTGGAGTATAAAGCATAGAAGAGTTGTTGGACAAATATATACATTTACGCTTCTACAGTTTATACCTCCTTGGGGTCTGCAAGCATCCCAACAATGGCAGCGTCAATGGAATCTTGATTCTCTGTCCTTGAAGCCCTTGCTGCGAGTAGAATCACTTCCTCTCTCTCAATGCCCTTCGGAAACACCTCAATTAGGTTTTTGTCAACTGTTAGCTTGTTCAGGGTCAGCGTTCCTGTCTTGTCGCTGCAGAGAACATCCATGCCTGCCATTTCCTCAATGGCAGTCATTCTTTTGGTAATTGCACCCTGCTGAGAAAGCTTGTGGGATCCAATAGCCATTGTAACAGATAAGACAGTTGGCATTGCAATCGGTATTCCTCCAATCAAAAGAACAAGTAAATTATCAATTCCATCCCTGTACTTACGGCGTTGTATTGGGTACATGACAATAAGCTCTATAGCTAGTCCCACCAAAATAGAGCATATGCAAAAGTTACCGATGGAAGTAAGAACCTTTTGGAAGTGACCTACTTGATTGGTGCTATCCACCAGATGGGCAGCCTTACCAAAAAAAGTATGGACACCTGTTGCAATTACAACAGCTTCAATTTCGCCCTGTTTACAGGTCGAACCAGAAAATACTTCATCTGAGGTGTTCTTAGTGACGGGGAGGCATTCACCAGTCAAAGCAGACTGATCAATCTTAAGTGGATCACCCTCAAGAAGACGAGCATCAGCAGGGATAATATCTCCCAACTTGATGCTTATGATATCCCCTGGAACTAGGATAGATGCATCCTGCTCACTCCATGTACCATCTCTGAGAACCTACATGAATTTACCAAGAGAAACTTTTTGTTAAGAAAATGTGGCTTTGTATGTGCAGGAATTGTGTTTGTGAACAGGACTACCTTAGTTTTTGGAGCAAGTCCAGCCATAAGAGCTGCTGCTGCATTTCCTGCATTGTTTTCTTCATAAAAACTGATTGTTGAGTTGAGCAGTAATAAGACGACGATCCCCACAAAATCCTGCCAATCTGGAGGCTTCCCCTGACCATTTGCTAGGACAATGGCCATCAAAGCAGCAGCTTCCATGACCCACGACAAGGGGTTCCACATAAAACCCAAAAACTTGAGAATCTTGCTCTCCTGTTGGAAATATATCAAAAACACATGCTGTGAGATCTTTATATTAAAGAGCGAAAACTATAATGAAGAAAAACCATTGACAACTTGCTGACCTTTTTCTCCTCCAATTTATTTTGTCCAAAAAGTAGAAGGCGGTTGGCACCTTCGGTGGATGATAGACCTTCTCGTGTACATTTCAATTGCTCAAAAACTTCATCTAACGGAATCCGTTCCTAGTAAATTAAGAAACAATACTTGATCAGAAACCAAACAGATATACATGTTGCAGAGAACAAGTTGGACAACACCTAATCAAATTAGAAATGATCTATTTTTGTGTCCAGTATTTCATTATAAAATTTCTAATTATTGATCCAGCACAATCGTCATCAAGTAGTAGACTGTGCAAGAACATTGTAATTGTAAATATAAATACACAAACACAATTCAACAAGAAAATGAATTTAGAACTTGATTCCGAGTTCTTTGTAGGAATGTACGAATAACAAAGATTGCGTAAAGGCTTCACCGATAAAAGAGATTTATTTTAGATTATAACAATAGATAGCATTAATGTTAAGTATAAGGGGGTACTATTTTTACATATGTTTTTGATATTTTCACATGTTCCCCTCTAACATGAAAGTTAGGTGGATCCATCTTCATGCGAGAGGAGAGCATGTTGAAATATCCCCTCTAACATGAAAGTTAGGTGGATCCCACATGTCTATTCCCCCAATGAAAAAAAAAGTGAAGTAGAAAACATATATAGTAGATTAATAATTACAAATTAATCAATGTGTTTTCCTTAATAATTGTTTTCCAAGCAAAAAATAAATTCAGAAAAAATCATAAAGTACACTAGTCAACAAGACACTAATTACACAATATATGTTAATCCGATAATACTAATAATCAAAAAATTGACCAAATATCTGAAACAAAAATAAATTCAAACAATACAAATTGAAAAACTAAAACATTTTAGAGATTACTTCACGTATTCACATGTTAAATAATACTAAATCAAACCAGAATCAGAAAACCAAAATTAAATGTACCAAGAAGTCAAGAACTCAATAAATAAATAAATAAATAAAAATGAACACAAATAAATACTTACAAGATTATGTACTATATAGAGTATTAGTTGAGCTTTGTTAGTTATGGTGTGTAATGTGTAGTACCTGGTAATTTTAAATACTTATACTGTTATGCAAAGATATTTAACTGAATGATACATTTAGTATGATACATTACCTATAAGGTATATTTTATTGCATGGGTAAATAAAGTATTACTATTTAACTAAGAAGTTTCAATTAAATTAAAAAATAGTTCAATTAAATTAATAAAAAGAAAAAGAAAAAAGGAACAGATATTTTTATTAATCAAACTAACAGTCACGTGGTTTCGTGAGTCACACGCAACAAATCAACTCCGTATGTCATCACATTTTCTCTGCCGTTCTGCAGAGGCACGGGTCGAAGCGTCCGTATAATCCCGAAAAAGTAACGAGGCGTGATTTCTAGGTTAAACGATTAATGTATACATATACATTATGCATATCTACTCGAGTGAGATTATAGGAATATTATACGTTCAATAATTCATTAAATAACTATAATCTCCAATTCAACAAGATACAGAATACATCGGAGAAGCAAATACATTATGCATTACTCGAGTGAGATTATAGGAATATTATACGTTCAATAATTCATTAAATAACTATAATCTCCAATTCAACAAGATACAGAATACATCGGAGAAGCAAAGCCAAATTATATGTATATGTATACATACACCTATATATTATATTATGGGTAAATCTGCGAAATAGGGAAGATCAATTGAATCGTACAGTAAAAAGGAAATGAAGAAAACATTATCGGAGAAATATTGTACGCCATTGATATGTAATCGGAGAAACAAATAAATTTATGATTTAATACATAGGAATTTGTGAGAGAGGAGGAGAGAGAAAAGGAAGAGAGAGATACCAAATCGACGGACTCGTTTTTTATCCCTTCAAGACTAAAACCCTCTTTACTTCCCATGACTTCAATAGAGCGAGAGACGGAGAGTTACGGCGGCGATGGTGGTTGTTAGCGGTGGTGGTGGTTTTTAGTGGCAGCGGAACTAGTGGACTGGTGGTAATAGTGGTGGCGACGTCATTATGACGAGTGAATGAGGTCCCCTGTAGTCCTATATACGCGTGTGTATATAAATGCAGCGTCTATATGTATATATATCCTTCTAGAGTTTAATTTATAGAGCTTACGTGAGTAAAAGTATCTATCACGGTTCACAGACAAATCAAAACAAGGGCATAATCGGGGTAAAATAGTCACTTTGTAGAGGTCAAAGGTCCCCAAGTAAAGTTGAATTGAAACTCCGATGACTATATTCAAGGACTTTTAAAACTGTACTGTAGTATATTTTAGTAAAACGACTCATTTAGTCCGTATAAGTTATGGATTGATTTCATTTTAGTTATACATAATATTTTTCAAAAATCTCTAAATGTTATTTTTTAAAATATTAATATAGTTCTTTGTTATTTTCAAAAATACAAAAAGAAATCTAGAAGAGGGTTGAATAAATCTAATTAATTAAAAAAAATTGAGATTGTTTACTAGTTGAATTAAACAATTTAATTGATTAAGTTATGCACAACGAAATATAATTTTAAAAATCCCTTCAAAGATTAAATCAAACCTCACAGTTCTAAATTTAGTGAACAAAGGGGAATTAAGTCACAACAATAAAATCGTATAGTAACAAATATGTAAATGCAGAAAAGTAAATGACACAGATTTTTAAGAGATTCGGAGTCCAAAAGTCTCTAGTTCTCTCTTCTACTCCGAGAGTAGGGATATTGTACTAAAGAAGGAAAATCACTAATATTTCAGTTCACAAAGAACTGTTACACCAAGGATTCACAAAGAATCATTCAAGTCACACAGACTTGAAATTACAAGATCACAAGGATCAAATCACAAAGAAAAGAGTATGGTTTGAATTGCTGCTAAGTGACGTTAAACTCTTATTCAATAAGTTTTAGCAGCACTTAATTTGTATTGAAATCATAGAGTGACGCTTCTTAGTACTCAAAGTATCAACACTTCGACTTTCTTTGTAAATTCGTTATTGATAATGCTTGAAGTCGCCATCCTTTTATAGAGTTCTCTTGGGATCTTCCAGTTGATAATTTTCCGTTGCTTCATTCTATCAAGGACACTTGTCATTTACCTATTGTTTGACTTTGAATTTGTGTCTGCTTGGGCCATCTCAGGTCGCTTTCCTTAGACTGTGAACAATGCAGTAGCAGCCACGTGTCACGTGTTCTTGCTCATATAGTTGTTAGATAGAGCTTCACAATGCTTTGTCCTTATCACAAATACACATGAAGATCATCTTTGAGGATTGTGTGTTTAAGGTTGATGACCATTGTCATAACCTGCCACTGACTTGTCAGAAGGCAATACCTTACAATTTTGGTTGTAGTAGAGTACTATCGTAGAGTAACTGACTTACTTCATTTGTTTGTACGAAAATGGGTGGCTCTACAATTCTGGCTTTACGATCTGACTTTTACTCTACGACCTTTGATAGTCTTCAATTCACTTTGCGATCTAAGAGTGATTTTTCCTTCAACTCTGTGAGAAGTCTTTTGGCCAAGGATAACTAAGCTATTACAAGGAATTGCTCTACAATTTGGATCAACCTGACAATTTTGATCCCTAACTAAGTCCTTTTACATAGTTTCTTAAACAAGGACTTTAGAAAAATTACTTGGCATTACAAATATATATTAATTTCAGTCATCATTAAATCAAACAAGGAACCACATAGATGCAAGTACGAACAATCTCTCCCTGTTTGATGATGACAAACAGGTAGTTGTTAGTTCAATCATCAGTAAACTAAATGCAAATAAACATAAGAAATTTAAACATGCCTTAGCATACAATGAGAAACTATATTTTCTAGAATAAAAAGTGAATTTTATTGATAAAAGAATAAGTTACAAGAAAAGAATTGAAGTATAATATTGATGAGTAGGTTTTAACCTACGAGTTTGATATATCTTTGGCTTATTCTTTACTTGTTTCTAAGTATTTTTGGTATCTTTTACTTGTTTTCATATTGCTTTTGTAGGTCATGGCTGGCTGCGGATTCAAAAAAGAAAATTGGCTGGGTGCAGGGCAACCTCGCCGGGGCGAGAAGTCGTGCTTAGTTTTTCTCGCCGGGGCGGAAGCTGGTCGGGGCGAGAGATTTGTATAGGAACTTCTCGCCGGGGCGAGAATGCGGCTGATGGAAAATTTAAGTTTGCCAACATTCAGTTATTTTGGAAAGGTTGAAGTGATTAAGGATTCTTGCTATTATTCTGATTGGGAGACTAAAGGAAGATATAAATAGGAGATCAAGGATTGGATGGGATACACAGACATATCCAGAGATTGAATTTTTAGAGCCGAAACAAGGAGATTGAAGATTAAGTCAAGCTTCGTGAGGAATTCATATTGGAGAGCTAGAGATTATATTGAGTTTTCTTTTAATCTTTTATCTTTGATTTGTAATTAATTATGATGATTTATTTTAGTATTCTAGTTTTTATTGTCAGTATGAGCTAAATTCTTAGTTAAGGCTACGATTGAACCAGTTATGTTATGTTATGAATTAATTATTTATTTAATTCCAGTTATTCAATTGATGGGAGTTGTCTGTCTTATTCTATACTTATTGATTAAATTGTTTGGCCGACAATTAGCGGATTACTTTAGATGAATTCGGGAGATGCAATCTAGGGTTAGAACTGGATAAGATAGCATGTATTCTTAATTATTTACTTGTGTTGAATAATTAGGACTGTGAAGTGAATAGGGATATCTCTTTACTGCATGTAACAATTGGAAATTGGAACTTAATAAATTTAATCCTTTAACTTTGCATAGGAATATTGTAGAGTAATTGGATTAGATAGATTATTTGATCACTTGGAAAAAGGCTTATAAATACAATTGAATTTCTGTTAACAACTCCATTGAAGTGAATAATTGGAAGACGTAGATAGATTGGTTTATGATAAATAACTGGGGATATTGTAGTCTTAATCATAATAAATCTGAATTTCAACCTTTGTGATAGTTGTTGGTGTTAGTATTTATTTACTTAGTATCAGTCAAAAATTCAAATTGCAATTGTTTAATAGAATAGGCATAATTTAGATTGACAGTTGGAGTTTTAAACATAGTAATTCCTGTGGGTTCGACACTCTTTCTTATCACTTTATTATTTGTTGATCGTGTATACTTGCACGTAATTGCTGATTGTAAAATTGGACAACAAATATTACAAATGATAAAAAAAAATTTATCTCCTCCAATCTCTAGCTCTCTTTGATGGTCGGCTTCGGGGAGGATTTCTTCTTTTCTTAGCCACTTTACGTTCGTATGCTCGATTTCCTTCTTCTTCTATTCTCCTTATCACTTCCATGGAATCTCTTGGTCTAGAATCTGAAAGTCAGAACCGCTCTTCCCCTTGTATATGAACCCCTTGGAGATTTGAATCAAGGAAATTTGGGTCATTACTTGGGAGCTTAGAGGCAATGTGAGTTACTCCACTCAACGACTAAAGCAGCTTGAGCTCTCAAAGGTATAGCTTGAGGAGTTCTAGAGGGAGGAGGAGGTGATGATTGAACGTGTACTGATTGTCTCTTACTCCCCTTTTTGTCAGCATGTTTTCATAAAGTTGCTACTTCATCTGTGATATTACGAATGGTCTCATCTATGGATACAACTAGAGATAAAGAGAGAGTGACCTAGTCCTTGAGCTCTACATACTTCTTGTCTTGATCTTGGTATGAGTGTAGACAGCCGAAGTTTTGCATATATTTTCTAACCCTGGCAGGAGGACAAAAGAGTTATTTTAGCCATAAAACGAGACATCCGAACAAAGGATTTCAGGGCTCAGATCAAAGTAAAAGAAGTCATCACTGCGACCGCGGAGCGACAAACTACTCAAGGCATGACGGTTGACTGACTAACATCGATGGGAAGATCTATTTCTGCATTTTGCTTTATCTTTTCGCATCCGAAATTGTCCAAACCTTATTTCATTGCGTAGCTCTCGAAAAAAGCTTTTCAGAATGGTTTAGCACGTCTCCCAACTCTTCCCGGATTGAGAGTTACGGATGTTTCAGTAAACAAGACGAAAAGACGACTACACGACACAAAAACTGAGGCAGGCGGGGCCCACCTGGGCCAGCCACAGGTAGACTTGCAGCCAGCCGCAGATACACCTGCGGCTACCCAGGGAAGCCTATATATAGACGATTTCAGCAGATTTTACGAAGAATAGAGCAATTTTAGAGAGAGAAAGTGAAGGAACTTAGAGAGAGAAGCTCACGAATTGATTAGATTTGCTAGATTTTTTCAAATTTTGTATTAGATTAGCTAGATCTATACACATCCAAGCTCAAGGAAGTATCAAATCTCACACCCTAAGGTGAAAGATTCAATCTTTCTTATAAATTTAATGTAGATCTATTAGATCTTTCGTGTTTTGTTCATTATTATGCTTAAAGTTTGTTTACCCTTCGGTTATTGTATCTTTTCATCGATCTTCTGTGGATTTAAATCGTTTTACGAATTGTTTTGCTTTGAAATTGTTAAAGTTTGAATCTTTTCATTAGATCCACCCTAGATCTAGCTTGGATCTAGCTTGTTGTCGGTTTCAAAGTTCAACGCTTTAACCTTTATGCTAGATTCGACTTAGATCTAGTGTGGATTTAGTTATTTTAATGTTTTAAGTCGATTTTGTTTACGCTATACAATCCTAGATCCATATCTAGTGGTGAGGGGGTCTCACCTACCCGCCGTCAAGGGATTCTAACAATTGAATCACCTGATAGCCAGTTTGGGATATATATCTTGATTTAAATCCCGATTATGTCATTGTATAGATCCGGGGAATCTTAGATCTACGGATTTATTCCATCAATTCTAGATCCCGCCAATGGATCTTGTCAATGCGTATAGTCCCTCGCGATGTCGACTTCGGTTGTGCGATCTACGAGATAGGGTTACGGGAGCCTGATAAGTGCATAATATTCATTAATTTTGATTCCTTTATGTTTAGTTTTGTTATATGTTTTATGTGTATATGAACTTATTAAGGTATTTATTGATTTCAGGAGAAATTGGAGCTAAAAGAGGAAAAAGTGTTGCTGAATGAAGGATAGGCGCGATAGTGCCATGTTTGGCTTATAAATGGGCGCGACAGCGCTGGTTTTATGAAGGAAGATGGTGCGACAACGCTAATGTTGGAGTTCAGAATCCCTGGAGTGTTGGCGTGGCAACGCAGTTTACAAAAGGAATCCTGGCATGGCAGCGACAGGTCGGGAGCAAGGATTTTTCAAGCTTTGTATTTTTAGAAGAATTTTATTGGGATTTGGATTTGTATTTCTCAGGGTTTTAGGATTTTATTCTAAGAGTATAAATAGATGTTCCTAGTCAGGTTTTAGACACACTCTTCTACATCATTGTAAACCCTAGTTTTGGGAGGCAAGATTGAAGACATGTCAAACTAAATTCTTTATTTTTCAGTTCTAAGGGATGTTAAACCGTATTTACAATTAATGAATTAATTGAGTATTCATTATTTATTTCTTCTCATATGGAATTTATTTTTGATAATCTGTTTTAATTGATTGAATGTTATTTGGTTTTTGCAGGATTAAATTAGTTAACTAGTAATATCTGCTAGATTAAGGTATAATATTAAGCAAACGATATTGTGTGTGATCATAAGTAGCAATTAATAATACCTGATTGTGGACAAGCTTTTGAGTATTATTATGATTATCAGAAGATAGGTTAAATAATCTCTGATTGTGTGATTGTTGCTTGGAATAGTCTAATTCTCTAATTCTTAATGTTGTTGTTATATTAAATCTAGACTGATAGTGTTAGGTTTGTATAACGCGAACATGCAATCAAATTACATAAATAAAGCGGAAGCGCGATAAAATCGGATTTTAAAATTTTATACAAACCATCACCATGATCAATCTTTGTGCTCAATTAACGATATAAACGAAAGAGATAGAGATTAAGAAATTATACCCTCGTAGAACCGTGCTTCCTCGGGTACAAGTTCACCTCCAATTCCTTCGCGTTCTCCTTGAATTCCACCGACTAAATTCCTTTGCTTGATCAACGTTAGCCACCCAAGTGTTTGGCCTCTAGAGGTGATCCACCAAGGAAGAATAGTTATTCAA
This sequence comes from Aralia elata, assembly GCA_034770075.1. Taxonomy (NCBI): domain Eukaryota; kingdom Viridiplantae; phylum Streptophyta; class Magnoliopsida; order Apiales; family Araliaceae; genus Aralia; species Aralia elata. The sequence goes on from CM068383.1 coordinate 42,179,398, forward strand.
GAAGTTGGGTGTTGGCAAAACCCTAGTTTCTATCTCTATATAAATTGCAAGTACTCTCCACAATCTAATGCAAAAGCGTGTAACCCTAATCTATGATAAGACTCCTCTTATTTATAGATGTAGGAATAACCCTTCCCTAAACTATTTAGGATTAGGGTTTCTATTATAATTAAACTCCTTTAATTAATTATGCTCCTAATCCAATTAGGAATTCATGGGAGAGTACTTATATTAATTAATTCCTAATCCCTATTAGGAATTAAATAATAGTAATAGTAATAATAATAAGACTCCTCTTATTAATTTATATTTAATATTTCCAAAATATTAAATAATAAATATTAAGCTATTTAATTTATTCTATCTCCATAGATTAAATTAAATACACTTAACTTATTATTACAATTATGCCATTTACTTCTTAAATAAATATATTTTCCTTTTGCGGTGTGACCCTTTAGGTTCTCCATATTAAACCGGTTGTGAATAAATCAATTAGAACAATTCTAATCTTATTTAAATAAATAAATTAAACTATTTAATTCATTTAAATAAATAATATTTATTCTACAATAAGGGTAAGCCCCCTTAGCGATCAACGACTTTCCAGATAATATAGATTTCAACATTAATCACAAAAGAACCTTTCAGTGAATAGTTACCGTACAATTCAATCCTTCTACCATACAATGTCCCAATTAAATATAAGACATGGAATTACTGTCAAGTCTTATTTTATTTAATTATATGTATTTCGATTCTCAAATGCACAACTCTAAATAATGCAAATTAGAAACTCTTTTCTAATTTCATTCTGCCTTGGCCAAGGACTACTGAGTTGTCATTTATCGAATCAGATAGGACATTCACATCTTTTACTAGACGTGGTAGATTCTTTGTTGATCATTCACCTATCTCCATGTACAACTTATTATACCCAATCATACCCTTTGTTATACCCTAAAGGTCTTAAGGGACATGTCAAAGTATAACTCATCATACACAAGATACTATGATGATCTCAAGTCCAAGGATCACTTGTACTACTATCACTAGAGGAATTCCTATTGACAGGCGAGTAAAACTCCATTAGGTATTCCTTAGCGAGCCACGTTCAGTGAACTTATTCTCCAATAAGCACCTACATACTTGCTTTAGTGTCTCCACACAAATGATTATGAGATCAATCATCCTCTTCTTAAGAGCAAGCAACGTATGTACTAATCTATCCGGATTCACTAATCCCCTATTTAGTAATCCAACGATTAGGAACAATTTTAGTTTGTGAGCTATCTAGAATTTAGATCTCATTAGCATGATCACCATCATGATTCTAAAAACATAGCTTAAAACTATGGGTTTATCATATTTAATATAACAGCACTATGTAGATAATATAAAATGCCTTTTTTTTAACCGAATAAGATTACAAAGTATATACTACATCATATCAAATATGATTGGCTTGCGTGCATACTACTTTCAGATAGTTCTTTGTTGTATGATAGTTAGGGTCCACTAAGGCGATTGTTTCTTTAGATTTAAAATTAAGGAGAGTTTCGAATAATTAGCGATTGCAATTATCTAGGGATATTAATTTCATTGAAGGATAAATATTATTATATTTGGTTACTCTGTTATTGTGAAAAGACGATGTAGACACCCAAATTTTGCACTTCGTATACTAACCCTGACAGGAGGGCAAAATCATCAAGTGAACCGGCCTACGAGAGCAGAGGATGGGCACAAGTACGAACACTCGACGCCACCGCGACGATTTATAACCAAAACCGACGTGACAACAAGGCCGTCCGAAATGAGCATTCCCGAATGATGTGACACGTCTCCCGGTAATTCTCGGAATGCAAAATACAAGCCTTTCGGCGAAAACCGACGTCACGACACGAGAATCGAGGCATGGTGCGAAAACCGAGAAAGTCAAACCGTCCAACCGCGGATTGATCTGCGGCCAATAAGTGCGCCTTCTGAAAACACGGAACTCGAAACACGGAACTCGAAACCAGGCTGAGTGGCTGGTGGGCGGCCAGCCAGCCGCAGATCAATCTGCGGCTGCCCTTGGCAGCCTATTTCAGCTCATTCCTTCATTCAGCATACAAGAGGTTAGCAGGCGGAGAGAAAAAAAAGAATAGGCAGCAGCAGCTCGGAAAAGGAGGAAGAAATAGCAAGAATTTGCAAGAAAATAGAGAGAAAAGAGGGGGAAAAGTGAGGAATTATATCTTTTGTGTAAGATTATATATCATATATTTTCTACTCTACTCAATATACAAGTTCATACACATTGTGAGGATTATTTGCAAGGTGAAAAGACCATTTCTATAGCAATTTTTGTATATCATTTTGTTAATCTTCTTGTCAATTGGGTTATGTGAAATGTAGTTTTTCTTGTACATTGTTGTGGATCCATGGATTGAGGACTATTAGTGAGGGTTCCAAATGGAACGAAATTCTTCCTAATGGCCCGATGATATCCATTTGATGATTTTTAGCTCGTTATAGTAATGTAGCAATTTTGGATGTGAGCCTAGGAACGCGACCCCGTGGTCCAAATCCGATGATGGACATTTTTGGATGTATGTAATAGGGCCGATGTACCCTTTATTGTAAATATGTAATTGTCGGGCCTTAAAACGATATCAAGTCGAAAATCGGGTTTAAGGCCCCGTGATAGTGAAATATGTGATTGTGGGCGTTGGGGTTATTCGGATGGCTTACATGCCCATGAATAGCCCCCACGTATTTTAATGTTTGGTTTGATTTGTGACACAAAAATTGATTTCAAGTTAAACGATGAAGATTTCTATAAAATCAATCAAATTAGGTTATTAGCACCACAAGGCTAAAATTTGGAAATGCTAATGAATGTCAATTCCTATTTAACGAGAAGGCTAAAGGAAAAATCGTTTTCAAACATCACAAAAATGATTTTATAAAAATAAGTAACGTTTTATTGAATCTTTGTGCATAGGGTTAAAGAGATCCTAGAAGTTACCCATCATTTGAGTTATGAAAGCAACGTATAGATCTCGATTCCTATTTTGACGAAGGTTTAGAAAACTCTTGTTTTTGCCAAAACAATACCTAATGAAAATCTCATAGTTTTGACAATTAAAATCAAACCTTTCTCATAAAGCTTTCTCGTATAAGGCGGAGGACATTCTAAAGCATTCTCAAAAGAAAACACGACTTTTCAAAAAAACCCAAATGGTATCTTCATGCAAACTCACCACGACATTCACATAGGCACACACGCGCGCGCACACACATTCAAGAATTAAAGGATAGGAAAAGCATCAAGATTGCGGTAACCGTGTTTCACGGAAGTCGGGGGGTGCCTAACACCTTCCCCTCGCTTAAGCAAGCCCTCGAACTCTATGAATCTCGGTTCGCAGACCAATTAATTCGGAGTCACACATGAGCCAACGATTTACGAAAACGAAACTCGGATGAGTTGGTACATCCATTTCAAATATATCAACTGGCGACTCTGGTTAATTGGCTCATCATAAAAAACGATCTTTCGAAACCCCGTCGACATTTATGCCGACCTTTTCCAAAAAATCATCTAATGAAAAGGCTAAAATTGGAAAGGATAAACCATCGCGAAGGAAGCGATTCCTCCCGGCGTCGACAGCTGGCGACTCCGCTGGGGACATTAGATGGCTTAAGCCGCATTCAAATCTTGATGCTATCCTATCCTTTAAAAAAAATTCATGAATATGTGTGTGCATGCGATATTTTGATCTTTTTTTACTCGTTGTTGTGTGAATGTGTGTTTTGTCCAATAAATGAATAATTGAATGGAATTGCTTTACTTTAAAGTAATTATTTGTATACGGTGAGGATGATGAATGTGAATGTATGTTGAGAGTGTACCTCCTCTTGAGGCGAACCCGTCGGTTGCTTATTACTGGACTCGAAGGGGCTGCTCCCCAGAAATGGCTCAGGAAACGCACCACCCAGATCCGCTCCAATCGAAAGGATTCAGACGAGTAGATTGCGAAGATTTGGGGACCTTCATGCCGAAAAGCCCGCGAGAGTAACCCTAGGGTAGGTCAGCCTCTGATAAACCTAACGAAAGGGAAGCTTCTTCATGCCCTTTTATCGTTCAGTCAAATAAATAAATGTCATGTAAATGGCATACAACTGTCATACCGGCATCATCGTAATAAATATGTCCTATATCATGTGATTACATCACCTACACATATAAAGAGAATACTGACATGGTTTTGCAGGAAGGCAATCCGTGCCACGTACCAAGGTTTTCTAAAACTTCTAAATACTATCCTGTCATCAAACAGTGACCTTGTTTTGCAGGATAAGATTAGAGAACCGTGAAAGCGTGGCATAACGATCATAAAGAACCAGGAGTAGGGGCATATTCGACCACCAAAAAAAAAAAAGAAAAAAAAAAGAAAAAAAAAAAGAAAAAATAATAATCATGCATCAGTGTTGACATGCATCTGCCAACTTGTAACTGGCACAGTACTAAACTACGACCCTTGTTTGTTTTGCAAGATTGCCCCTACGACCCAACTAAGAGGCCGTAAAGTCCATACTCCATCCATCCAAATGGCAGAGGCCGATAGCCATGAAATTACAGTTCTGCCACTCCAGCAATACGGCCGAATACGAGGGATTCATCCTAGGACTGAGATTAGCCCTGGGAATGGGAATCAAAAAAAGATGATAGTAGTTGGAGACTCGAATTGGTCATCCGGCAGGCCATGGGAATATACAGCACTAAAGGGCATAAATGGGACCTAGCTACGGGACTGCTGAGATATCTGGAAGCCGAAGAAGCCCACAGACAAATGAACGAAGTACATGGCGATGTGTGCGGAGCCCATATGAGCAGAACATTTTTGGCAAAGAAAATCATGTGAACGGGTCACTACTGGCTAACCATGAAAACTGACTGCGTTGCTCATGTCAGGAAATGCCATCAATGCCAGATCCATGCCAATGCGATCCATGCACCTCCTAATGAGCTCCATTGCTTGACCTCACCGTGGCCAGTTAGACCGTGCAGCAGGTGATATCCAGGAAGGGGTAAATCCAGGAGTATGGCAGTGAATCCCGGCCAGTAGAAGATCAATGGGTTTTAAAATTCTGAGTTTTATTTCAAATCCCTGCACGCTCATGTCATTTTGTCATGTTATCCAAAAAGAAGATCATGTGCTGAAATATTTTATATATATGACAAGCATTTTTGTTTTATGTCAGGTACCCCGATTTGAGGCATTCTAGCCTGACAAGCGATAGGCCAAATTTGAAGGAGGATCACGATTTTGGTATAGAGCTAGATTTCTATCTGATGGGAATTGAGCAGGACGAGACAGATATCGACAATACGCCTGACGAGATCAAAGGATGGGTCGAAGATAAACCCAAACCCGACTTAGACCAAACCATCGCCAGCAAACATCAGAACCCCTAACGATCACAAAGAACCCGGAGTAGGGGCATATTCGACCACCAAAAAAAAAAAAAAAAACCTCAAAAAATCAAAAATCCCCCAAACCTTTCAACAAGTCAAAGGACCGGATCTTTTGTCAGCCCAGCGAGATACCGATGCAACCAGTACGAGGGAGATCACAAGAAAAGCAACTTAACACTGGGGCATTTGTCAACTACCCAGGAAATGATGACGTGCAAATTGGCACCCATGCAACAATCCCATCAACATGCACCATCATCATAAAATGCTACCTCATGTCAATTCAATATTCAACGATACGATCATCTAGCATTTGTCAAACATAGTTTTCCCGGGATACGATGACCCGCGTGAAAGGGGATTTTATTTGACTTGATAGGAATCGGATTAATTCTGACAAGCAACCGTGGAGCACGATCGTGAGTATGATTAGACGAAGAAAGCTATTCAACCTTTTGATCGGGTACAAAGCCTTAATTCAAAGCAACGTTTGTGACAAAATCGACCTCATGTGCCAGTCTTCACTTTGCATTTGCACGAACTTTCAGTTGTGGGGTATAAAACTATGACGACGTTGATGGCAATTAACACGTAGTCAGACAGTCAATAATTATCAAGCTAATATCAAGAAGTCAGACGATAAATGATTATCAAGCTAATGTCTCGAATCGTGGCCTGGGTTATTCGAGTAATTAAGCCCGAGGGGTGTCTCTACACCTGGTGCCCTAAAGCCATCTGGTTTGGGAGTCGCTGACCCAACACTCGTTACATTAGTAACTCAGAGCCTAAGAAAACGAGCATTACAGTAGAGGAGGCCCGAGCAGATTCGAATCGTGGCATGGGCTACTCGAGTAATTAAGCCTAAGGGGTGTCTTTGCATCTGGTGCCCTAAAGCCGTCTCGTTTGGGAGTCACCGGCCTAACACTCGCTACATGGGTAACTCAAGCCTAAGAAAACGAATCTTGCGAAAGGTCAAGCAAAGAATGAATGGTGCAGATCACCAGCTTGTCTCGAACCGTGGCCTTTGTTACTCGAGTAAATAAACCCAAAGGGGTGTCTGTACACCTAATGCCCCAAAACCGTCTGGTTTGGGAGTCATTGGTCCAAAACTCGTTAAATGGGTAACTTTGAATAGCCTAAGAAAACGAGACAAGTGAAGTGGGCTAATAAAGAGAAAAGATAATACAAAAAACTCTCGGCTTTAAACAAGAAGTCATGGAAGAGAAACCCCTACTGAGTGCTGCATCGCACAGTGTATTTGTCATATGACGTCAATCCTGCTAAGAACGTTGTCGAGAATGGAGACAGAATACCTTTGACGAGGGAAGGTAGTTCTTTCGAATTCGACCTTACTCACATACAATGACCATGAATGCTTGAAGGTGTTCTTACGATTTCATAACTCGTCAAATACAAAATCATCAACTCACGAGGGATTGAAAATAACTTCCAATCTAGTACATTCACGGTTCACAACTCGCTAGATTGTGCGATCAACAGATATTCAATTTCATGTGCTTTAACTGCATTTACTCTTTTGTCGAGATTATAATATCTTTGTGTTGAACTAACACTAACGGCCTGAGCCTTCAAGTTTTGGCATTGTTAGTCATCTGATATGCAGGATCTTGCAGAGCTGTGGATAACTCAGCAAGGTCAGCATCGCGAGTTTTCGATAGAAATTCTTGGTAACAACACGCGCCAAGGCAGGGGCAGTTAAGAATCGTGAAATGGAAGGAAGCTGAGGCTGCACAGAACTTCTCATTGGGCCTCTCCCCAATCCTGACTATCACTGCCTCGACATCCAATTGATCCACATGCATGAGCATATACAAGGATGATATAATGCGGGACAACAGCATATCGGCCATCAGAAATGATCAAAAGGCCAAGGAGCCCAACATAGCTGTCGATCATCACAGAGAGCGAAACAGACTGCCTCAACTCGATGAAATGAAGACGACCAAGAATAGGCAGAGTACCAAACCAATGTTGAATTCTAGAAACTACACTTCACGACGAGGCATGATCCAATCAAATGTTGGCAAACGACGACGACTGTCGAATCGTATCATTTGACTGAATAGGGGTCATTTCTATCTAAACATATGTTGTGCATATGCATCTGTCCATAACATATCTGCCAGATCATACATAACATCTTTTGCATGCATACAGGTACGACCAAAATGAAAATCTTCAGGGGAAAGTACAAGCACGTCGCTTTCAACCTCACAAATGATCAGGCCGTGATGGCTTTTGCGGCATGGTACGTGGACGGTGGGAGATCCAGGACAAAAGCCGATCACACATCCCACTTCAAAAAAATCACTCAAATCAAATCAACAACCCCTGGGAAAGGCTGAGATCCAAACAAAACAACGACCCCTGGGAAGGGCTGAGATCCAAACAAAACAACGACCCCTGGGAAGGGCTGAGATCCAAACAACCAACGACCCTTGGGAAGGGCTGAGATCCAAACAAACAACAAACCCTGGGAAGGGCTGAGATCCAAACAATCAATAAACCCTGGGAAGGGCTGAGATCCAAACAATCAACGAACCCTGGGAAGGGCTGAGATCCAAACAATCAACCAACCTTGGGAAGGGCTGAGATCCAAACAATCAACAAAACCCTGGGAAGGGCTGAGATCCAAACAACCAAACGACCCCTGGGAAGGGCTGAGATCCAAACAAACAACGACCTCTGGAAAGGGCTGAGATCCAAACAAACAACGACCCCTGGGAAGGGCTGAGATCCAAACAATCAACAAATCCCTGGGAAGGGCTGAGATCCAAACAAACAACGACCCCTGGGAAGGGCTGATATCCAAACAATCAACGACCCCTGGGAAGGGCTGAGATCCAAACAAACAACGACCCCTGGGAAGGGCTGAGATCCAAACAAACAACGACCCCTGGGAAGGGCTGAGATCCAAACAAACAACGACCCCTGGGAAGGGCTGAGATCCAAACAATCAACAAAACCCTGGGAAGGGCTGAGATCCAAACAACCAAACGACCCCTGGGAAGGGCTGAGATCCAAACAAACAACGACCTCTGGAAAAGGCTGAGATCCAAACAAACAACGACCCCTGGGAAGGGCTGAGATCCAAACAATCAACAAATCCCTGGGAAGGGCTGAGATCCAAACAAACAACGACCCCTGGGAAGGGCTGATATCCAAACAATCAACGACCCCTGGGAAGGGCTGAGATCCAAACAAACAACGACCCCTGGGAAGGGCTGAGATCCAAACAAACAACGACCCGTGGGAAGGGCTGAGATCCAAACAAACAACGACCCCTGGGAAGGGCTGAGATCCAAACAAATAACGACCCTTGGGAAGGGCTGAGATCCAAACAAACAATGACCCTTGGGAAGGGCTGAGATCCAAACAATCAACGACCCCTGGGAAGGGCTGGTATCCGAACAATCAATGACCCCTGGGAAGGGCTGGTATCCAAACAATCAATGACCCTGGGAAGGGCTGGTATCCAAACAAGAAGTGACCCTGGGAAGGCATCCAAGCAAACCACAACAAGGTGGTGAGTGAACCTGGGAAAGCATCCAAGCAAACCACAACAAGGTGGTGAGTGAACTTGGGAAGGCATCCAAGCAAATCACAATGAGGTGGTGTGAGAACCTGGGAAGGCATCCAAGTGAACCACAAAAAGGTGGTGAGCAACCCCTGAGAAGGGCAGATATCCAAAAAAGTGAACGATCCCTGGGAAGGGCTGAGATCCAAGTAAACCACGACAAATGATGACATCTGTAGAACAGTATCAAAAGACTGTACATGGGTCATTTTTTTTACATTTTAAATGTTGTGTCACATGCATGAATAGATGATAATTCTGTACGTGATCCATCGAGCAGGTTAGGTGTCAAGGTCCTATCCTGTCAGAGTCAAAAGCGATGGCTGCCAAGAACGATGTACGAGGACAATCGACCGGAGACGAGACCCGGCGGTTACGAGACGAGCGACCGGATACGAGACCCGGCACTCACAGGACAATCGACCGGAGACGAGACCCGGCGGTTACGAGACAAGCGACCGTATACGAGACCCGGCACTCACAGGACAATCGACCGGAGACGAGACCCGGCGGTTACGAGACGAGCGACCGTATACGAGACCCGACCCTCACAGGACAATCGACCGGAGACGAGACCCAGCGGTTACGAGACGAGCGACCGGATACGAGACCCGGCACTCACAGGACAATTGACCGGAGACGAGACCCAACGGTTACGAGACGAGCGACCGGATAAGAGACCCGGCACTCACAGGACAATCGACCGGAGACGAGACCCGACGGTTACGAGACGAGCGACCCGATACGAGACCCGGCACTCACAGGACAATCGACCGGATACGAGACCCGGCGATTACGAGACGAGCGACCGGATACGAGACCCGACACTCACAAGACGATCAACCGGATACGAGACCCGGTGATCACGAGACGAGCTACTGGATACGAGACCCGGTGCAAACGAGACGATCGATTGGAAGACGAAACCCGACGACTAACAATGCTGTTAGTGATTGATGCATTGACACCGTTACGAATGTTTTGCATGTCTTACATCTTGCGTTGCATCATAAGTTATATGTGTTGCATCATGTATGTATTGTCATTCTTGCGCACTGTCATTCATGCATCGGGTGTCTATTTCTTTATCCTGTTCATTTCATTTAACATTTCATAAACATGATAAAGAGGGGCAGCTGTAGACACCCAAATTTTGCACTTCGTATACTAACCCTGACAGGAGGGCAAAATCATCAAGTGAACCGGCCTACGAGAGCAGAGGATGGGCACGAGTACGAACACTCGACGCCACCGCGACGATTTACAACCAAAACCGACGTGACAACAAGGCCGTCCGAAATGAGCATTCCCGAATGATGTGACACGTCTCCCGGTAATTCTCGGAATGCAAAATACAAGCCTTTCGGCGAAAACCGACGTCACGACACGAGAATCGAGGCATGGTGCGAAAATCGAGAAAGTCAAACCGTCCAGCCGCGGATTGATCTGCGGCCAATAAGTGCGCCTTCTGAAAATACGAAACTCGAAACACGGAACTCGAAACCAGGCTGAGTGGCTGGTGGGCAGCCAGCCAGCCGCAGATCAATCTGCGGCTGCCCTTGGCAGCCTATTTCAGCTCATTCCTTCATTCAGCATACAGGAGGTTAGCAGGCGGAGAGAAGAAAAAGAATAGGCAGCAGCAGCTCGAAAAAGGAGGAAGAAATAGCAAGAATTTGCAAGAAAATAGAGAGAAAAGAGGGGAAAAAGTGAGAAATTTTATCTTTTATGTAAGATTATATATCATATATTTTCTACTCTACTCAATATACAAGTTCATACACATTGTGAGGATTATTTGCAAGGTGAAAAGACCATTTCTATAGTAATTTTTGTATATCATTTTGTTAATCTTCTTGTCAATTAGGTTATGTGAAATGTAGTTTTTCTTGTACATTGTTGTGGATCCATGGATTGAGGACTATTAGTGAGGGTTCCAAATGGAACGAAATTCTTCCTAATGGCCCGATGATATCCATTTGATGATTTTTAGCTCGTTATAGTAATGTAGCAATTTTGGATGTGAGCCTAGGAACGCGACCCCGTGGTCCAAATCTGATGATGGATATTTTTGGATGTATGTAATAGGGCCGATGTACCCTTTATTGTAAATATGTAATTGTCGGGCCTTAAAACGATATCAAGTCGAAAATCGGGTTTAAGGCCCCGTAATAGTGAAATATGTGATTGTGGGCGTTGGGGTTATTCGGATGGCTTACATGCCCATGAATAGCCCCCACGTATTTTAATGTTTGGTTTGATTTGTGACACAAAAATTGATTTCAAGTTAAACGATGAAGATTTCTATAAAATCAATCAAATTAGGTTATTAGCACTACGAGGCTAAAATTTGGAAATGCTAATGAATGTCGATTCCTATTTAGCGAGAAGGCTAAAGGAAAAATTGTTTTCAAACATCACAAAAATGATTTTATAAAAATAAGTAACGTTTTATTAAATCTTTGTGCATAGGGTTAAAGAGATCCTAGAAGTTGCCCATCATGCTATTTACGAAAGCAACGTATAGATCTCGATTCCTATTTTGACGAAGGTTTAGAAAACTCTTGTTTTTGCCAAAACGACACCTAATGAAAATCTCATGGTTTTTGACAATTAAAATCAAACATTTCTCATAAAGCTTTCTCGTATAAGCCGGAGGACATTCTAAAGTATTCTCAAAAGAAACACGACTTTTCATAAAAATCCCAAATGGTTTCTTCATGCAAACTCACCACGACATTCACATAGGCACACACACGCGCGCACACACATATTCAAGAATTAAAGGATAGGAAAAGCATCAAGATTGCGGTAACCGTGTTTCCCGGAAGTCGGGTGGTGCCTAACACCTTCCCCTCGCTTAAGCAAGCCCCCGAACTCTATGAATCTCGGTTCGCAGACCAATTAATTCGGAGTCACACATGAGCCAGCGATTTACGAAAACGAAACTCGGATGAGTTGGTACATCCATTTCAAATATACCAACTGGCGACTCTGGTTAATTGGCTCATCATAAAAAACGATCTTTCGAAACCCCGTAGACATTTATGCCGACCTTTTCCAAAAAATCATCTAATGAAAAGACTAAAATTGGAAAGGATAAACCATCGTGAAGGAAGCGATTCCTCCCGGCGTCGACAGGCGATACTAAACTTAAGAACTGAAGTTTTTTTTATTAATTGTTTATTCTTCTTAATTAATTTCTATTAGTTTAGTTAATCAATGTTCAAAACCCCTTATCTTTTATTTCTTGTTAGAAACCTTAGAATAAATTAAGACATAATCACTCTCTATGGGATCAACCCTTACTTCTTACTGTACTGAATTTAGTGTTCATAGAGTTATAGTGAGGATTTAATTTTAGAGTGTTAACGACAGCTCCAAAACTTTGGCGCCGTTATCGGGGAGTGTTATTTGTTTTTATTTATTCTTTGTTTTTGTTTATTTATTCTTTATTTTATTTTATTTTTATTTTTAGTTTAGGACTCGATCCTCTCACTCTCTTGAATTGAAATCTGATCCAGAGTTAGAGCAAATTGCACGAAAAGATGGTTGCTCTCAACAACAACAGGACTTTGAAAGAATTAGCTACTCCTAATCTTGATCAACCAACATTGTGTATTGAATATCCTACTTTAGATGCTACTTTTGAATTGCAATCAAGATTAATACACCTTTTGCCTATTTTTTATGGTCTCACATGTGAAGATCCGTACAAGCATCTAAAGGAGTTTCATATGGTGTGTTCCACCATGAAACCACAAGGAGTAACATAAGAGCAGATAAAACAAAGTTATTACAACAAAAGCCTTTAAAAGACTTAAAGTATTCAAAACAGTAATTAAACTAATTAACAGGTCCTTTCCCTTTATCGACCCAGATGTGCCGGGATTACCATTTAAAACTGCAAAAGAAGATATGCGCAAGAATGAGCTACAAATGCTCAGCAAGTTCATTTGAATATGTAAACACAATGTGTTTGATTTGAAAGATGTCAATTGATGTATAACTGAGGGTTCTGTATCTGAACCATATATTTCATTTAGTTCTATCAGTCTTCAATGACTTAGAACCATTTGATTTCGGATATCTGGTAGGGGATCAGCCTCACCAATATTCTAGGAGTATGCATATCATCCTACCATTTATGTCAATTTTATTTCATTGACGGTCACACTACCTTATCATAAGGCTTTCGAGTTCACCTTACATCCAAGGTGTCCCATTTTACTTAGTATAAGATGTCGTACCAAAATAATTTAGTTTGACACAACAATTTAAGCTTCATCAAGCAATATATGAATAATAATTCATTTTTAAGTTATGCTGAACAAGAATCAATAACTTCACAATAATCGATAGCAAGATATAGATGACTTGCATAAATATAAGTTGAATAAGGTTAGGACACTTGCCTTAGCGTAGTTCGTTATAATTTAATACAGTTGGTCAACGTATGTAGTCTACGTACACCAATAATAAGCGTTAAAACTTATATAAACATGTATTACGCTAATATAGACAAGTTTCATTAAGGTTCGACGTTGATTCGGTATCTCGGTCACGTCCTTAATAGCTAAACACATAGATTGTTCGATAAAACTTCATTTGGAAGCTTAATTATTAGTGTCGACGCCGGGAGAATCGCTTTCTTTGGTGATTATTACCCTTTCCAATTTTAGCCTTTTCATTAGATGATTTTTTGGAAAAGGTCGGCACCAGTGTCGACGCCGGGAGAATCTGCGGCTGGCTGGCCGCCACCCATCCACTCAGCTGATTTTCGGTTTTCGTGTTTCGAGTTCCGTGTTTTCAAAAGGCGCACTTATTGGCCGCAGATCAATCCGCGGCTGGCTAGCTTGACTTTCTCGATTTTTGTGCTACGCCTCGATTCTCGTGTCGTGACGTCAGGTTTCGCTGACAATCTCGTATTTTGTAGTCCGGGCATTACTGGGAGACGTGCCACATCATTCGGGAATGCTCATTTCGGACGGCCTTGTTGTCACGTCGGTTTCGGTTGTAAATCGTCGCGGTGGCGTCGAGTGCTCGTACTTGTCCATCCTTTGCTCTCGCAGGCCGGTTCATTTGACGAATTTGCCCTCCTGTCAGGGTTAGTATACGAAGTGCAAAATTTGGGTGTCTACAGCTGCCCCTCTTTATCATGTTTATGAAATGTTAAATGAAATGAACAGGATAAAGAAATAGACACCCGATGCATGAATGACGGTGCACAAGAATGACAATACATACATGATGCAACTAATACAACTTATGATGCGACGCAAGATGTAAAGCATGCAAAACATCCGTAAGGGTGTCAATGCATCAATCCCTGACCGCATTTGTTAGTCATCGGGTTTCGTCTTCTAGTCTCGTGATCACCGGGTCTCGTATCCGGTTAATCGTCTTGTGAGTGCCGGGTCTTGTATCCGGTCGCTCGTCTCGTAATCACCGGGTCTCGTATCCGGTCGCTCGTCTCGTAATCGCCGGGTCTCATATCCGGTCGATTGTCCTGTGAGTGCCGGGTCTCGTATCCGGTCGCTCGTCTCGTAATCGCCGGGTCTCGTATCCGGTCGATTGTCCTGTGAGTGCCGGGTCTCGTATCCGGTCGCTCGTCTCGTAATCGCCGGGTCTCGTATCCGGTCGATTGTCCTGTGAGTGCCGGGTCTCGTATCCGGTCGATCGTCTCGTAACCGTTGGGTCTCGTATCCGGTCGATTATCCTGTGAGTGCCGGGTCTCGTATCCGGTCGATTGTCCTGTGAGTGCCGGGTCTCGTATCCGGTCGCTCGTCTCGTAACCGCCGGGTCTCGTATCCGGTCGATTGTCCTGTGAGTGCCGGGTCTCGTATCTGGTCGCTCGTCTCGTAATCGCCGGGTCTCGTATCCGGTCGATTGTCCTGTGAGTGCCGGGTCTCGTATCCTGTCGCTCGCCTCGTAACCGCCGGGTCTCGTATCCGGTTGATTGTCCTGTGAGTGTCGGGTCTCGTATCCGGTCGCTCGTCTCGTAACCGCCGGGTCTCGTATCCGGTCGATTATCCTGTGAGTGCCGGGTCTCGTATCCGGTCGCTCGTCTCGTAATCGCCAGGTCTCGTATCCGGTCGATTGTCCTATTGGTGCCGGGTCTCGTATCTGGTCACCCATTTTGTAATCGCCGGGTCTCGTATCCGGTCGATTGTCGTGTGAGTGCCGGGTCTCGTATCCGGTCGCTCGTCTCGTAATCGCCGGGTCTCGTATCCAATCGATTGTCCTGTTGGTGCCGGGTCTCGTATCCGGTCACCCATTTCATAATCACCGGGTCTCGTCTCCGGTTGATTGTCTTGTTGGTGCCGGGTCTCGTATCCGGTCACCCATTTCGTAATCACCAGGTCTCGTCTCCGGTTGATCGTCCTCGTACATCGTTCTTGTCAGCCATCGCTTTTGACTCTGATAGGCTAGGACCTTGACACCTAACCTGCACGATGGATCACGTACAAAAATTATCATCTATTCATGCATGTGACACAACATTTAATATGTAAATTGATGAAAAATGACCCCTGTACAGTCTTTTGATACTGTTCTACAGATGTCATCATTTGTCGTGGTTTGCTTGGATCTCAGCCCTTCCCAGGGATCGCTCATTTTTTTGGATATCGGCCCCTCCTAGGGGTTGTTCACCACCTTGTTGTGGTTCGCTTGGATGCCTTCCCAGGTTCTCCCACCATTTTATTGTGATTTGCTCGGATGCCTTCCTAGGTTCACTCACCACCTTGTTGTGGTTTGCTTGGATGCCTTCCCAGGGTGCTCACCACCTTGTTGTGGTTTGCTTGGATGCCTTCCCAGGTTCACTCCTTGTTTGGATACCAGCCCTTCCCAGGGTCATTGATTGTTTTGGATACCAGCCCTTCCCAGGGGTCATTGATTGGTTGGATACCAGCCCTTCCCAAGGGTTATTGATTGGTTGGATACCAGCCCTTCCCAGGGGTCGTTGATTGTTTGGATACCAGCACTTCCCAGGGGTCGTTGATTATTTGGATCTCTGCCCTTCCCAGGGGTCGTTGTTTGTTTGGATCTCAGCCCTTCCCAGGGGTCGTTGGTTGTTTGGATCTCAGCCCTTCCCAGGGGTCATTGATTGTTTGGATCTCAGCCCTTCCCAGGGGTCGTTGGTTGTTTGGATCTCAGCCCTTCCCAGGGGTGGTTGTTTGTTTGGATCTTAGCCCTTCCCAGGGGTCGTTGATTGTTTGGATCTCAGCCCTTCCCAGGGGTCGTTGGTTGTTTGGATCTCAGCCCTTCCCAGGGGTCGTTGATTATTCGGATCTCAGCCCTTCCCAAGGGTTGCTCGATTTGATTTGAGTGATTTCTTGAAGTGGGATGTGTGATCGACTTCTGTCCTGGATCTCCCACCAACATCGTCCACGTACCATGCCGCAAAAGCCATCACGGTCTGATCATTTGTGAGGTTGAAAGCGATGTGCTTGTACTTTCCTGAAGATTTCATTTTGATCGTACCTGCATGCATGAAAAAGATGTTATGCATGATCTGGCAGATATGTTATGGACAGATGCATGTGCACAACATATGTTTAGATAGAAATAGCCCCTGTTCAGTCAAATGATACGATTCGACAGTCGTCGTTTGTTTGCCAACATTTGATTGGATCACGCCTCGTCATGAAGTGTAGTTTCTAGACTTCAACCTTGGTTTGGTACTCTGCCTGTTCTTGGTCGTCTTCATTTCATCGAGTTGAGGCAGTCTGTTTCGCTCTCTGTGATGATCAACAGCTATGTTGGGCTCCTTGGCCTTTTGATCATTTCTGATGGCCAATATGTTGTTGTCCCGCCTTATATCATCCTTGTATATGCTCATGCACGTGGATCATTTAGATGTTGAGGCAGTGATAGTCAGGATTGGGGAGAGGCCTAATGATGAGAAGTTCTGTACAGCCTCAGCTTCCTTCTATTTCACGATTCTTAACTGCCCCTGCCTTGGCGCGTGTCGCTACCAAGAATTTCTATCGAAAACTTGCGATGTTGACCGTGCTGAGTTATCTATAGCTCTGCAAGATCCTGCATATCAGATGACTAACAAATGCCAAAACTTGAAAGCTCGGGCCGTTGGTGTTAGTTCAACACAAAGATATTATAATCTCGACAAAAGAGTAAATGCAGTTAAAGCACATGAAATTGAATATCTGTTGATCGCACAATCTAGCGAGTTGTGACCCGTGAATGTACTAGATTGGAAATTATTTTCAATCCCTCATGAGTTGATGATTCTCTATTTAACGAGTTATGAAATCGTAAGAACACCTTCAAGCATTCATGGTCATTGTACGTGAGTAAGGTCGAATTCAAAAGAACTACCTTCCCTCGTCAAAGGTACTCTGTCTCCATTCTCGACAACATCTTTGGCAGGATTGACGTCATATGACAAATGCACTGTGCGATGCAGCATTCAGTAGGGGTTTCTCTTTCATGACTTCTTGTTTAAGGCCGAGAGTTTTTCGTATTATCTTTTCTCTTTATTAGCCCCCTTCACTTGTCTCGTTTTCTTAGGCTATTCAAAGTTACCCATTTAACGAGTTTTGGACCAATAACTCCCAAACCAGACGGTTTTGGGGCATTAGGTGTGCAGACACCCCTTCGGGTTTATTTACTCGAGTAACAAAGGCCACGGTTCGAGACAAGCTGGTGGTCTGCACCATTCATTCTTTGCTTGACCTTGCGCAAGATTCGTTTTCTTAGGCTTGAGTTACCCATGTAGCGAGTGTTAGGCCGGTGACTCCCAAACCAGACGGCTTTAGGGCACCAGATGCAGAGACACCCCTTAGGCTTAATTACTCGAGTAGCCCATGCCACGATTCGAATCTGCTCGGGCCTCCTCTACTGTAATGCTCATTTTCTTAGGCTCTGAGTTACCCATGTAACGAGTGTTGGGCCAACGACTCCCAAACCAGATAGCTTTAGGGCACCAGGTGTAGAGACACCCCTCGGGCTTAATTACTCGAATAACCCAGGCTACGATTCGAGACATTAGCTTGATAATCATTTATCGTCTGACTTCTTGATATTAGCTTGATAATTATTGACTGTCTGACTACGTGTTAATTTCCATCAACGTCGTCATAGTTTTATACCCCACAACTAAAAGTTTGTGCAATGCAAAGTGAAGACTGGCACATGAGGTCGATTCTGTTGCAAACGTTGCTTTGAATTAAGGCTTTGTACCTGATCAAAAGGTTGAATAGCCTTTTTCGTCTAATCATACTCACGATCGTGCTCCACGGCTGCTTGTCAGAATTAATCCGATTCCTATCAAGTCAAATAAAATCCCCTTTCACGCGGGTCATCGTATCCCGGGAAAACTATGCTTGACAAATGCCAGATGATCGTATCGTTGAAGATTGAATTGACATGAGGTAGCATTTGATGATGGTGCATGTTGATGGGATTGTTGCATGGGTGCCAATTTGCACGTCATCATTTCCTGGGTAGTTGACAAATGCCCCAGTGTTAAGTTGCCTTTCTTGTGATCTCCCCCGTACTGGTTGCATCGGTATCTCACTGGGCTGACAAAAGATCCGGCCGGTCCTTTGACTTGTTGAAAGGTTTGGGGGATTTTTGATTTTTGAGATTTTTTTTTTGGATGGTCGAATATGCCCCTACTCCGGGTTCTTTGTGATCGTTAGGGGTTCTGATGTTTGCTGGTGATGGTTTGGTCTAAGTCGGGTTTGGGTTTATCTTCGACCCATCCTTTGATCTCGTCAGGCGTATTGTCGATATCTGTCTCGTCCTGCTCAATCCCCATCAGATCGAAATCTAGCTCTATACCAAAATCGTGATCCTCCTTCAAATTTGGCCTATCACTTGTCAGGCTAGAATGCCTCAAATCGGGGTACCTGACATAAAGCAAAAATGCTTGTCATATATATAAAACATTTCAGCACATGATCTTCTTTTTGGATAACATGACAAAATGACATGAGCGTGCAGGGATTTGAAATAAAACTCAGAATTTTAAAACCCATTGATCTTCTACTGACCGGGATTCATTGCCATACTCCTGGATTTGCCCCTTCTTGGATATCACCTGCTGCACGGTCCAACTGGCCACGGTGAGGTCAAGCAATGGAGCTCATTAGGAGGTGCATGGATCGCATTGGCATGGACCAGGCATTGATGGCATTTCCTGACATGCGTATCGCAGTCAGTTTTCATGGTTAGCCAGTAGTGACCCGTTCACATGATTTTCTTTGCCAAAAATGTTCTGCTCATATGGGCTCCGCACACATCGCCATGTACTTCGTTCATTAATCTGTGGGCTTCTTCGGCTTCCAGATATCTCAGCAGTCCCATAGCTAGGTCCCATTTATGCAAATCGTCTCCGCTTAGGAAGAATTTCACTGCCCATCTTTGGATTCTCTTTCCTCGGTCAGATCTGCATTTTCGGGAGAGGAGCTGTCTCGAAGGAACTCTTTTTAATGTTTTGATACCGAGCCCATTTAGGAGGGGCGTCACTATGGGAGATTTCTCCGATCTGATCCTCATAGGCCGGACAAGTCTGTACCGCAATTTCCCCCTTAAAGCTCGTCTCGTACCGTGATGTGTGAATCAGGGAAGCCAGTGTGGCTAGAGTATCCGCAAAGTCATTTTGATTTCTGGGAACGTGCCGAAAGGCAATATCTTCGAATTGTTTGGCAAGTTTGATGATGAGGCGATGGTAGGGCAATAGCCGAAGCCCTTTGGTGCTGTATATTCCCATGGCCTGTCGGATGACCAATTCGGAGTCTCCAACTACTATCATCCTTTTGATTCCCATTCCCAGGGCTAATCTCAGTCTTAGGATGCATCCCTCGTATTCGGTCGTATTGTTGGAGTGGCAGAACTATAATTTCATGGCTACCGGCTTCTGCCATTTGGATGGATGGAGTATGGACTTTACGGCCTCTTAGTTGGGTCCTAGGGGCAATCTCGCAAAACAAACAAGGGCCGTAATTTAGTACTGTGCCAGTTACAAGTTGGCAGATGTATGTCAACACTGATGCATGATTATTATATTATTCTTTTTTTTTAGGTTCTCTAATCTGATCCTGCAAAATAAGGTCAGTGTTTGATGACAGGATAGTATTTAGAAGTTTTAGAAAACCTTGGTACGTGGTACGGATTGCCTTCCTGCAAAAACCATGTCAGTATTCTCTTTATATGTGTAGGTGATGTAATCACATGATACAGGACATATTTATTACGATGATGACGGTATGACAGTTGTATGCCATTTACATGACATTTATTTATTTGACTGAACGATAAAAGGGCATGAAGAAGCTTCCCTTTCGTTAGGTTTATCAGAGGCTGACCTACCTTAGGGTTACTCTCGCGGGCTTTTCGGCATGAAGGTCCCCAAATCTTCGCAATCTACTCGTTTGAATCCTTTCGATTGGAGCGGATTTGGGTGGTGCGTTTCCTGAGCCATCTCCAGGGAGCAGCCCCTTCGAGTCCAGTAATAAGCAACCGACGGGTTCGCCTCAAGAGGAGGTACACTTTCAACATACATTCACATTCATCGTCCTCACCGTATGCATATGATTACTTTGAAGTAAAGCAATTCCATTCAACCATTCATTCATTGGTAAAACACATTCACACAACAACAGGTCAAAATATCGCACGCATACACATTCATGAATTTTAAAGGATAGGACAACATCAAGACTTGAACGCGGCTTAAGCCCTCTAATGTCCCCAGCAGAGTCGCCAGCTGTCGACGCCGGGAGGGATCGCCTCCGTGGTGAATATTACCCTTTCCAATTTTAGCCTTTTCATTAGATGATTTTTTGGAAAAGGTCGGCACAAGTGTCGACGGGGTTTCGAAAGATAGTTTTTTATGATGAGCCAATTAACCAGAGTCGCCAGTTGGTATATTTGAAATGGATGTACCAACTCATCCGAGTTTTGTTTTCATAAATCGCTGGCTCATGTGTGACTCCGAATTAATTGGTCTGCGAACCGAGATTCATAGAGTTCGGGGGATTGCTTAAGCGAGGGGAAGGTGTTAGGCACCCCCCGACTTCCGTGAAACAAGGTTACCGCAATCTTGATGCTTTTCCTATCCTTTAATTCTTGAATGTGTGTGTGCGCGCGTGTGTGCCTATGTGAATGTCGTGGTGAGTTTGCATGAAGAAACCATTTGGGTTTTTTTGAAAAGTCGTGTTTTCTTTTGAGAATGCTTTAGAATGTCCTCCGGCTTATACGAGAAAGCTTTATGAGAAAGGTTTGATTTTAATTGTCAAAACTATGAGATTTTCATTAGGTGTCGTTTTGGCAAAAACAAGAGTTTTCTAAACCTTCGTCAAAATAGGAATCGAGATCTATACGTTGCTTTCATAACTCAAATGATGGGCAACTTCTAGGATCTCTTTAACCCTATGCACAAAGATTCAATAAAACGTTACTTATTTTTATAAAATCATTTTTGTGATGTTTGAAAACGATTTTTCCTTTAGCCTTCTCGTTAAATAGGAATCGACATTCATTAGCATTTCCAAATTTTAGCCTCGTGGTGCTAATAACCTACTTTGATTGATTTTATAGAAATCTTCATCGTTTAACTTGAAATCAATTTTTGTGTCACAAATCAAACCAAACATTAAAATGCGTGGGGGCTATTCATGGGCATGTAAGCCATCCGAATAACCCCAACGCCCACAATCACATATTTCACTATCACGGGGCCTTAAACCCGATTTTTGACTTGATATCGTTTTAAGGCCCGACAATTATATATTTACAATAAAGGGTACATCGACCCTATTACATACATCCAAAATGTCCATCATCGGATTTGGACCACGGGGTCGCGTTTCTAGGCCCACATCCAAAATTGCTACATTACTATAACGAGCTAAAAATCATCAAATGGATATCATCGGGTCATTTGGAAGAATTTCGTTCCATTTGGAACCCTCACTAATAGTCCTCAATCCATGGATCCACAACAATATACAAGAAAAACTACATTTCACATAACCCAATTGACAAGAAGATTAACAAAATGATATACAAAAATTGCTATAGAAATGGTCTTTTCACCTTGCAAATAATCCTCACAATGTGTATGAACTTGTATATTGAGTAGAGTAGAAAATATATGATATATAATCTTACACAAAAGATATAATTCCTCACTTTTCCCCCTCTTTTCTCTCTATTTTCTTGCAAATTCTTGCTATTTCTTCCTCCTTTTCCGAGCTGCTGCTGCCTATTCTTTTTCTTCTCTCCGCCTGCTAACCTCCTGGATGCTGAATGAAGGAATGAGCTAAAATAGGCTGGCCAGAGCTAGCCACCACCCATCCACTTAGCTGATTTTCGGTTTCCGTGTTTCGAGTTCCGTGTTTTCAAAAGGCGCACTTATTGGCCGCAGATTAATCCGCGGCTGACTGGCTTGACTTTCTCGATTTTCGTGCTACGCCTCGATTCTCGTGTCGTGACGTCGGATTTCGCCGACAGGCTCGTATTTTGCAGTCCGGGAATTACTGGGAGACGTGCCACATCATTCGGGAATGCTCATTTCGGACGACCTTGTTGTCACGTCGGTTTCGGTTGTAAATCGTCGCGGTGGCGTCGAGTGCTCGTACTTGTCCATCCTTTGCTCTCGCAGGCCGGTTCATTTGACGAATTTGCCCTCCTGTCAGGGTTAGTATACGAAGTACAAAATTTGGGTGTCTACAATTAGTCTAAATAATTTATTTATTATTTATAACACTTTTAGAAGCTTAATATTATTTTTAAATAATTTTTATAAGCCTAGAAATATTTTTAAATAATTTTACAAGTATAGGAATATTTTTAAATGATTTAATTATCACTTAGAATAATTTTTAAAACATTAAAATGTTATTTAAATAATTTATTTATCATTTAGAATATTTTTAGATACCTAAAATATTATTTAAATGATTTATTTATCATTTATAATATTTTTAAAAAGATAGAATATTATTTAAATGATTTATTTTATCATTAATAATATTTTTAGAATTTATTTTATTATTAAAATAATTTATTTATTACTTATAATAATTTTCAAAACTTAGTTTAATATTTAAATGATTTAATCATCATTTATAATATTTTTAAATACTAAAATATTATTTAAATGAATTATTTATCATTAATAATATTTAATATTTTATTTAATTATTATATATAATAATTTTATTTACTTTAATATCATTTTTAAATAATTAATATAATTATTTAATAATTTAATATTATTTTTAAATAATTAAAACAATTATTAAATGATTTATTATAATTATTATTTATTATTTAATTAAATTAAATAATATTTCAGATTTATGTAAAAATATTAAAAATAAAGTTTTATAATTAAAAATAAATTTTTGAATATAATTATTAATTATTAATAATTATTTAATATTTATTTATTATTTTATAATTTATTTAATTAATTTTTATTTATTTTAAAAAAAAATCCGTCGCTAAAGGGCTTTAGCGACGGTCTGCATACGTTTATAGGTTTCTGGGAACATGCATTTCGTCGCTAAAGGTGTTCTTCATGAAGAACACTTGGTCAATGTTAAACAGTGACTTTGGACCTCAAATTAATCTCAGTTGGGTTATTGTTTGTTTTTTATTTTTGTTTGTAGTTATAGCCAACATGGCAGTGTACAACGACATGTTAAATATCGACTCAAACAACATCAATTGATGCTCTAAAAATCATGGTCAAACTAGCCATTCATAACTGTTCTTGAGTTTCTGGGTTACCCAGAAACTCAGAAACTCAGTCACTCATAACGGTCAATGTGGTTTGACCGCTTATAACTTTGATTCCAGTTTATCTTAATGTATTTTGATGATTTATACTTGTAGATTACATGGCAAGGAACAGATACAAACATTTAGACTTCATAAATTATACCATGTGATCGAGATCTGGGCTTGACAAAGTCTTGTCAGACTCTGTCAGGACCTTCATATGATTTCTGGGTTACCCAGAAATCAGTTTGCATGGTCGGTCAATGGGTTTTGACCACCTATAACTTTTTACTGTAAAATATTTTGAGCCTTCTACAAGTTGGATATTAAAGTTAACATGACATACTACTGATTCATGCTTTAAAACACATCAAACGAACATTTTAAGCCGAGCAAAAGCTCTAACAAACTAGTTTGTCAGACTGTTCTTGACTGCTAAGAACAATTTGCTATTTTTGCCTAATTTTGATATCTAGATGTAAACATGTTTTAACCGCCCAGATCACTTAATTACATATTAATAAACATTCCTAAATACTAAAACATAACATCTAATTCAATATTAAAGATCTAGCAATAAATTAGGGTTTATGCACATTTTTCTTCAAATTTTGATTTCTGGCTTTTAATTCTGAGCTTGTGATTGCAGAGGCTTGTTTATTTATGATTGTAAGTGTATAAGCTTTGAAATTTTCGTGGCTTAACTGACCAGCATGATGTTCTATTTATAGTAATTCCAAATTAGGGTTTTCTTTAGTTTCTTTCCCACTTTAACCTCCAAAATATCTAACCTAGTTACTTGTGCTGCTCAATTCTGATCCTAGATTGACATGCTTGTGCTGGAGTGTGTTGAGCACAAGTTAGCACACCTAGCTCAATTTCTATTGGTTTAAATTTTATTTTTGATTTATTTACTTACTAATTAAATCTAGATTTTTGTTAATCATGATTAGAATGTTTAATCATGTTTAGTAATACTTTAATTAAGTTAATATATCACAATTAAAGTTTATCATTTCATAATTTAATGTTATTGAATCAACTTAGGGTTTTAGGGTTTCAAATTAGGGTTTAGGGTTTTCAATCCTATAATTAGGGTTTTAATCTTCAATTAGGGTTTTAATATAAGTTCAATGATTCATAATTAATATTATGATTCGTTATTTAAAATCTAATTATATCAATTAAGATTCTTGTACAGTAATTAGGGTTTTAGTTGACCAATTCGGACAACTTTTATCAATTAGGGTTTTCAAATTAGGGTTTCTAATTAAGTTTAACATTTTAAACCCTAGTTAACTTATTTTAGAATTTTATCAGTTAATATAATATTATATTAATTCCGAAGCACGACAAAGCACTTCGTCATTTCCAAGCACGACACAACAGCTTACAAAAATAATTTGTCGAGACGCTTCTCGGTGAATTCGCTGGAAGCACGATAAATCATTTTGTCCGTGTAAGCACGACACAACTGCTTGGCGAAAAATTTTTATTTGACCGAATTCTTAATTAGAATACACAATCACATAATATAAAGTCCGAACATGAAATTTTATTTATTAAACACATAATTTACATATACAAATCTTATTAGGGTTCGGAATATTACATTCACCCCTACTAATAAGAATTTCGTCCTCGAAATTACGGTACAGATTATAAAAATAAGTGTGGGTAATTATCTCGCATTTTACTCTCGAGCTCCCACGTAGCTTCCTCTATGTTTTGATTCCTCCAAATAACTTTGACTGAAGGGATCACTTTATTTCGTAGATGTTGTTCTTTCCTATCTATGATTTCGATAGGAACTTTCTCATAAGATAAATCCTTCTCGATCTGAATGGGTTCGTAATCGATAACGTGTTTATAATCAGGTTTATATGCTCGTAACACGGACACATGAAACACGTTATGGATATGTTCTAACTCAGGAGGCAAGGCTACCTCATAAGCTACTTCACCTATTTTTCTCAATATCTGAAATTGTCCAATGAATCGTGGACTCAATTTTCCTTTCTTGCCGAAACGTATTTTTCCATTCCATGGAGAAACTTTTAAAAACACGTGACTACCAATATCAAAATCTTGTAGCTTCCTGTGTCGATCCGCATATTTCTTTTGTCGATCTTGAGACGCTTGTAATCTTCCTCGTATAATTCGAACTACCTTAGCGGTTTGTTGAACTATTTCGGGTCCTAGCATTTGTCATTCCCCAACCTCGTCCCAACATAATGGCGTCCTACATTTTCTTCCATACAACGCTTCAAATGGTGGTATTCCTATGCTGGCATGGTAACTATTCTTGTAGGAAAATTCTACCAAAGGTAATTGATCTTTCCAACTTCCCTTGAAATCCATGATGCAATAGCGCAATATGTCTTCCAATGTCTGAATGGTTCTCTCACTCTGACCGTCTGTTTGTGGGTGATATGCTGTGCTTAGTATCAACTGAGTTCCTAAGTGTTTCTGGAGACTTGTCCAAAAATTTGAAGTAAATCGGGGATCTCGGTCTGATATTATAGAAACAGGAACTCCATGTCTAGAAATAATTTCATTGATGTAAAGTTTGACTAACTGGTCAAGACTGAAGTTGACTTTTATGGGTAGAAAATAAGCTGATTTGGTAAGACGATCTACAATTACCCAAATGGCATTGTGACCTTTCTGTGTATTTGGAAGACCTATGACAAAATCCATGGTAATATGCTCCCATTTCCACTCAGGAATTTCTAAGGGTTGTAATAATCCACTCGGCTTTTGGTGTTCAGCTTTAACCCTTTGACACGTTAAACATTTACTTACCCACTCTGCTATTTCTCTTTTCATATTAGACCACCAAAAATGTTGGCTCAAGTCTTTATACATTTTTGTACTCCATGGATGTACAACGAATTTAGAATTGTGGGCTTCATTCAGTATTTCGTCTTTTAGTTCTTGTACTGAAGGTACCCAAATTCTATTTTCGTATCTTGATGAGTGGGTTTTACATCTACGAATTGAGTACGTTTGACTTGATAATTTGTGAGTTCTTAAGTATTTTAAGTTAGTATTAGGTATTTATAGTGTTTTTATGTTATTTTGTAGGAAGAAGCAAGGAAACGCAATCCGAACATCTTTTGGAGTACAATAAGCAAGCAAACGCAAGAAGGGAAGATTGCAGGGCTTTTAACACTAGGTTGGATGTATGTTCTTGGTTTGGAACTTGGATTGTATTGTAGAGCTACTCCTTAGCTTTCCGAAACATCTTGAATCGTCACAATTGAAGTTCGAATGAGAAAGTAATGACCGTTTTACCAACGGACGTTGAACCTCAAAGTTTGGAGTTGCCATTTGCATTGCACTCACTTCAAGCCCAATTTCGACTTTGATCCAATCTGAATCTCTCGATTCTCAAAGAATAAAAGTTGTAGATCTCGTCGAGAGATTCGATTTGATAGGTGTCAGGCCCCGTAACTCCTCTCGGATCAAAGGTTATGGCCATTTTACCAACAGATATCTGAGCAGAATTTGGTCCGGCGCGGCCGCGCCGGTTCCAAGTGTATTTTGGGCACAACCGCGCTAGTCTGCAGAGTGGGAAACATGATTTCTGGCACTTGGGCGCGGCCGCGCTGCGTCGGGTTGTTGAAAAGCTTATTTTTGACCCAAATTGAATGAAACAAGGATTGTAACTTCTAATTGGTTTAGGACTTTAACTAGAACCTATAAATACATGATGTGAGACATAGAATAGGGGATTTTGCTACTTTTTGCTAACCCTAGTTTGGGAGAAAGATATGGAGGCTTGAAGCAATTGTAAGAGCACAAATGATTCAATTAAGGAGCTGAAGGAGAGACTCAAGGATTGCGTCTACATATTCTATTCTCTTCTCTATCTCTTATTTTGTATTCTTGAATGCTTTATCAATTGTGGATTATGGATTTTAATTCAATCATGAACTAATTTCTTTTTAAGGTTATAATGGAACTTATTGCGTAGCTGTTATTGACATACTTCCTTGTTAATTATTGTTGATTATATTCAAATTCTCTATTATGATTTGTGATTAGTTGCTTAATTGCTTGATCAACAATTACCGTGGTAATCTATATGAACTCGAGAGATGGATAGATTTAGACCTAATCATAGTAGCATGTGATTGTGTTTTCTGCATATGATGGAATTCATAATTTGTGTTTAGGATAGAGATATACCTATACACCGCATGTAATCTGAAAGAGAACCTGAGCTTTAAATCCTTTTTAATTGTAATTCACATAGAGATATAGTGAATTAGTTAACTAGGATGTTCATCTTAATTCTATCTTTTGTGGATTTAAGTTGATTCGTTTATGATACATCGAGAGATGGTTATAAATATTGATGAGTTCTTGATTAACAATCCGGAATAATTAATATAACTTAACAGGAAGTGTACTAATTCAAGTGAAACATTAAGGGAAATTGTAATCTTAAGCCTTTTTATCTGAATTCAATTCTTGGTATTAGTAATTAGTTAGTTTAGTACTTTATTTTCAAAATTCAAAATCTTTTATCGAATTGTTTAAATAGAACTAATTTGATTATGAGTTAGTATTTGGTAATTATTATTAAATAATTCTCTGTGGGTTCGACACTCTCTTATCATTATATTACTTGTGGACTGCGTATACTTGCACGTATTTATTGATTGCTAAATCGACAAACAAGTTTTTGGCGCCGTTGCCGGGGAATTATTTTAATAATTTTTGCCATCATTAGCTTCAATCAAATTAGTTTTAATTTAAACATTTTGTTTTTATTTTAATTCTCTTCGTATATTTCTCTCTTTTCAGGTACCATGGATGACTTTGCTTATCAATGGCCATATACGAGAATAACTCAACCAAGGAAAATAGGGGTTGATGAAATCAATGCACTTTTTGCATTGTCAGCACAAAGTGAAATACTTTCGAAGAGGTTGGATGTTCTTGCAGCCCAACGTATTCAAAGGGTAGCAGTTATTTGTGATTGTGCTGACAATCATCTGAGTCATCAATGCACTGTCAATTTTGGACCGGTACAGTATGGTGGTAACTATCTCAACCAGTATGCATATCCTAACAAATATCAAGGTTGTGGGTATTACCCAGATTCTTCATGGAGCTATAATCAACAAGATCAATTCTACGCTCTAAGTCCAACATATGCACCAGAATTCTCATGTCCACCTCCATTGCCACAAGAAGAAAATTCAAGTTTGGTGGAACTCATGTCTAGGATCATAGCAAACCATAAGGAGATGATAAGGAGTCAGGAAGCATCAACTCAATATCTTAATAATCAGATGGCACAACTCATAAATACCTCAATCAATGGTCCTCAATACATGGATTCCGAACCTGAAACAGATAATTCAAGATTGGAGGAATTATGGTCCAAGTTCGTAGCATCAAATGAGGAGAGGAAGATTAATCAAGAGATGTCAATTCAAAATATTGAAAATCAAATAGATCAAATGTTCAAAGCCTTGAACAGCTGTCCTCAAAACACTTGGCTTTATAACATGAATTTTGAAACTGATGGTGAGCCCGAACCAAATCTACAACTGGATGAGCCACAAGATTTTGAAAGATGGGAGACAAGTGGGGATAAGGAAAATGAGACCATCAAAGATCTATCTTTAAGTGCTAATGAAGATGACCCTATTCTGTTAGTGCCCCAAGTGCCTTCTCCACCAAAGTTCAAGAATCCAGTCAGTTTTGCAAAACCGTATCCACTTGGTAGTCATGTCCTCGGTAAAGCTCTTTATAACATGAGAATTAGGACTACATTACAACCATGGTGGGATGAGAGAGAGGAGATAGAAGAAGAGCCCGTGGTATTTGACAAGATTCAATGCCCCAATCTAATCACGAACACAACAGAGGAAGCACCTAGCTATTGGAGAGTTGTAATTAGGAACCTATCTACAAAAAGCAAACTAGGTGACTTTGAAAAAATCGCCCCTACTGCAGCAAAACCTTCAAAAATTACATTGTTACTAATAGATGGAGGGTTACTCAATTATCGAAGGGGAATTGGATAGAAATTGAAGAAGTCGGGCTGACGACTATAAACCAAGCGCTTCTTGGGAGGCAACCCAAGTTTAATTTTAATTTTTAGTTTTTATTTATTTTATTAGGTTTCATAGTAGTTAATAAATTTGCTTCTAATGTGTTTACAGGTTATTCGAGTCCAATTCAAGTGCAATGCCTTATTCATTATGATGTGCCTAACCTACTCTTCAGACTTATCAGACAAGGAGGAAGATTGCTATATTTTCAGGGAAGTCCTTTGTTTTACTTTTTCCTATTTTAGCCATTGAGGACAATGTTTGGTTTAAGTTTGGGGGTGTGGTCTTGTTTTGTGTTATTTATTTTAGTTTATTAAGGCTACATTTTAGTTAGTATGTTTTAGGATAGATGAGAAATGGGTTGATTGAATCTGATTATGGCCAAAGATGAGAAAAAAATGTGTTTAATTTTTTGTAACTCTTGTGAAATTAAAAAGCATGCTTAGTTTTGACTTATACGTTGGGTTTATACTATTTGTGATTTTTTTGAACTTCAAAGCACATATCCATCTCTTTAACTAGTTGTGTCTTAAGAAAAAAAATTTGGTTGAATACTTGTGAAAGATATCATTGAAACTTTAAAATCTTATTTAAGCTTCATTCAAAGCGAAATTTAGGCATTAACATAAGTTTGGGGGAAATCTTGGGTTATTGAAAATTTTGAAAATTGTGAAACCTTCCTGAGTGAAAGAATAAATCATATGGTGGGTTGAGATGGAGCGTAAAACGCACTCACCCATAAACACAGGCATGAGAAGGAGCGTAAAACGCACTCGTGCGAGAGAAAACGGGATGTAACGTAAAACGCACTTGTTCAATGGGAAGTGAGATGGAGCGTAAAACACACTTACTAAAAAGGAAAGAAGAAAATAAAAGAAAATTTGTGTTTTGAATTACTTGGAAAGGGTTCAAGTGTGCTTAAATGTATGAAATATCTTTTTGATCCTTTAAATTTTATGTTTTGCCTTTATTAGCGGAGATTGATGTGAAAGCAGGTTTTTATAGTTGATTTGAAAATCTTTTATGAGTATTTGATTATATGATCTAGTGTGAGTTATAGCTAGTTGAACATTTGGATGCACACACACGCACTTAAAGGATCATGAGTAGTTGTGGAACTGATAATTAGGTTGAAATTTTAGGCTTTGCATGTTTTCAGAATTTTTTTTCTTGAGTTAACATTAGAAGAAAATCTTTGAGGCTATTATGTAAATTTGTATTGATTCATTGCTCGACTCGTGTGAGTTGTTATTTAGAATTAGTTGTTATAGTTGTTGTTCTTAGTGTTTGCTTGAGGACAAGTAAAGATTTAAGTTTGGGGGTATTTGACGAGTGGGTTTTACATCTACGAATTGAGTACGTTTGGCTTGATAATTTGTGAGTTCTTAAGTACTTTAAGTTAGTATTAGGTATTTATAGTGTTTTTATGTTATTTTGTAGGAAGAAGCAAGGAAACGCAATCCGAACATCTTTTGGAGTACAATAAGCAAGCAAACGCAAGAAGGAAAGATTGCAGGGCTTTTAACACTAGGTTGGATGTATGTTCTTGGTTTGGAACTTGGATTGTATTGTAGAGCTGCTCCTTAGCTTTCCAAAACATCTTGAATCGTCACAATCGAAGTTCGAATGAGAAAGTAATGACCGTTTTACCAACGGACGTTGAACCTCAAAGTTTGGAGTTGCCATTTGCATTGCACTCACTTCAAGCCCAATTTCGACTTTGATCCAATCTGAATCTCTCAATTCTCAAAGAATGAAAGTTGTAGATCTCGTCGAGAGATTCGATTTGATAGGTGGTAGGCCCCATAACTCCTCCCGGATCAAAGGTTATGACCATTTTACCAACACATTTTATTATAATTATTATTTATTATTTAATTAAATTAAATAATATTTCAAATTTATATAAAAATATTAAAAATAAAGTTTTATAATTAAAAATGAATTTTTGAATATAATTATTAATTATTAATAATTATTTAATATTTATTTATTATTTTATAATTTATTTAATTAATTTTTATTTATTTTTAAGAAAAATCCGTCATATCATGTGATCGAGATCTGGGCTTGACAAAGTCTTGTCAGACTCTGTCAGGACCTTCATATGATTTCTGGGTTACCCAAAAATCAGTTTGCATGGTCGGTCAATGGGTTTTGACCACCTATAACTTTCTACTGTGAAATATTTTGAGCCTTCTACCAGTTGGATATTAAAGTTAACATGGCATACTACTGATTCATGCTTTAAAATACATCAAACGAACATTTTAAGCCGATCAAAAGCTCTGACAAACTAGCTTGTCAGACTGTTCTTGACTGCCAAGAACAGTTTGCTATTTTTGCCTAATTTTGATATCTAGATGTTATAAAAATATGTTTTAACCGCCCAGATCACTTAATTACATATTAATAAACATTCCTAAACACTAAAACATAACATCTAATTCAATATTAAAGATCTAGCAATAAATTAGGGTTTATGCACATTTTTCTTCAAATTTTGATTTCTGGCTTTTGATTCTGAGTTTGTGATTATAGAGGCTTGTTTAGGTATGATTGTAAGTGTATAAGCTTTGAAATTTTCGTGGCTTAACTGACCAGCATGATGTTCTATTTATAGTAATTCCAAATTAGGGTTTTCTTTAGTTTCTTTCCCACTTTAACCTCCAAAATATCTAACCTAGTTACTTGTGCTGCTCAATTCTGATCCTAGATTGACATGCTTGTGCTGGAGTGTGTTGAGCACAAGCTAGCACACTCCTAGCTCAATTTCTATTGGTTTAAATTTTATTTTTGATTTATTTACTTACTAATTAAATCTAGATTTTTGTTAATTATGATTAGAATGTTTAATCATGTTTAGTAATACTTTAATTAAGTTAATATATCATAATTAAAGTTTATCATTTCATAATTTAATGTTATTGAATCAAATTAGGGTTTAGGGTTTCAAATTAGGGTTTAAGGTTTTCAATCCTATAATTAGGGTTTTAATCTTCAATTAGGGTTTTAATATAAGTTCAATGATTCATAATTAATATTATGATTCATTATTTAACATCTAATCATATCAATTAAGATTCTTGTACAGTAATTAGGGTTTTAGTTGACCAATTCGGATAACTTTTATCAATTAGGGTTTTCAAATTAGGATTTCTAATTAAGTTTAACATTTTAAACCCTAGTTAACTTATTTTAGAATTTTATCAGTTAATATAATATTATATTAATTTTGAAGCACGACAAAGCACTTCGTCATTTCTAAGCACGACACAGCAGCTTACAAAAATAATTTGCCGAGACGCTTCTTGATGAATTCGCCGGAAGCACGACAAATCATTTTGTCTGTGTAAGCACGACACAGCTGCTTGGCGAAATTTTTTTATTTGACCTAATTCTTAATTAGAATACACAATCACATAATACAAAGTCCGAACATGAAATTTTATTTATTAAACACATAATTTACATATACAAATCTTATTAGGGTTCGGAATATTACATAAACCGTTATATTAACTGTAAAAGATATACGAGGCAAGTCTTCTAACCTTGTTACATTTAAGCAAGTCTATTACATCTTGCTATTAATTATTGTGAAGTTATTGCTTCTTGTTCAGCATAACTTAAGAAATGAATCATTATTCATATATTGTTTATTCGAGCGTAAATTGTTGTGTCAAACTAAATTATTTTGGTATGACATCTTATACTGAGAAATATAACACCTTGATGTAAGGTGAATTGAAACACCTTGATATAAGGTGCCGGTAAATGTTGATTATATATCGACACAAAATTATAGGATGATATGCATACTCCTAGGATATTGGTTAGGCTGATCCCCTACTAGAAATCCGAAATCAAACGGTTCTAAGTCATTGAAGACTGATAGAACTAATTGAAATATATGGTTCATGTACAGAACCCTCAGTTATACATCATTGACATCTTTCAAATCAAACACATTGTGTTTATATTTTCAAATGAACTTGCTGAGCATTTGTAGCTCATTCTTGCATATATCTTCTTTTGCAATTTTAAATGATAATCCCGGCACTTCTGGGACAGACAAAGGAAAAGGACATGTTTACTAGTTTTATTTACTGTTTTTGAATAATTCAAGTCTTTTATAAAGCTTTGTTGTAATAACTTAGTACTGAGAACGATGTAACCGAACTTAATGATATGTAATATATTATCATCCTTTATTACATCGAATGCGTTATACTCTGATCTTTACTTTCTTTAGCATAGTTGTACTAAGTAAATACAGTATCTTTACGAACTGTACATCTGAATGAGGATATTTAAATGATACTGGGAGTTCTGTAAGCGCTGAGGTTACACTTAATGAGCGCCGATAAGGTGTCACCTTTACCGAAATGCGCCCCTCAGTTCCAAGAATAATCTTATCATTAATACTGTGAATATCAGATAGATAGGGAATATCGATATGAAAGAAGTATTCATGAGATATGAATCTATACATCCAAGTGAGGGTATCCAAACACAGATAACGTTCTGGCAGGAATTATCATCTGTTATGGGATACTGTGAACCTTGGATAGATAGAAGTCATATTTTATTGAATATTTATAGTTGTATAGTTTCACGTGAGCACCAAATCTTCTACAGGAAAGTGTAGAGAATTTGGGGGCGTCACAGTTTATCAACGTTGGTAATAGACTCCACGGCACGCTTGCGTGAGGTGGTTGTCGCCCGGATCGTTTCTAGTAAGCAAATTGATGGAACTCTCACGATATCTTAACCCAACGTCTATTCTGGAGACGAGAATCTTGATATATTCGATCAAGCAATTGAATTCGCGTAGGATGGAATACCAACAACATTTAGACCCTCGTTTAGATGGGAAACGATAATCTCCGTAAGATTGTATGATGCGATAGAATAACGCCACACACAACTATAGTTTGTTGTATGATAAGTTAAATATGAATCTCAAAAGAAAAACTAAGAAAACTACTTAGAAATCCTTCAAAGAACTAAAAGTAGAGAATAGCTCTCAAGTATGAATAAACTCATAATATTATTGAATTGTTGTTGAATTACAAGCATAAAACTTATTTATACTAACTATGAAACCCTAGAATCCATAAAGAAAATAATAATTGATTTGGAATCAAAATCCTATCTTAAAATATCCTAATTACAATAGAATTATGAAAATATACTGAAATCCCTAAAATTAAGGAAGAAATCCGCGTTTCAGAATGTCAAAAACGCGTCTGCCTAGAAAAATGAGCCAACCAAAACTGGATGTTCTCGCCCGGGCGAGAATGGACAGAGAGATCTTGGCCGGGGTGGCTTCAGATCAGGGGGCGAAGATGGACAGAGCGGTTCTCGCTGGGGCGAGAATTTTGGCCCTGATTTTCTCGCCGGGGCGAGACCTCTGCAGATTGGAAATTTTCGACTTCTCTTGTTTCCATCATTCCAAACCCTGGCGTGTTTGCTTGTATCATCAAGACCAAATGCAAATCCTTAAAATCCCACTCCTCGAACTCTACACTTGATCTATCCTCGCTCCACATGCCTTGTATCAATCCATTAAGGCCTTCTTTGAATCGTTTAGCCCGAGCTCTTGTCACAGGTCCATCCAGCATGCACATAGGATCCGCTCTATGATTATCATCCCTTCCCGAACCAAGGATGCCCTCATCATACCTCTCCTCTTGAGAAAGATTTGTCCTCAAATCGTCACCTACGTCAAACAGACTAAGATCAGTAACGTTGAAGGTTGCACTAACGTTATACTCTCCAGGCAAATCCAATTTGTAGGCATTGTCATTGATGCGTTCCAGCACTTGGAATGGATCATCTCCCCTCGGAAGCAATTTCGATCGTCTTTGAGCCGAAAACTTTTCCTTCCTCATATGAAGCCAAACCCACTCTCCCGGTTCAAAGATCACTTGACGTCGGCCCTTGTTGGCTTGTTTAACATATTGCTCCGTCCTCCTTTCAATGTTAAGCTGATGAGTGGGTTTTATACCTACGAATTAGATATCTTTTGAACCCAATTATTTACTATCCTTAGGTATTTCTAGTGCCTATTTACTTGTTTTATGCTTTTGTTGTGTAGGAAGCAGCCTTGGACGACCGTGGCAGAGATTAGCAGTTTTAGGGGCAAAATGGTAATTTTAGCAGGAAGGAGGACCTCGCCGCGGCGAGCTCCCTAAGCCATTTCTGGCGCCGGGGTGAGCTCCCGCCGGGGCGAGCTCCCAAGGCTTATTTTCTCGCCGGGGCGAGCTCCCACCGGGGCGAGCTCCCCAGGCCATTTTTCTCGCCGGGGTGAGCTCGTCGTTTTATAGGTGCGGCTAGCTTTGTCTTGTTCTGTAGAAGTGGCGCACCAAGGGAGGAATTTCAGGAACGGGAAAATGAGGAGAGAGAAGGGAACAATCAGGCATACAGGGAGTTATTATGCTAGGTATTACACATATTCCACATTATTCAACATACCATGGTACATCATCCAAACCCTAGTTTTTGAACGGAAGCAAACAAGGAACAAGAAGGATTACTTTCTTCAATTCATCAACTCAAGGAGGAGAGGAGCACGAAATAGGAAGGCAAGAGCTGGATAAGAGGAACTACACCATACCAATTCGGGAATCTCGTCAAAAAGGGGTGTATCTTCATATGTTTTAGTTCTTCATTCTTATTTTGTAATTCCAAACCATGTACTATAATCTGATTATGATGTTATTGAGATTGAATATGAGCTAAACTTTTCATTCTAAGATTGCAATGGAACCCAACTTGTAGTTTAAATTGAATGCTCTCTCTTTGAATGGTAGTTAGACATTACATGAATTGGAGTTCATAGCCTTTGCTTAAGGATTAGTTGCTTGGCCCGTAATTACCTTGGTAATCTATATGAAATTGAGAAATGGAATATAGGTTGAGACCTAATTATGGATTCATGTGAAAGTTGGATACTCTTTATGGATAATGTATGAGATTATGTGACGTGAGTCTTATGTATTGTTTTCGAGAGTTGATAATTTGATTATATTTGGGATAGACATATACCTAAATAACACATGTATCCAATTGAGAATCCTTGCTTAATGATTTCTATTGTGAAAGTTGGTAATTGATAGAATGGTTAATGGGATTTTACGTGACATGTGTCTTATTGATTGTTCTTGATATGAGATTCTCGCTAGTGTGTAGAATAGAAATATATCTATACACCACAATAGGAAATACGTATTCGACCATCGAGAGAGGCTTATATATACTTGTAATTTCTCGGATAACAATTCTTATGTCCTAATTTACTAAACAAGAGAGAGTATGATGATTAAATGAAGAGTTGGGGGAAGTTGTAATCTTAGATCTTTTTATCTTGAATCCTATCTGTGTTTAGTTAAACGTCGTTTTCTAAATTGTCTTTATTTCGATTTAATCAACATCAGAAACAAATCATATTATCATTGTTTAAATTAGATTAATTTTTCATGCGATTGATATTTGGTAATTATTTAACATAATTCCTCGTAGGTTCGACACTTTACTTATCTTATATTACTTGTGGACCGCGTATACGTGCGTGTAGATTGCGAAATCGAGCAACAAGTTTTTGGCGCCGTTGCTGGGGAATTATTTAACAATAATTTTACCATTATTGATTATAGTCGAATTGATCTTAATTTAGTCTTGTATTTAATTTTTCACTTGATTGTGTAGGTACTTTTGATTTGCATGCGCCGATCACAAAGTCTTGAGTTATTTCCTTACGATCCAGAGATCGAGAGAACTACCCGAAGACTAAGAAGAGAAAGAATCAGGGGGTTTAACAATCAAGAAACTATGGCGGCAGAGGAACAAAAAGCATTGAGAGATTATGTAACGCCACAGATAAGTGATTTACAATCTAGTATCACAAGGTCGGCAATAACTGCAAATGCCTTTGAAATTAAACCGAGAACAATACAAATGGTGCAAAATTCGCTACAGTTTGGGGGTTTGGCTAATGACAACCCTAATGAGCATTTGTTGAGCTTTATTGAGATATGTGATACTTTCAAATTTAATGGAGTGACGGATGATTCTTTGAGACTTAGACTTTTTCCGTTTACATTGAGAGACAAAGCTAAGGGTTGGCTTCACTCATTGCCACCTGGATCCATCACTACATGGTCAGACTTAGCACATAAATTTTTGGCAAAGTTCTTCCCTCCTGCAAAGTCTGCTAGATTGAGAAATGAAATTGCAACCTTTGAACAACATCATGGAGAATCATTGTATGAGGCTTGGGAAAGATTTAAAGATTTGCTTCGAAGATGCCCACATCATGGATTCCTCCCATGGATGCAATTGAATACCTTCTACAATGGATTGGGATCTCATAATCGGTCTTGCATAGATGCAGCTGCGGGAGGATCTTTCATGGCTAAAAATTATGGAGAAGCACTTGATTTATTGGTGGTCATGGCTGCAAATAACTACCAATGGCCAACTTCTAGAATGAGTCAACCAAAGATAGCCGGAGTATTAGAGGTGGATGTCATCACGTCCTTAGCAGCTCAGATGGCAGCAATGTCAAAGAAACTTGATTCCTTGACTGATTCAAAACTGCAGCATGTGGCTTTTGTTTGTGAATTATGTGCAGGGACACATGCCAACGACCAATGCCCATTTGACCACGAGGCAGTTCAGTTTGTAAGTAGCTACCAGAGACAACCAAATCAGTACCCAAACACTTACAATGCTGGAAATAGGAACCATCCTAACTTTTCATGGAGCAACAATCAAAATTTTCAGCAAGCTCCAAAACCACACCATCCACCAGGGTTCCAAAATCAGCCACAACATCATGCAGCTCAAACTTCACAACCAGAGAGAAAATCAGATTTTGAAGAGTTGATATTGAAACACATTGCTAACCAGGAAGTGATGATAAAGAACCAAGCAGCAGCACTCAAAGCTTTGGAAAATCAAATTGGCCAAATGGCTAGTTCTATGTCAAATAGACCCCAGGGATCTCTGCCTAGTAACACAGAAACAAATCCAAGGAGAGATGGGAAAGAGGAATGTCAGGTAGTAACACTCATAAGTGGAAACAAACCTTACAGTAGCCTGAATTGCAAAAGGGGGCAGCCCACTCATGCTCTCCTCCGGACTTGAAAAATGCAAATTTTTCTAAGGGAATGGACATCAGTGTACCACCTGAGTTAGAACAGAGAGATACCACCGATAAACCTAGTGTTGTTCCTACACCGAAAGTGTTTCCACCAGTGCCTTTCCCTCAAAGACTGCAAAAGCAAAAGTTAGATAAACAGTTTGCCAAATTCCTGGAAGTCTTTAAGAAGCTACAAATTAACATTCCTTTTGCAGAGGCCTTAGAACAGATGCCAAGTTATGCCAAATTCATGAAGGGTATTCTGTCTAGGAAGAAGAGGTTAAATGACTTTGAAACAGTGGCTTTAACGGAAGAATGTTGTGCAGTGTTGCAAAGGAAGCTACCTCCCAAGTTGAAGGACCCAGGCAGTTTCACTATACCGTGTACTATTGGTAGCCTTTCATTCAACAAATGTTTGTGTGACTTGGGTGCTAGCATTATTCTCATGCCATTATCCGTGTATACTCAGTTGGGGCTTCCTGCACCAAAGCCAACAAACATTTCTCTTCAACTTGCCGATAGGTCGGTTACTTACCCAAGGGGAATTGTAGAAGATATTCTTGTAAAGGTGGATAAGTTCATCTTCCCGGCTGATTTTATCATCTTAGATTTTGAGGAAGATAAAAACATCCCTATTATTCTTGGGAGACCATTTTTAACCACTGGGAGAACTTTAATCGATGTGCAAAAGGGAGAGCTCACTATGAGGGTTCAGGATCAAGAAGTCACCTTCAATGTGTTTAAGGCCATGAAATTCCCTTCGGATGAGGAGGAATGTTTTTAGGTGGATGTGATCGAGCAAGTTGTAAATGATGAGCTTCTGAATGTGTTGAACAATGATCCATTAGAGACTACACTTTTGGGAGAGTTTGACATGGATGATCCAGATTTGGTTGAGTATCTACAGATTTTGGATACAGTGCCTCGGGGAAGCAAGTTTCAAATCCCGTTTGAATCACTAGAGTATGCTGAGAATGCTACAGATCGGTTGAGACCATCTCTCGAGATGCCTCCGTCACTTGAGCTCAAACCTTTGCCTAATCATCTTAGGTATGCATATTTGGGCGAGTCAGCTACTTTTCCTGTTATTATTGCATCTGTGCTTAACGAGTTTCAGGAAAGTAAGCTATTGCGAGTTCTTAGAGAGTACAAATCTGCTATTGGATGGACCATCGCCGACATCAAGGGAATAAGCCCATCATTCTGTATGCACAAAATCTTGATGGAGGATGATAGTAAACCCACTGTGGAACATCAAAGGAGACTCAACCCAATCATGAAAGAGGTGATGAAGAAAGAGATTTTGAAGTGGTTAGATGCTGAAATAATTTATCCCATCTCTGACAATGGGTGGGTGAGCCCAGTTCAGTGTGTACCTAAGAAAGGAGGTATGACGGTTGTAGCCAATGAAAATAATGAGTTAATTCCAACAAGAACAGTAACTGGTTGGAAGGTTTGCATGGACTACCGGAAACTCAACAAGGCAACCCGAAAGGATCATTTTCCACTGCCTTTTATTGATCAGATGTTAGACAGACTGGCAGGACATGGGTACTATTGCTTGTTGGACGGGTATTCGGGCTATAATCAGATTACTATTGCTCTAGAAGATCAAGAAAAGACCACCTTCACATGTCCATTTGGTACTTTTGCTTTTAGACGGGTCTCATTCGGATTGTATAATGCACTGACCACTTTTCAAAGGTGCATGATGGCAATTTTCTCGGATTTGGTAGAACGCAATGTAGAAGTTTTCATGGATGACTTATTAGTGTTTGGTGACTCGTTTGACAATTGCTTAGAAAATCTAGTTCTAATACTGAAAAGATGTGTGGAAACTAATCTAGTGCTCAACTGGGAAAAATGTCACTTCATGGTGCAAGAGGGGATCATACTTGGGCATAAAGTGTCATCGAAAGGTCTAGAGGTGGATAGAGAAAAACTTGAAACAATTGAAAATTTACTTCCACCAACCTCAGTGAAGGGTATTCGCAGTTTTCTGGGACATGCGGGGTTTTACCGAAGATTCATAAAGGACTTTTCTAAAATCTCAAAGCCTTTATGCAGTTTACTAGAGAAAGATGTGCCGTTCAAGTTTGATGAAGAGTGTTTGATCGCATTTGAGCTTTTAAAGAAGAAATTAGCCACCGCACCAGTGATAGTTGCTTCGGATTGGTCAAAGCCTTTCGAATTGATGTGCGATGCCAGTGATTATGCAGTTGGGGCTATTTTGGGACAGCGTAAGGAGAAGGTTTTTCATGCTATTTATTATGCCAGCAAAACCTTAACTGCTGCACAACTCAACTACACCATTACCGAGAAGGAGTTGCTTGCGGTAGTTTATGCTTTTGACAAGTTTCGATCTTACTTGATTGGAACAAGGGTGGTTGTATTCACGGACCATTCAGCTATTCGGTATCTAATTGCAATGAAGGATGCTAAACCGAGGTTGATTAGATGGATCTTATTGCTGCAAGAGTTTGACTTAGAAATTCGGGATAAAAAGGGGATTGAAAACCAAGTAGCCGACCATCTATCTAGATTGGAGAATCCGGGTCATGACAAGGAAGATAAAGTTCTCATCAATCAGTCTTTTCCGGATGAACAGTTGTTTGTGGTTCACGGCAAAATTCCATGGTATGCAGATTTTGCTAACTACTTGGTTAGTAACACACTCCCCCCAGACTTGTCGTGGCAGGAAAAGAAAAAGTTTCTTCATGACGTGAAGAGGTATATGTGGGATGAGCCGTATCTGTTCAAACATTGTGTTGACCAAATGATTCGAAGGTGTGTTCCACAAAGTGAGGTTGAGAGCATTCTTCATCACTGTCATAATTCGTTATATGGAGGTCATTACGGGAGTGAAAAGACAACTACTAGGGTGTTGCAAGCAGGGTTCTTCTGGCGAACTTTGTTTAAAGATGCTCATCAGTTTGTTCTAAGATGTGATAGATGTCAACAAATGGGGAACATCTCTAAACGACATGAAATGCCTTTGAACATGATCCTTGAGGTTGAAGTCTTTGACGTTTGGGGTATAGACTTCATGGGGCCATTCCCGCCCTCTTTCAATAATCTATACATTCTCTTGGCAGTAGATTATGTATCTAAATGGGTGGAGGCAGCTGCATTGCCTACTAATGATTCCAAGGTAGTGCTGAAATTTCTTCAAAAGAATATCTTCGCAAGGTTCGGTACTCTAAGGGCCATGATCAGTGATGAAGGGAGTCATTTTTGCAATAAGCACTTTGCAACCCTCTTGGGAAAATATGGTGTCAATCACAGAATTGCTACTGCATATCACCCCCAGACCAATGGTCAAGCTGAGGTCTCTAACAGAGAAGTGAAGAAAATTC
Organism: Aralia elata; assembly: GCA_034770075.1. Classification (NCBI taxonomy): domain Eukaryota; kingdom Viridiplantae; phylum Streptophyta; class Magnoliopsida; order Apiales; family Araliaceae; genus Aralia; species Aralia elata. Next base: position 42,221,789 of record CM068383.1, read on the forward strand.
TAGAAAAGATCGTCAATCCTACAAGAAAGGATTGGTCAACAAAGCTGGATGATGCACTTTGGGCGTACAGAACGGCTTATAAGACACCCATTAGCATGTCACTATACCAGCTAGTTTATGGCAAGGCATGCCATCTCCCAGTTGAACTTGAGTATAAGGCATTCTGGGCCATAAGAAAGATGAATTTTGATCTCACAGCTGCAGGTGAGAAAAGGCTTCTTCAACTCAATGAACTTGATGAGTTCTGACTGCAAGCTTATGAGAATTCAAAATTGTACAAGGAGAAGGTAAAAAAATGGCATGATAAGAAAATTGTTGACAGAAAATTCGAGCCTGGCCAAGCGGTATTGCTATACAACCCTAAATTGAGGCTTTTTCCAGGAAAGCTCAAGTCACGTTGGTCGGGGCCGTTCATTGTCAAACACGCATTTCCTCACGGGGCTGTGGAAGTTTATGGTAATAATTCGGAGGAATCATTCAAAGTTAACGGCCAGCGGCTTAAGCATTATTGGGGTGGAGGCTTCGATCATCAGAAAACCTCAGTCACTCTAGCCGATCATGCTTGATGCAACGAAAAGTCAGGCCGAGGACTCTAAACCAAGCGCTCGGTGGGAGGCAACCCACCATCTTCCGTATCCTTTATGCTCAGTTTGTGTGACTTATTTACTACGTTTGTCATAGTAGTTAGTTTTCAAGTTTTTCATATTTAGTGTGTTATGTGTTAGTTGAGGTTTTTTAGCGTCGAGTTGCTTTTGAGAGTCATTTTTGGCCCTTTGTTCCTAATGTGTGTTTTGTAGGTTGCAAGAATACAGGGAGGAGGTATTAGATATGGTCCCTATCTTAAATTTTTTTTTAAAAAAAAAATTTTGCTTCAGCAGGTGAGCTCGCCGCGGCGAGGATTTTGGCTTGGGATTTCTCGCCCCGGCGCGAGCTCGCCCTGGCGGGAAAAACGTGAACAAATCTCTCGCCCCAACGAGAGACGCAGATTTGCTGAACTTAAAACTTCCTCCCGTTCGAATTTTTTTCCATCTTTCTTCATTCTCACCTTCTGCAACCCAGCGACCAGCACTCCCAACCCGTCTTAAACCATTCGAAATCCAACCCTAACACAAACCACTCTCGATTTCAACTTAATAGAGGATTAAGCGACCTTTTTCCACATAAAGCCACTTCCAATTAGGGTTTTCAACCATTTCCACCTGTGTCAATCACCACCATTGAAGCCACTCGAAATTGGTCAATTAATTTGAGAAATTGGGGCTAGAACTCAGTCTCAATACACCTCATTTTGGATTGAAGCTATAATTTGGTGAATTCAAGCAAGTACTCCCATCTTTCACATGCAACCCAACTGACAGAGGCAAGGTATTCCAACTGAGGACTGATTTCTCACTGCATATTGCATCTGAGAATTCACTTGGGTTATAATTAAGTAAATTAAGCACCGAGTTGGGTTTATCTGTGTTGTTTTGTTTGAACTGCCACTCTTATGCTCTGTTAAATTGTTGGATATTGGATTCCCAATTGAGTTTGTGTTGACTCAATTGGAGGTTGGGTTATATATATTTTGTGCATAGTGAGAGCTTCTTGTAGGAGATTGGGATTTGAGAAAAATTCGAGTTTGGGGAAACTAGTTTTCAGCAGTTTCTGTTAAGTGCACAACAGGTGCTTGGTTCTGTTTCAAAAAGAAAATTCAGTCTGCTTGTTACCATGCCTCCAAAGAGATTCCGTAGTGAGGGTTCCACCTCCGCACCACCCCGAGTGTATGACCACAACAAGTTCATTAGTGCTGAGGCGGCCGACAGATTTGATGAGTTCATCACGGGTAAAGCTCTAACTCCCAAGCGGGGCCTCAGACCAGAACAGGGTGTGGATGGGGAGATTTGGGAGCAGATACTTGAGAGGGGTTGGGATACTTTCACAGCTCACCCTGACCCGACAGTTGTTCCTGTGGTGCAGGAATTCTATGCTAATGCTCAGGACAGACAACCGTTTGAGGTTACAGTCCGGGGGAGGAGGGTACCCTTAGTGCACAGGCCATTAATGACTATTATAACCTGATGACACCTAACGTGTGCCAGTACACCGAGTTCTTTCGCTCTCAGTCAGATTATGAGAAGATTTTGACAGATTTGTGCAAGCTAGGCACAACATGGATCACTAAAGGCAACAGGGGTGCCTCTCTCTTCCACAGCAAGGACCTCAGTTTATATGAAAAGATTTGGTACGCATTCCTGAGTGCTAAGCTCATGCCTTCCCAGCATGTGAGCGATGTCTCGAGGGACAAGGCAGCGTTGTTTTACGCTATTGTCATAGACTTCACGATTGATGTAGGAAACATCATCGAGGGTAGTATCCGCCGGCTTTTGAGGGGTAATGTTCAGGGCGGATTACCTCATCCCTCCTGTTAGGTTTGTAGAACGCGAACATGCAATCAAATTACATTAATAAAGCGGAAACGCGATAAAATCAGATTTTAAAATTTTATACAAACCATCACCATGATCTTTCTATTTGCACAATTATTAATTAAACGAAAGAGATGGAGAATAAGAATTATACCCTTGTAGAATTCTAGCTTCCTCAGGTACAAGTTCACCTCCAATTCCTTCGCGTTCTCCTTGAATTTCACCGATTAAATTCCTTCCTTTGATCAACGTTAGCCACCCAAGTGTTTGGCCTCTAGAGGTGATCCACCAAGGAATAATACTTGTTCAAGAAGATGGGTGTTGGCAAAACCCTAGTTTCTATCTCTATAGAAATTGTAAGTACTCTCTACAATTCTTATGCAAGAGTGTGTAACCCTAATTTATGATAAGACTTCTCTTATTTATAGATGTAGGAAAACTCTTCCCTAAACTATTTAGGATTAGGGTTTCTATTCTAATTAAACTCCTTTAATTAAATTAAACTCCTAATCCAATTAGGAATTCATGTGAGAGTACTTCTATTAATTAATTCTCAATCCCTATTAGGAATTAAATAATAGTAATAGTAATAATAATAATAAGACTCCTCTAATTAATTTATATTTAATATTTCTAAAATATTAAATAATAAATATTAAGCTATTTAATTTATTCTATCTCCATAGACTAAATTAAATACACTTAACTTATTATTACAATTATGCCATTTACTTCTTAAATAAATATTTTTCTTTTGCGGTGTGACCCTTTAGGTTCTCTATATTAAACCGGTTGTGAATAAATCAATTAGAACAATTCTAATCTTATTTAAATAAATAAATTAAACTATTTAATTCATTTAAATAAATAATATTTATTCTACAATAAGGGCAAGCCCCCTTAGCGATCAACGACTTTCCAGATAATATAGATTTCAACATTAATCATAAAAGAACCTTTCAGTGCATAGTTACCGTACAATTCAATCCTTCTACCATACAATGTCCCAATTAAATATAAGACATGGAATTACTGTCAAGTCTTATTTTATTTAATTATATGTATTTCGATTCTAAAATGCACAACTCTGATAATGCAAATTAGAAACTCCTTTCTAATTTTATTTTGCTTTGGCCAAAGACTTCTGAGTCGTCATTTATCGAATCACATAGGACATTCTCTCCTTTTACTAGAAGTGGTAGATTCTTTGTTGATCATTCACCTATCTCCATGTATAACTTATTATACCACCCTTTGATATACCCTAAGGGTCTTAAGGGACATGTCAAAGTATAATTCATCATACATAATATACTATGATGATCTCAAGTCCAAGGATCACTTGTACTACTATCACTAAAGGAATTCCTATTGACAGACGAGTAAAACTCCATTAAGTATTCCTTAGCGAGCCACGTTCAGTGAACTTATTATCTAATAAGCACCTACATACTTGCTTTAGTGTCTTCACACAAATGATTATGAGATCAATCATCCTCTTCATAAGAGCAAGCAACGTATGTACTAATCTATCCGGATTCACTAATCCCCTTTTTAGTAATCCATTGATTAGGAACGATTTTAGTTTGTGAGCTATCTAGAATTTAGATCTCATTAGCATGATCACCATCATGATTCTAAAAGCATTGCTCAAAACTATGGGTTTATCACATTCAATATAACATCATCATGTAGATAAAGTAAAATGCCTTTAACAAATGAATAAGATTACAAAGTATATGCTACATCATATCAAATATGATTGGCTTGTGTGCATACTACTTTCAATCTCCCACTTGCACTAAAGCCAATCGTCATGGTATCTAATACGCTTCTTCTCTAAGTGACGATCATCCTGCTATTTGGATAAAGCTTCAGTAAATGGATATGCAATGTTGTTCTTGAGAGTCCACTATCTCTATAGTGATTTCTTTTCTTTCAATGATTCCACTAATCAAATGAAAGTGCCGCAACACATGTTTGAATCCAAGATGAGACTTAGGAACTATTCCTAGTTCTGTGATGAACTTTTCATCCAAACAATCAACTTGCAGCTTTATTTACAGCTATATACTTTGTCTTTGTCACTAAACCAACAACACTTTGTTATTTGGAACCTTTTCAATTCACTGCACCACCTTTCAAGGTAACGTTTTACCCTAAAGTGGATTTGTTATCGTCTTGGTCAGTCTAAAAAACTTGAGTCTGTTTAGCCCTCTAGTTTTAATTCAGACCTACCATGAATCATAATCACATCTTCAGTACCAGTTAAGTACCTAAAGATGTTTATCACTGTCTTACAGTAATCTTCTCCAGAATATGACTGATCAACATCAAGCCTAGTATATTCCTTGCATACATGATAGTAACTCATGTGATCTCTCTTTCAATTGGGGACAATTTTAGAGAGATTCTCTCCATGGCTCATCATCATGAGACCTCTCTTGGAGTTTGCCATGCTAAACGCCTTTAGCATCAAATGAATATACATTCCTTGGGTCAAGCCGAACATCCTTTTAAATCTATCTATATAGACTTATATCCCCAATTTATAGGATGCTCCTCCCAAGTCATTCATGGAAGAATGTTTAGACAATTTTATCTTTACTGATTGTAGCATTGGTGTGTTATTCCTTGTCAGTAGTATATCAACATATAATACCAAGAATGTCACAGCGCTCCCACTGACCCTTTTGTACACACTAGGTTCATTCTCATTTTTGATAAAATCAAACTCTTTTGATTGTCTCATCAAAATGAATGTTCCATCTTTGAGAAGCTTGCTTCAATCCATCAATGGATCATTGTAGCTTAAAACACGATTTGCTTCAACCTTTGTAACAAATTCCTCTGGCTGTATCACACATACATTCTCCTCAAGTTTTCATTGAGGAAGGACGTCTCCACATCCATTTTGCCAGATTTAGTAATAAGCTATAATCACAAGCAAAATCCAAATGGACTTGAGCATTACCCGGTAATAAGATTTTATTACAGTCAACTCCTTGACTTGAAAAACCTTTTAACCAGGTCTGGTCTTATAGGTCTCCACCTTGCCATTTGCCACAGTCTTTCTCTTAAAGACCCATATTCACACTCTAGGTACTATACCCTTTTGTGGAGTAACCAGAGTCTATACTTGGTTCTCACACATGGAGTCCATTTCGGATTTCATTGCCATCTGCCATTTCTCTGAGTATCTTCTACTCATAGCCTCATCGTATATAACTGGATCATCATCCTCTATGATGCGTACCTCATTATCATCTTCTATGATGAATCCATACCTCCCAGGTATCTTCGACACTCTTCCAGATTTACGATTCGGTTGTGGTACAATAGGTCTATCTACAGGTTCCTCGGTTTGACTTAAAGTGCTTTGTAGTTCTTGAACCCCTTCAAGATCTATTATCCTCCCACTAGCTCCTTCAATGATAAACACTTTTATCTAAGAAGGCAGCGTGTAGGATTATAGTAATAATACCCTAAACTTCCTTTAGGATATTCCACAAGTCTGCACTTGTCAGATTTAGTCTCAAACTTATCTTTGAAACCTTTTCACATAAGCTGGACAACCCCTTATCTTAACATACTTAAGAGTAGGAATCCTCCCTATCCATAACCTTTATGGAGTCTTGGGCTCGGATTTTGAGGTTACCTTATTTTGTAGATATGCAGCCGTTTCCAGGGCATAGCCCCAGATGGATACCGGAATGTCGGTAAAAATCATTATGGACTGCACCATGTCCAACAAGGTACAATTTATCCTTTTAGATACACCAATCAATTATTGCGTATCAGGAGGTTTCCATTATGAGAAAATACCATTTTGAGATGATCTATGTAGACACCCAAATTTTGCATTTCCTATACTGACCATGACAGGAGGGCAAATTCGTCCATTGGACCGGCCTGCGAGACGGAGGGTGAACATAAGTGCGAACACTTGGAGCCACCACGACGACTTGCGATCAAGGCCGTCCGAAATGAGCATGCCGAATGATGTGTCACGTCCCGCAATAATTTCCGGACTGCAAAATACAAGCCTTTCGGATAAAACTGACGGCGCGACGCGAGAATCGAGGTGCGGTGCGAGAACCGAGGAGAATTAAATAATCAAAGTGGAAGGTGTGCTGAGTGGGGGGTGGGCGCCAGCCAGCCGCAGATCCATCTGCGGCCAGCCGCAGATGTATCTGCGGCTGGCTTTGGCCAGCCTATATCAACCATTTCTTCTCAGCATACAGGGAGTCGAGAATTTTTGGAGAAGAAGAGAATCAGCAAGGAAACAGCAGCAGGAAATAGAGAAAAAGAGGAAGAATTAGCATAGATTTTGCAATCAAATAGGAGAGAAAGTAAGAAAAAAGAGAGGAATAATATTGTTGTGATTTGATTGTACCACATAAGACTTTTTCTTCTATTCAAATACACAAATTTAGATCCATTTTGATCTCATTTGCAAGGTGAAAATCTCCTCAATTTTATAATTTCTATCATATCTTTTGGTCAAATCAAATGAAACTTTCATATGATTATGGAATAATAAATTAGGGAGTATTAGTGAGGGTTCCATTTGGAACAAAATTCTTCCTAATAACCCGATGATATTTATTTATTGATCTCTTGTTTGTTTGTTTTTTTGGTGTTATATTGACAAGGTTCTTTTAGATCTCTATTTTAGGATGTCTTGGTATTGGTAGATGATCCGTATTGGTTATTTCTTGTAATATCCGATTGTGGATGTGTGGAAATTTGGTTGTGAGCCTAGGAAAGCGACCCCGTGGTCCAAATCCGATGATGGACGTATCTTGATGTATGTAGTGGGTAGGATGTAGTCTCTTTGTAAATATGTAATATTGGGCCTTAAAACGACGCCAAGGCGGAATCGAGTTTAAGGCCCCGTAATAATGAAATATGTGATTGTTGGCGTTAGGGGATATCTTGATGGCTAACATGCCCATGAATAGCCCCGACGCGTGTTTATGCTTGATTTGATTTATGACACGAAATTGATTTCAAAGCTAAATGATAAGATTTTCATAAAATCAATCAAAGTAGGGTATTAGAATCACGAGGTTAAAATTTGAGAAATGTTAATGAATGTCGATTCCTATCTAACGAGAAAGCTAAAGAAAGATCGTTTTCCAAAACATCACACAAAATGATTTTACAAGTAAAATGACGTTTTTTATTAAACCGTTGTATATAGGGTTAAAGAGATTCTAGAAATTGCCCATCATTTTATGAAAGCAACGTATAGATCTCGATTCCTATTTAGATGAAGGTTTAAAACTCTTGTTTTGCCAAAACGACACTTGATGAAAATCTCATAGTTTTGGACAATTAAAATCAAACCGTTCTCATAAAGAATAAAGCTTTCTCGTGTATACCGAAAAGATATTCCGAAGCGTTCTCAAATTAAAACACGATTTTTCCCCTAAAATCCAAATGACTCTTTCATACAAATTCCCCACAACATTTACATAGGCACACACACACACACACACATACACATTCATGAATTAATGTAAAGGAAAGCATTGAGATCGCGGTAACAGAGTTTCTCGGAAGTCTAGCGGTCACTAACACCTTCCCCTCACTTAAGCAAGCCCCCGAAACTCTATGAATCTCGATTCGCAGACCAATTGATTCGGAGTCACACATGAGCCAGCGATTTATAAAAAACGAGAACTCGGATGAGTTGGTACATCCATTTCAAATATACCAACTGGAGACTCTGGTTAATTGGCTCATCATAAAAACGATCTTTCAAAACCCCGTCGACATCAATGCCGACCTTTTCCAAACGTCATCTAAATCAAAAGGCTAAAATTGGAACAGGCGAGAAAAGCGAAAACCCGGCGTCGACAGCTGGCGACTCTGATGGGGATATTAGAGGGCTTAAGCCGCGTCAAGTCTTGATGATATCCTATCCTTTAAAATTTATAAATGTGTATGTGCGTGCGACATTTTGACTTCTTTGTATTGTTGTGTGAATGTGTGTTGTTGTCCAATGAATGAATGTTTGTATGGAATTGCTTTACTTTAAAAGTAATCATTTGCATACGGTGAGGACGATGAATGTGAATGTATGTTGAGAGAGTACCTCCTCCTGAGGCGAACCCGTCGGTTGCTTATTACTGGACTCGATGGGGCTGCTCCCCGGAGATGGCTCAGGAAACGCACCACTCAAATCCGCTCCAATCGAGTAGATTGCGAAGATTTGGGAACCTTCATGCCGAAAAGCCCGCGAGAGTAACCCTAGGGTAGGTCAGCCTCAGATTAACCCAACGCAGGAAAAGTCTCTTCATGCCTTTTTACGTTTATATGTCTAAATGTCATGATCTCATTCAATGTTCATACATCCCTTTTCTGTGTCGAAAGAAATTACTAACCGCTGTGAATTGCAGGGAATAGTTGGGGGAGCATAATAAAGCATGTTTAACATTGGTTATGGCATTAAAGGACTACTAACTTTCTCTTTTGCAGGGAAAGATTAAAAAAAAAAAAAAACCCAAAAGACACAAAAAAAAAAAAAAAAAAATTACAGTTTTAGCATGCATCCATTTTGCGTTTCCCCAGGACTAAACTTCGAACCGTTGTTTTGTAGGATTGCTCCTCAAACCCGTTCGCAGTCTAAGAAAGCCCAGGTCTCTACCTCTGAAATGGCTGATATTCCTAATCATAGTTCCATATCTCGGGAAGAGTTTGATGACTTCAAAAAACAGATGATGGAAATGGCCACAATGCTAAAAGAGCAGTTCCTACTCAGACAGGATCCGCCAAGCCAAGGACCACATAATATTCCACCACCAGGGGGTGACCAGAATCCTCCTAAAAATGTTGTAAACCTGGGTAAGGATGACCAACCCCAACTCAAGGACGAGCCAGTCATTACAAAGGCCGTTCCCATACCTAGCAGGACAGTGGTTACTATCCCAGAAGAAGGGGACAATGACGACCTTCGGAGAAAAATGAAACACATGGAGGAGACCATCCAATCTCTAAGGGCATAGGCTCCCTGGGCAGGGTTAATTATTCGGATCTATGTGTTTTCCCCGGAGCCAGATATCCAGAAAAGTTCAAAGATTCCCGAGTTTGAAAAAGTACAATGGAAAGGGAGACCCCTATACACACTTGAAAATATACATTGGAGAACTCGGGTCTTATGCCGAAGACGAGTGGTTAAGAATGCAACTATTCCAGAAAAAGCTTAACAGGGGAGGCAAGAATCTGGTATGCCCGCCTCGACAACGCCCAAATCCACAACTGGGAGGAATTGGCCCATACCCTTCTTAACCCAATACAGCTTTCAGGCCCAGATGGCTCTTGACAGGTACCAAATGGACAAAGGTTAAAAAACAGCCTAGGGAGTCCTTCAGGGAATATGCGCAAAGATGGAGGGGCATGGCCGCACAGGTAACCCCCCCGATGAGCGAATCAGAGATGGTAATGACCTTTGTAGACATTCAGGAGGCACCGTATTATGAGCGGGTCATCTCGGGGATTGGAAGACCCTTTGCTGAAATGATTAAACATGGAGAGATGGTAGACATGGGGTTGAAGTCGGGTAAAATCCGAGGATCTTACTGCTTTAGAAACTGCTGCCAGAGCAAATACAGAATGGAAACTATGGCAGCTAGCATTCCCGAGGGTCCAAAAAGAAAAAAGGAAGAGGATGTTTTTCCCTCATCTTACAGGGTCATCCCAGAAAAACAGAAAGTCATCTTCCGGTTCAGGTACAGAGGGGAGGGCCATCCCCGACAGCCAAACTTCACAGATCAAAGGGCAGAGGGGCGAAAAGATATGAGGCTTCGCAGAATCGAGTATTCACCCCGCTCGGGGAGCCGCTTGAACGGGTTATTAGCGGTATTAGTAGCCCAAAAGAAAATAGTTTGGTCTGGCACCACCAAGTGACCCAAAGGGTAGAAGGTTTGACCCGAGCAAACGATGTGCATACCACTCCAGTTCCCCTGGCCATGATACACAAGATTGCTGGACGTTGAAGCATCGAATCCAAAACATGATAGACAGTGGGGAAATTGTGGTGGAACAACCGGACTCCCCGAATGTTAAAGCAAATCCCCTGCCAAGACATGATGGAGGGGGAGTTAATGCGACGGAGGCAAGTGAGGCTGGGGGGCCGCCAAGGTTGAACTATGTGCAGAAAGTTTGAGGAGATGATCAACATGATACATGAATCATGGGGATGCACGGGGAACGCCCATCAGGTTGATAGGGGTAAGTACGAATAACATAGAGGGACCTGTCAAATTGACGGCTCCGAGGCCCATCATCCTTGCAGCAAGGCCCGCAACTCCCTATCAGTAGTCTGAAGACTGTACCCTGGAATTACGGGGGAATACCCGAGGAAGCGGCCAGTTGTGCTTCCGTGAACGACCAAGGGGAACCCCTTTATATCTTCCCGGGCGAGTCCTTGGGAGCCAAAAGAGAAAAAATGAAGAGGTCTCCGAGGAAAGGGCCATAGAGTTTTTGAAAAGGATGGATCACCCAGAAACGAGGGGGATCCAGATTTTAAATGAGGAATCAACCCTAACATCAGTCATGGACTTGGTGTTGTCATCCAGTGAGCATTGCAAAACCCTGATGAAGGTTCTGGAGGAGGCATTTGTGCCCAAAGAAATTAGTGAGGAGGGTTTCGGCCGGCTGGTAGGCCACTTATTGGAAACCGATGCAATATCCTTTACGGATGAGGACATTCCCGAAGAGGGAAGGGGGCAACCGAAAACCGCTACACATCGCGGTAATCTCCTCAGGATATGTCATGAATGGGGTGCTGATCGACGGGGGATCGGCATTGAATATATGTCCTCATCAGCACGCTGAAGAAAATGAACATCAGTCCCAAGCGCCTACGGGCCAGTCAGGTGGTGGTTCGGGCTTTTGACGGATCCCGGAGGGATACCATCGGAGAGATAGAATTGCCAGTGGAGATAGGGCCCTGTAACTTTTGATATATCCTTCCAAGTCCTAGATATTACGGCAAGCTACAACCTGCTGTTAGGGAGGCCGTGGATACACATGGCCGGGGCAGTTCCTTCTACGCTCCACCAACAAATCAAGTTGATCATCGATGGGAATCTGGTAACAATCTCGGCCGAATGTGATGACCCTTCTCCTCCCAGGAGTGGCCTACCAGTAATCAATGTGGATGAGTCAGCGGCGCCTGCCAGCTTTCAAGCACTAGAGATTAGCACTCCCCCATTATAGATGCCTGGGATCTCCAGCTGTGAAACCAAGGGTCTCTCCGGAACTCACCTTTGTGGCAAGGGAAATGATTAAAATGAACTTCCAACCTGGACCAGGGACTAGGGAAAAGCAGTCAGGGAATCACCAAGCCCATCCACCTACCACAGCAGATAGGCAAGGCAGGGTTGGGATACCATGTGGGCGCAGTCCGGGGACCCCGGGGGGGTGCGACTCCGATTCGACTAGTTGGCAGCCCAGTGACCAAAGTCGACAATGAGCAGGGATCAGCGGACCTGTGATTGGGGCGGGGAATGAAGAGTTAACCCCCACTCACGAAATGAGTCTCGGCCCGGAGGGAAAGTTTCCTGCGGGAGGTCGCTAAAGAGTTTGAAACCAAATGCTATATCCCCGGAACAACAACAAGCAGTAAGGAGGGGACGAATGTTATCACACCACCGGGAGCCCAACAAGTTGTGCCTGTCATCGATTGGGCAGGGCTGATCATTCCTGGAGAAGATATGGAGAAGGACTCAGGCGACGTATCCGTAATCATCGGGGAGGTGTCCGATGTGAGGCCCTCCTTTATCCAGCGCATTTCATCTGACCTGACCATCGATAATTGGACCCAGAAACCAGTGATATCCAAACAAGGGTAAAGCTCGACGTCAGGGTGGTTAACCCTAGAGGATGGGGGAATGAAGAAGTTTTATTTTGTTGTTTGTTTTTATTGTGTCGTTTCTTCGTGTTATTTGAAATTGCGATCGTCGTGAAAAATGATTTATATATGACAAGTATTTTGTTTTCATGTCAGGTGTACCCATTTGAGTAATCCTTGCCTAACAAATGGTCTTTCAAATTTGAATGATGATTATGATTTTGACATTGAGCTGGATTTCGATTTAATGGGCATTGAACAAGACGAGACAGATTACGACGACGCACCTGATGAGATCAAAGGATGGGTCGAAGATAAACCCAAACCCAATTTGGACCAAACCATCACTATAGATATCGGAACCCCTGACAATCCAAAAGAACTCAAGATAGGGACAGACCTTACCCCCAGCCAAAAAACAGAAATAATTGAGTTACTAAGCCAATATGAGGATGTCTTTGCCTGGTCGCACGAGGATATGATCGGATTGTCCACCGACATTGTGGTGCACCGGTTACCTATCAAGGAGGGTTTCAGGCCTGTCAAGCAGAAACTAAGAAAGTTGAAACCGGAGTGGAGCTTAAAAGTGAAGGAAGAGATCATCAAGCAGTTCAGGGCGGGAATCATTATGGTGTCCACTTACCCGGAATGGCTATCCAATGTGGTCCCAGTGGCTAAACCTGGAGGAAAGGTGAGGGTATGCGTGGACTACAAAGATCTAAACAAGGCCAGTCTCAAGGACAACTTCCCGGTGCCTTTCATACACATCCTGGTGGATAACACAACCCAGTACGAAATGTACTCTTTTGTGGATTGCTTCGCAGGATATCATCAGATAATGGTGGCGGAAGAAGACCGGGAAAAGACCGCATTCATCACCCCCTGGGGCACTTTCTGCTATAGACGACTGGCTTTCGGTCTCACAAATGCAGGGGCTACTTATCAGAGAGCCATGATGGCCTTGTTCCACGATATGATGCACAGGGAGATAGAGGTCTACGTGGACGACATTATTGTGAAATCGAAGGTAGAGTCCGATCATATAACTCATCTCAAAAAGCTATTCGATCGGCTCAGAAAGTATAATCTGAAACTCAATCCAGCCAAGTGTGCTTTCGGAGTACAATCGGGCAAGCTCTTGGGATTCCTGGTTGGTGATCGGGGCATTGAGTTGGATCCAGCAAAGATTAAGGCCATTGTGGATATGCCGGCACCTCACACAGAAAAAGGAGATAAGAGGATTCCTCGGGAGGATAAACTTCATCAGCCGTTTTATATCCCACTTGACGACTACATGTGAGCCGATTTTTAAACTGTTAAGAAAAGGGGTGTCCCAAGAATGGAATGAGCAATGTCAGAGGGCGTTTCAGACCATTAAAAAGCAATTGACTGAGGCACCAGTGCTGGTACCCCCGAAGGATGGGATCCCTCTGTTTATGTATATATCGGTAAATGCCATCGCGATGGGATGTATGTTGGGACAGAAAAATGAGGCGGGAAAAGAGCAGGCCATCTATTACCTCAGCAAAAGATTTAGCCAATGTGAGCAGAATTACACTCCCATTGAGAAGACCTGTTGTGCTTTGGCCTGGGCTGCAGGGAGATTACAGCACTACCTCCATGGGCATACAACGTACCTGATATCAAGAATGGATCCCCTGAAATATATTTTCGAAAGGCCCATGCTGAATTGTCGACTATCAAGATGGCAGTTAATTTTACAACAGTTTGACATGGTGTACGTGACCCAGAAGGCCATGAAAGGGCAGGGAGTTGCAGATCAGTTGGCAGAAGCCCCGACAGGAGGGATGGAGCCGTTAGAAACTCCTCTTCCGGGCGAGGATATATTTTGGGTATCGCGCGAAAAATGTGATGACGAGGGACAATTCTGGAAGCTGTATTTTGATGGTGCCATGAATGCCGAGGGGGCAGGAGCCGGAGCGGTCCTAGTCTCTATCACCGGAGAACAATACCCCGTGGCCACTAAACTTCGTTTCAGCAATTCGAACAACACCGCTGAATACGAGGGGTGTATCTTGGGACTCCGATTGGCCCGTGACATGGGAGTAAAAAGACTAGCGGTGTTCGGGGATTCAGAATTGGTAATCAGACAAGCAATCGGGGTGTACAACACTAAGGAGCTTCGGTTACTTCCATACCATCGTTGTGTCACCCAGCTTATGCAAGAGTTCGAAGATATCGCCTTCCGCCATATTCCTCGGGGACGAAATGAATTTTGCCGATGCGTTGGCGACTTTGGCTTCCTTAATCCACGTGATCAAGAGTAGGGACAGTCCACAGATTGAGATCACCGTACAGAATGCCCCGGCATATGAGGAAAATGTGGCAGTGTTATCAAACGAGGTGGTGTTGACAAGGCAGCCCTGGTATCACGACGTAAGGGAATATTTGAGAGACAGATCCCCTTCCCGATCAGGCAAATCGGACTGAAAGGATGAGAATTCAAAAGATGGCGATGAAGTTTTATCTGAGTGGCGATTCGCTTTACAAAAGGGATGCCGGGTTGGGACTGTTGCAATGCGTAGACGAAACGCAATCCCAAAGGATTATGAATGAAATCCATGGCGGGGTGTGTGGGCCACACATGAGTGGACCGATGTTGGCCAAAAAGATCTTGAGGACAGGGCATTATTGGTTAACACTGAGGGCCGATTGCGATGATCATGTCAAGCGATGTTATCAATGTCAGGCGCACCGGTAATGTGATCCATACACCTCCCAATGAACTGCACTGTATGACCTCCCCCTGGCCATTTTCAATGTGGGGAATGGATGTAATCGGACCAATAGAGCCCAAAGCAAGCAACGGGCACCGATTCATCTTCGTCATGATCGATTATTTCACCAAATGGGTAGAAGCAGCCTCTTTCCCCAAAGTCACTCAGGAGGTCATCGTCAACTTCATCAGGAATAATGTCATTTGCCGATATGGGCAACCTGAGGTGGTGGTCTCCGACAATGCCAAGAATTTAAACAACGCCCTCATGAAGGAACTGTGTGACCAGTTCAAGATCAAGCATCTCAATTCCGTCATTTACCGCCCTAAGATGAATGGGGCAGTGGAGGCTGCCAATAAGAACATCAAGAAGATCATGGCAAAAATGTCTGCTAATCATCGGGGATGGCCGGATTTGTTACCCCTCACCTTGCTAGCCTACCGAACGTCAACGCGTACTTCCACAGGGGCAACCCCTTACGCCTTGGTATATGGAATGGAGGCTGTCCTGCCAGTTGAAGTTGAGATGGCGTCCCTCAGAATAGTGATCGATGCTCAGATAAGCGAGGAGGATTGGATGCAAAGTCGATACGACCAATTGGCCCTAATTGATGAAAGGAGGGTGGCTGCTGTTTGGCACGGCCAGCTATATCAACAGAGGATCTCCCGATCCTACGACAAAAAGATAAGACTTCGGAAGTTCAAGGAAAATGATTTGGTGTTGAAAAGAGTCATGCCATTGTCAAGACGAGGCCAAGGGGAAGTTTGCCCCGAACTGGGAAGGGCCATTTGTGATCAAGAAAGTGCTATCCGGAGGAGCCCTCATATTGCAAGAAATGGATGGTGAGGTATTTCCACAACCCCTCAATTCTGACTCGGTGAAGCGGTTCTACGCTTAAATCATCATTTCTGTTTTTCCTTTGAGAGCGAACTACGTAGGACCTGATCTCCCAACTTGAGGGGGTACGTAGGCAGCCATCATGGCGCGGTCCGATCCTTTAAAAAAACAATCCTTTCCTAACCAAAACCAATTTTCGATAGCCAGATAAAACCTTCCTACACCCTCAAAACCTTCCCGAAACCAACTGCCTAACCAGTTTCATCCCAGAATACATACCCTGATCCAACCCAAACAGTTATCCAAAATCTGAGGTTCAATCCGACGAAATCAAAAGGTGTGCGGCAATATCTGTCAAATCTCCATCAAGTCTTGAGGAAAGAAAGAAGGCGAAATGTCAAAATCATGGTCAGTTGGATAAAATGATGATCCAATGGGTGGCAATGATACGACAAAAGGGGGAAAATGACTAAATTCAAATGCATTGTCTATATATATAAGTCGTTTTATTACAAGATCTCTCTTTCAATAACTGATGAAACCAACACAGTCTATGCAGGAAATAAAATAATCTACAAATCTGAAACTAGCCGAAGCAAGATGGATAGGGTGGTGGATAGATCTGAAGCATCAGCATCTCCTGCAATCTGCTGCCCCATCATATCAATACGATCCAGTAAAGCAGTAGCTCGGCTGAGATAGTCCCAAAATGAGCATCTACCACTGCCATGGTCTGAAATACTATGGCCTCTCTATCAGCAATGGCAGCATCTCTCGCCCGAATGGCCTCATCTCTCTCGGCAAGGGCGGCATCCCTCTCGGCTTCAGTAGTAATCAGGGCCAGGCGGAGTCGGGAATCCTCAGCGACCCGACTCGGGGCAGAATCGGCTGAGATGGAATGGTCTGTGGTATCTTCTGTGAAAATCACTCCAGAGTCATCAAAGGCCCCAGTCCGACTCAAACTAGCCGAATCCAGGTCTCCACGCAACCACTGTACGTAGGCAAATGTCTGGATGTGACAGCTTTCACTATATTCGGCAAAGATCCTGCAATCCCAAAGCTCGTATACCTGCAATAGATCCCTCTCTGTACAGGATGATATAAGGAATCGGTATGCGGTTGCACCCGCGAAGGGGTGTAAATCCTGTGTCTGATCAAACTGCCCCATAACCGCCAGGGGATGATAGGTCGTCACGCCCCTCAAACCAGCAATGGGGATGAAATCCAGGTTAGGCACATGAGTCAAGAAGCGCCTGAAGGAGCAATAGCCTGAGTAGACCAATAGATGAAAAGGGTCCTCAATGACGGACAAAAAGGATATCCAGGAGGTCACATCAGTACAACTCACGGGACGAAACGAAAACTGCGCGGCTATGTTGTGACTGAAGCAAAACCCTTGGCGGCGGAAGTAGCCGATGGGGCTGAGATGGCTCATGAACCACACATACAATAAGGTCGAACTCCCTCTGAAGAATCTCCCTCGGAAGGACTGGCAATATGTGGCCGACATATAGGTATCCGCCAATATCATGGGGAGAATGGTGTGATCCTCCTGAAGGGCCCTAACAGCCGCAACAATCCGCATGTCCAAATGATCGGACACCCTGCAGGCAAGTACAGAACTGAGATGACACAGGCCATCAGAACGTCCACTCTCAAGGCGTCCCAGCGCTCCTCGGACACGGAAAAATCACCGAGGAAGAGACGGAAACTGTCAGGCGAGCCAAATCGGTCAATCAAGAACTGAAGGGGAACCATATGGTTTGATGTGATCACCGGCAACAGGACAGCCCTTCGCAAACCAGTGAAAGTCAAGAATTGACGGCGCATGGAACCAACTGTGATCCTAGCACAAGGTCTATCCAGGGGCAAGCCGGTGAAGCGAGCATACTCCTCAAGGGTGGGGGTCAGCTCTACTGTCCCTAACCTAAACACCTGACGGGCAGGGGCCCAATAGCTCAGAAGACCATCCACAAAGCTCGCTGGCACCTGAAAGGTCAATAAGGACCAAGAATGTCCCAGAAGACCATCTGCGGTAATCCTATCTGCCGGCAGTAAACTGTCCAACCAGCGGAGGAGGCTGCCCACCAACCCTGTGGGAGGAATGGAATCCAAACGAACCACGACATCTGAGGACGACATCTGTGAAAAAAAATAGTATCAAAAGGACTGTACAGGGGCCATTCTCTATCCATAAATAAAAGAGCATGCATCATACAGTTAATAATCAAACAGGTGAATTCCATAAAATGAAAAAGAAGACTGTGCATAAATAAATAAATGAGTTCATGTACATAGTGCATAAATGAAAAAGAAATCTAAGCAGGTGCTGATACAAAAGACCCTATCCTATCCTGGTCTAAATAAAATCAGTATCATCTATGAAAGCAGGATCCTCGAACTGATCCCCTGGAGTCGTCGAGCTCGGAGGACCAAAGTTCATATCAGGGATGTAGGGATGCGTTGTGGCATCAGATGAACTCGGGCCTGCATCATAACCTGCACCGTCAGGATCGTAGGTGTAAGCCTCCTCCGGGGCCCGGCCCAACCCCCGAATAAACAGCGACAACTGATCTACCTGACGGGTCAATGAGGCGATCTGCTCAGCGTGGGTAGGGGTCCGAACACAGGCAGCCCAATCGGTCATCGTCACCGAGCCTGGAACCATATCTCCAAGAAAGAAAGTGGCCCGAGTCTGAGGACCGATGGTGCGGGGCACCCACCATGTACGGAATGCATCACTCGTAGTGGGACCCGTGGAAAGCATCCGACCATCCTCCCCGGCGAGCATGATCTCCGAGGGCTGAGAATCCAGCGGCCAGAAAGTAGTGAAAGAAAGGGAGTGCGGGATGCGGATCTCTCCAGTGACGCATCTGAATGCGCGCTCTCCCAGATACATCACCCAGCCTCCAACATTCTGCAAAGTGAGGCGGCGGGTGGAAAGCTCGAACTCCGGGCCGGAAGGATGCCCGTCAGCAAACCCCACAGTCAGATGATCGGAGAGGTAGGGAATCCAGACGACCTCGGCAGCCGTGATCAGCTCCAGCTGGATGCGACAGTGTGCAAAACTGCCAGACACGGGGACCTCCTCGAGAGTACTGTGATGCCATCGCCGACCCCGAGGATAAGTGTCCGGGCCCAGAGTAGTGATAGGCCTCAGACATGGCAGCCGCTCGTAAGCCCAGAACTGTGAATAGAAACAAGGCAAGGCATGAGTCACTATCAAATACAGAAAAGAGATGAAAGGAAAAGAAATACAGTAAGAGAGAGGAGGAGGGGACTCACCAACAGAAAGTGGTAGAAGCCGAGCCAGGCATCAGTCTGTCCCTCCGAGCGTAGGCGTATGCCGTGGAGGAAGTAGGCAAAGGTGAATGACCCCCAGTCATAGTCACCGATGCGGTCCACGTCTCTGACCGCTCCTACGACGCTGAAATGAATGGTAGAGGAGTTGTTCCCCAGAAAACAACCCCTCATGATGGTCAGGAACAGGCGTCGTAGCAGAATGTCCCTGGTGCCCTGATCCGCGGGAAATGGGCAGCGCATAGAGACCCCCGACTGCATCGACAGCCAAGGCACCAGATCGGATACTGCGGGCCTTAAAGACCCGGTCCTCAGCAGCGAAGCCCAGCAAAGCTCGAACCTCCACAGGAGTGATATCAAGATCCAAGGGGACGCGGGACCCGGTAAACTCAATGCCGGTAATGTACCTCCAGTCCCATGGGGTCAACACGACCTCGCAGTCGAGGAGATGAAGAGACTGCGTCTGGTGGAACCATCGCTCGGAATAAAGCCCTCATGTAACCCCAGGGGCACTGACGGGGAATGATAGTGAAGAAAATGTCGGAAACCCCAAGAGTCCACCATCGCCCGATAATCACTGTGCAGGGCCGCGTAAAGGGAGTAGATGTTGAACCAGTTGCCCCTCGGCTGGGTAAACTCGGGTACCTGGGGCAATCACCAAGGGGTCAGTCCGGATAAAAGGAGAATGGAGAAATTGAGAGTAAAATCAGAATAGAACTGAATATACCTCGTTAGCCACGAGAGATGCTGAAGGGTGACGACTGAGATCCCGACCCAAAAGATCGGGTATCTGCACAGAGGCGCCAGAAGAAGCCTGGTGAGTAGATGGAGCCGGTGTGCTGGAGGATGGCCCCTCTGCCGCGACCTCCGGAGGGACAGCCTCCTCAACGTCCGGATGACCAGGACGAATGACAGCCTCCGTCAAACGACGAGCCTGACGGGTCCGAGGAGGAACAGGAGTGGGTGCAGCCCTACGACGACGAACACCCGAAGTCCGAGAGGCGGAGGAGCTACTGGGCGCATCACGATCCATAGCTGGAATAGAACGGGCGAGAAAGAAGGTAAGTTTCCTTTTAAAATTATGTAATGAACATTCTAAATTTCTAGCCTCATCATATGATTAATGCAACATGATGCATGTAAAAAAAAAAAAAAAAAAAAAAAAAAAAAAAAAAAAAAAAAACGGCAGAGTTCCGTTTGTAAATTGAACATCCCAGGCATAAGCCAAACGTGTTTTCCATCAATCAAAGCCTCAAACAGATTTAAATTGCATTCATATGTGCGATTACATCATGTAATGCATGTTTTTCTTGCAGAAAAGGAGTAACAATATGTGGGAACCCCGCCTCATGAACATAAAATAGGACTCACATAGTTGATACATAGCATGTATATATGATGGTACATTACATAGCATTGTAAAGCATACATTTTATCTCTAAACATGCAAATAGTCAAATGTATAGCAAAACATTGACGAAATTGAAAAGTGACCGGTCAAAGTGTTACCTGTAGCGTGTAGATCAATCCTACCGGAACAGTTTTTTGCAGGAAAGTTGAAAAATCGACAAAAAGCCCTTGCGAACAAGCAAAAATCGCGAGGAATATGTGTGAGTTGGAAGTTGAAAGTGACAGATCTGGAAGCGGGACGCGGCTTATAAGCCCCGATCTTGGCCGCAGATGTATCTGCGGCTGGCCGCAGATCCATCTGCGGCTGGCCGCAGATCCATCTGCGGCTGGCCTTGGTGGGCCCCACCTTGCTCCCTTGAAGCCATTTGACGTGTTGAAGTGAAAAGTTTACGCGATGGGTGACCAGCGACGATATCCGGCCCCGACATGACGATCGACCGGCGACGATAACCGGCGATCACGAGATGGATGTCCGGCGACGATAACCGGCTCCGACAAGATAACCAACCGGCGACGATAACCGGGGGTTACGCGATGGGTGACCGGCGACGATACCCGGCACCGACATGACGATCGACCGGCGACGATAACCGGCAATCACGAGATGGATGACCGGCGACGATAACCGGCTCCGACAGATAACCAACCGGCGACGATAACCGGGGGTTACGCGATGGGTGGACCGGCGACGATACCCGGCACCGACATGACGATCGACCGACCGGCGACGATAACCGGCAATCACGAGATGGATGACCGGCGACGATAACCGGCTCCGACAGATAACCAACCGGCGACGATAACCAGGGGTTACGCGATGGGTGACCGGCGACGATACCCGGCCCCGACATGGACGATCGACCGGCGACGATAACCGGCGATCACGAGATGGATGACCGGCGACGATAACCGGCTCCGACAGATAATCAACCGGCGACGATAACCGGGGGTTACGCGATGGGTGACCGGCGACGATACCCGGCCCCGACATGACGATCGACCGGCGACGATAACCGGCGATCACGAGATGGATGTCCGGCGACGATAACCGGCTCCGACAAGATAACCAACCGGCGACGATAATCGGGGGTTACGCGATGGGTGACCGGCGACGATACCCGGCCCCGACATGACGATCGACCGGCGACGATAACCGGCGATCACAAGATGGATGTCCGGCGACGATAACCGGCTCCGACAGATGACCGACCGGCGACGATAACCGGGGGGTTACGCGATGGGTGACCGGCGACGATACCCGGCCCCGAACGAGACGATAGATTGAAAGAATGAACCCAAAGACTAACAGACACGGTCAAGGGATTGATACATTGACACTCTTACGAATATCTTGCATGCATTACATCTTATATTGCATCATAAGCTATATGTAATGGCATCATATATGTACTGTCATTCTTACGAATTGTCATTCATGCATCGAGTGTCTATTCTTTATCCTGTTCATTTCATTTATCATTCCATAAACATGATAAAGAGGGGCAGCTGTAGACACCCAAATTTTGCATTTCCTATACTGACCATGACAGGAGAGCAAATTCGTCCATTGGACCGGCCTGCGAGACGGAGGGTGAACATAAGTGCGAACACTTAGAGCCACCACGACGACTTGCGATCAAGGCCGTCCGAAATGAGCATGCCGAATGATGTGTCACGTCCCACAATAATTTCCGGACTGCAAAATACAAGCCTTTCGGATAAAACTGACGGCGCGACGCGAGAATCGAGGTGCGGTGCGAGAACCGAGGAAAATTAAATAATCAAAGTGGAAGGTGTGCTGAGTGGGGGGTGGGCGCCAGCCAGCCGCAGATCCATCTGCGGCCAGCCGCAGATGTATCTGCGGCTGGCTTTGGCCAGCCTATATCAACCATTTCTTCTCAGCATACAGGGGTCGAGAATTTTTGGAGAAGAAGAGAATCAGCAAGGAAACAGCAGCAAGAAATAGAGAAAAAGAGGAAGAATTAGCATAGATTTTGCAATCAAATAGGAGAGAAAGTAAGAAAAAAAGAGAGGAATAATATTTTTGTGATTTGATTGTATCACATAAGACTTTTTCTTCTATTCAAATACACAAATTTAGATCCATTTTGATCTCATTTGCAAGGTGAAAATCTCCTCAATTTTATAATTTCTATCATATCTTTTGGTCAAATCAAATGAAACTTTCATATGATTATGGAATAATAAATTAGGGAGTATTAGTGAGGGTTCCATTTGGAACAAAATTCTTCCTAATAACCCGATGATATTTATTTATTGATCTCTTGTTTGTTTGTTTTTTTGGTGTTATATTGACAAGGTTCTTTTAGATCTCTATTTTAGGATGTCTTGGTATTGGTAGATGATCCGTATTGGTTATTTCTTGTAATATCCGATTGTGGATGTGTGGAAATTTGGTTGTGAGCCTAGGAAAGCGACCCCGTGGTCCAAATCCGATGATGGACGTATCTTGATGTATGTAGTGGGTAGGATGTAGTCTCTTTGTAAATATGTAATATTGGGCCTTAAAACGACGCCAAGGCGGAATCGAGTTTAAGGCCCCGTAATAATGAAATATGTGATTGTTGGCGTTAGGGGATATCTTGATGGCTAACATGCCCATGAATAGCCCCGACGCGTGTTTATGCTTGATTTGATTTATGACACGAAATTGATTTCAAAGCTAAATGATAAGATTTTCATAAAATCAATCAAAGTAGGGTATTAGAATCACGAGGTTAAAATTTGAGAAATGTTAATGAATGTCGATTCCTATCTAACGAGAAAGCTAAAGAAAGATCGTTTTCCAAAACATCACACAAAATGATTTTACAAGTAAAATGACGTTTTTTATTAAACCGTTGTATATAGGGTTAAAGAGATTCTAGAAATTGCCCATCATTTTATGAAAGCAACGTATAGATCTCGATTCCTATTTAGATGAAGGTTTAAAACTCTTGTTTTGCCAAAACGACACTTGATGAAAATCTCATAGTTTTGGACAATTAAAATCAAACCGTTCTCATAAAGAATAAAGCTTTCTCGTGTATACCGAAAAGATATTCCGAAGCGTTCTCAAATTAAAACACGATTTTCCCTAAAATCCAAATGACTCTTTCATACAAATTCCCCACAACATTTACATAGGCACACACACACACACACACACACATACACATTCATGAATTAAAGGATAGGAAAGCATTGAGATCGCGGTAACCGTGTTTCACGGAAGTCGAGGGGTGCCTAACACCTTCCCCTCACTTAAGCAAGCCCCCGAACTCTATGAATCTCGATTCGCAGACCAATTGATTCGGAGTCACACATGAGCCAGCGATTTATAAAAAACGAGAACTCGGATGAGTTGGTACATCCATTTCAAATATACCAACTGGCGACTCTGGTTAATTGGCTCATCATAAAAACGATCTTTCAAAACCCCGTCGACATCAATGCCGACCTTTTCCAAACGTCATCTAAATCAAAAGGCTAAAATTGGAACAGGCGAGAAAAGCGAAAACCCGGCGTCGACAATCTAGAAACTCATTGATCAAGTATTCTTTCTTCGATCTAATTAAAGAATCTTAATACTTTGTCAATTTGTTTAACTTCTGAATTCTTTGAACCTTTCAAATGATTCAGACTTGTATTTTATCAAATACATATATTCAACTCTTTGAATGATCATCTCCTTTTCTTTTACTAGTTTGTTCAATTTGTAAAATTATTTTTCATGTAAGTCAAGTATACAAAATCTATCAAGTAATATTTCAGTTTCAAACAAAACATTATCATTATAAATAGAACAACAATTGTTCTTAAATATAATACCAAAACCTTCCTTGTCCAACAACGGAAGTAATAATGTTTCTAAAGAGAACTAGAACATAATAACAACTTATTAACTTAATAGACTTGCCCGTAGGCAATGCTAAACTATAAGTTCCTATGGTTAATGCAGCAACCTTTGCTCCATTCCCACACATAAGATTACTTACTCTTTGTTTAGCTTTCTACTTTTGCTTAGTCTCTGCATTGGATCGCATACGTGAGAACTACAGCCGGTATCCAATACCCAAGTATAACCTTGACTTATAGAAAAATTTATTTTAATCATGAACAAACCTATATCTGTAACCGAAGCTTCACTAAGTTTTTTCTAGTTAGCCCTTGTAAGATTCTCCTTACAGTTTCCTTTTTAGTATTCAGCCTTATTGCAGTGAAAGCAAACTCCTTTGCTATCTACATCAGTCTTGTTCTTATTGTCCTTTGTTTTTGCCTTTCTATTTACCTTCTTTGAATTGTTCTTCTTTTAAGAAGATCCTTTGGCCCTCTTCCGCTTCTTGGAAGAATCATTTACCAGTAAGACTTGGTCTTTCTTGGTTGGAAAGTGACTCTTTACGGTTTTGAACATGTTTAAGCAACTCAGGCAGGCTGACATATAGTTTGTTCATGTGAAAATTCACAACAATTTGTGAGAAAGAGTCCGAAAGTGATTGCAAGATCAAATCTTGGATCAACTCTCCATCCATTAAAACCCAGTTGTCCCAATTGTTCAATCAGATTGATCATTTTGAGGACATTTGTCTATACTGTTGTGCCATCGGTTATTCTAGATCGGAAGAGCTCCTTAGATATCTTATATCTAATAGTCCTACTTTCCTCACCCTTAAACTGCTTGAAGGTGCAGGAGTATAGTAGGAGCATCCATAGTTTCATGCTGACGCTGAAGCTCGTTACTCATGGATGCGAGTATGATGCATTTGAGCCAACTGTGCATCATCTTACTACTTTCTAAAAGTAGCAATCTCTTCCTCAGAGGCATTGTCTGCAACCATTGCAGAGATAAGCGTATTAAGGACATAAGATAACTTTTCAGCCTTGAGAACTATTCTCAAATTTCTTAACCAGTTCGTTTAATTTGGTCCGGTATTAGCATTAACATGCTCCGCAGTGATAGTAAATTAGACATTGTTAAATTCTGTAAATAAATTTATAATTTAACAACATTTTAGTATACATTCATTTAATTAATTACCAAAATAAATTAGGTCTTTATTTTAAATTGGTATCTCTCACTTTTTCATCAAACTATATTACCCTCAATATATATAGTTCGACAATTCTAATTAAAGATTTGCTAGTGAGAATAAGGATCCCATTTCAAATGTATATAGCCTTGTGTGTGCACAACAAACTATATATAAATAAATAGGTAGACAACTATTGTCAATTACATCACTATGTAACTCCTTGTATTTTGCCTCTTAGATTATAATGGTCAAGTGTGTGCACATCCGAACTAAAATAATCTAAGTTAAGTCCAACCTAGCACTTTCATATATTCGAAAGAAAAACACTGTCCTTGTGTGTGCACAACAAAACAGCATCGTTCAGTCTATTTATAAGCATCAAATGTGATAAAACAACATCATAAATATTTAATACTAGCATTGTGTGTGCACAACAAACTCATATTAAATATTTAATACTCTATCGTTTTACCATGCTAGAAGGCGACGTTCGATATTTCAAATATGTTTGAACGCTTAGGACTTAATATAATTCCTTTGAGGGGTTTGTTATTATTTGTCTCATCTTGTTTAACGCGCATGCACATATATATATAAGATACGCGTCATATTATTTAACATGCGAAGCATGTTGTATAATATATAATATATACATAGTAAGCATGCACATATAGAATACTATATTCTACCCGGATTGATTATGGACTTTTATTCTAGTTTGGTTCACTAGAGCCACCAAGTGAACCAAAAAGTCAAACCTAGGGTGCAAGAATTAAATTTAAATATAACTATTACATTTAAACCCGGGCTCCATTACAAACGGGTCTTCAAGCGCTCCTTGCTCCTTTGTCTTCAATTCTTCAAAATTAATTCTAACTAGTCCTATTAGAAAAACTATTTACAATAAATAGAAACCTTGATCAGCAGTCAAGAGGAAGTACATAGGAGGGAGATAGAATTTACATTAAGAAAAAATTAGAGAAGACGAAGTACGCAGACCCCATTTATAAAAACCCATACATTCAAGCATCCACTAAAATAAATCCAATCACACATTGGTCAATAGTCCATAATCAATCCCTATTTATTATCATACATATCTCTATATGTATCAATAAATAACATTCATCCCATGAATAATAAAACCATTCCATATATGCATTGATATCATTTAATGGGCAATATTAGTTAGTATAAAATTCAATTTCAACTCCAATTAGTTATCATGGAATCCAATTCCAACTCTAATTAGTTATCATGAAATCCAATTTGAATTAAAATAAACTTCTTTATTTTAATCATATTTCAAATCAAAATAAACTCTTTTATTTTAATTTATCCAATTTTTTGAATAAAAATAAACTCTTTTATTTTTAATCAAATTCCAAATCAAAATAAACTCCTTTATTTTAATTAATATGGAAACCAATTTCAAGTTTAAAATAAACACCTTTATTTTTAACTTAAAATTGTTGGAAAATAAAATATGTTGAATCCTATTCCTTATCAAAATAAACATCTTTATTTTTTAAGGAAACATGGAATCCTATTCCATATGTGAATAAACTCCTTTATTCTAGGAAACATGGAATCCTATTCCATATATGAATAAACTCCTTTATTCTAGTTAATGTAGAATCCAATTCCAAGTTCAAATAAAACTTTTAATTTTAATTATATTTCAATTCAAAATAAACCTTTTATCTTAATTGAAAATAAATAAAATCAAAATAAATAAAATAATAAATAAAATAAATAAAATAATTTTACACAAACAATTATGCTCAATTAAATTGTTCTTAACACATATCAATGTATATACAGAATCAAAACAATTAATAATTCGCATAAAGTTTGGCTCTCTGATACCACTGTTAGGTTTGTATAACGCGAACATGCAATCAAATTACATTAATAAAGCGGAAGCGCGATAAAATCAGATTTTAAAATTTTATACAAACCATCACCATGATCTTTCTTTATGCACAATTATTAATTAAACGAAAGAGATGGAGAATAAGAATTATACCCTTGTAGAATTCTAGCTTCCTCAAGTACAAGTTCACCTCCAATTCCTTCGCGTTCTCCTTGAATTCCACCGATTAAATTCCTTCCTTTGATCAACATTAGCCACCCAAGTGTTTGGCCTCTATAGGTGATCCACCAAGGAATAATATTTGTTCAAGAAGATGGGTGTTGGCAAAACCCTAGTTTCTATCTCTATAGAAATTGTAAGTACTCTCTACAATTCTTATGCAAGAGTGTGTAACCCTAATCTATGATAAGACTTCTCTTATTTATAGATGTAGGAAAACCCTTCCCTAAACTATTTAGGATTAGGGTTTCTATTCTAATTAAACTCCTTTAATTAAATTAAACTCCTAATCCAATTAGGAATTCATGTGAGAGTACTTCTATTAATTAATTCCCAATCCCTATTAGGAATTAAATAATAGTACTAGTAATAATAATAATAAGACTCCTCTAATTAATTTATATTTAATATTTCTAAAATATTAAATAATAAATATTAAGCTATTTAATTTATTCTATCTCCATAGACTAAATTAAATACACTTAACTTATTATTACAATTATGCCATTTACTTCTTAAATAAATATTTTCCTTTTGCGGTGTGACCCTTTAGGTTCTCCATATTAAACCGGTTGTGAATAAATCAATTAGAACAATTCTAATCTTATTTAAATAAATAAATTAAACTATTTAATTCATTTAAATAAATAATATTTATTCTACAATAAGGGTAAGCCCCCTTAGCGATCAACGACTTTCCAGATAATATAGATTTCAACATTAATCATAAAAGAACCTTTGAGTGCATAGTTACCGTACAATTCAATCCTTCTACCATACAATGTCCCAATTAAATATAAGACATGGAATTACTGTCAAGTCTTATTTTATTTAATTATATGTATTTCGATTCTAAAATGCACAACTCTGATAATGCAAATTAGAAACTCCTTTCTAATTTCATTTTGCTTTGGCCAAAGACTTCTGAGTCGTCATTTATCGAATCACATAGGACATTCTCTCCTTTTACTAGAAGTGGTAGATTCTTTGTTGATCATTCACCTATCTCCATGTATAACTTATTATACCCAATCATACCCTTTGATATACCCTAAGGGTCTTAAAGGACATGTCAAAGTATAATTCATCATACACAAGATACTATGATGATCTCAAGTCCAAGGATCACTTGTACTACTATCACTAAAGGAATTCCTATTGACAGGCGAGTAAAACTCCATTAAGTATTCCTTAGCGAGCCACGTTCAGTGAACTTATTATCTAATAAGCACCTACATACTTGCTTTAGTGTCTCCACACAAATGATTATGAGATCAATCATCCTCTTCATAAGAGCAAGCAACGTATGTACTAATCTATCCAGATTCACTAATCCCCTTTTTAGTAATCCATTGATTAGGAACGATTTTAGTTTGTGAGCTATCTAGAATTTAGATCTCATTAGCATGATCACCATCATGATTCTAAAAGCATTGCTCAAAATTATGGGTTTATCACATTCAATATAACAGCATCATGTAGATAAAGTAAAATGCCTTTAACAAATGAATAAGATTACAAAGTATATGCTACATCATATCAAATATGATTGGCTTGTGTGCATACTACTTTCACCTCCCTCATATGCGGATTGTGCAGGCAGGCGGGGGTTCAGTGGCGAGATGAGGAGGTAACACAACAGCCATCACAGATCCTCGACCACAGACTGATTGAGAGGTACAAGGTATGGGATGGAGCCGAGTCACATCCTCGAGGCCGAGGCTTTATCATTGTGGCTACTTCCGGAGATGAGGTTGTTCTAGGCATGCTATGCAAACACACAATTTCTCTAAAGAACAAATCAGCAATATGGGATGCATCATCAGTTTTGTGACATGGAATAAAATGTGCCATCTTAGAAAATCTATCCACGACCACAAATATAGAATCATGACCACGCTTAGACCTAGGTAAACCCAATACAAAATCCATAGACAAATCAATCCAAGGTTCACTAGATATAGGCAATGGTGTATACAATCCATGAGGTTGAACACGAGACTTAGCCTACTTACACGTAATGCATTTATCACAAATTCTTTCCACATCTTTCATATGAGGCCAATAAAAATGTTCTTTCAAAACAGATAAAATCTTTTCAACACCAAAATGACCCATTAGACCTCCCCCATATGACTCCCTAATCAACAACTCACGCAAAGAACATGCAGGTATACATAGCTTATTTTCTCGAAACAGAAAACCATCTACTTTAAAATATTTACCTACAACATTCTTTTCACATGATTTAAACTCTTCACAAAATTCAAGGTCATTAACATACAACTCTTTAATTCGTTCAAACCCAAGCAATTTTGTATCAAGAGTATTTAATAACACGTACCTTCTCGAAAGAGCATCAACAACAACATTCTCCTTACCCTGTTTGTATCGGATAACGTACGGAAATGTCTTAATGAACTCCATCCACCTTGCGTGTCTTTTGTTCAAGTTATGCTGTCCCTTCAAGTACTTCAAAGATTCATGATCAGTCTCAATGAACTCCTTACCCGATAGTGTTGCCACGTTTCCAACGCTCGAACCAATGCATACATCTCCTTGTCATAAGTAGGATAGTTTAGAGCTGCCCCACTCAACTTCTTGCTAAAGTACGCCACTGGTTTCCCTTCCTGTATCAACACAGCTCCAATTCCCAAACCTAAAGCATCACACTCAATTTCAAAGGTTTTAGCAAAGTTAGGTAAAACAAGCAAATGAGCGTTAGTCAATTTATCTTTAATCAATTTAAACGCCTTTTCCTGTTCTTTACCCCACTTAAATCCAACACTCTTTTTGATTACTTCCGTCAATGGCATTGTGATGTCGCTGAAATTCTTCACAAAACGTCGGTAGAAACTTGCCAGTCCATGGAAACTACGAACTTGACTCACATTTGTTGGACTCGGCTATTCTCGGATTGCACGTATTTTCTCCTCATCCACTTGAACTCCCTATGAACTCACAACAAATCCAAGAAAAACAATTCTATCCGTACAAAACGTGCACTTATCCATGTTAGCAAATAACTTTTCTTTTCTAAGAACATCTAAAACAGATTTCAAATGCAATGCATGCTCTCCCAAGTTTTTGCTATATATCAAGATGTCATCAAAATACACAACCACAAATTTCCCAATGAACGGACGCAAAACATGGTTCATTAATCTCATGAAAGTAGTAGGAGCATTAGTTAAAATAAAAGGTAACACTAGCCACTCATAAAGACCATATTTCACTACAAAAAAAGGCCATTGCCGATGGCCACTCCCGTCACCAATGACCCCTATGCCGTCGCCAATAGGTCATTCTCGACGGCGTACTCCCGTCGCCATTACCGTCGCCCCAGGGGTCGTCGCCCATGATTTCCGTCGACCGCCGTCGATAATAAGGTCATTGGCGACGGCGTCAATGGCGACGGCAAGCCGTCGGTAATGCGTCATTGGCGACGGCTATGGGCGACGGCACGTCCGTCGGTAATGAGTACAAAGTTTAGTATAGGGCATTGGTGACGGGGTATCTGCCGTCGGCAATGACCTGTGTGCCGTCGGCAATGACATTTTCTTAAAAAAAATTTTTTGGCAAATTACAAATTTCCCTGTTCATTTACATATACATAATTGTACCTGTTATAAACTAATGAAAAACAAATATTTCTTCACAAACGGATATCAATAACAATCAAATAGTTACATACATAAACCAGCAACCTAAGTATATATAAAACTGTAGTTTGTACAACTCAAAAACTGTATAACTTTATACATGAAAGTCAAAATAATAACATAAACTAACTACAGCCCCAGATCAGGAGTGCCAGTACCATCATCGCTGCCATCCATCGTACGTCCGGTCCCATCGCCAGTCCCAGTGCCGGTCCCACCCTCCATCGTCTCATCAGCTCGGCGGTCATCACCTGCTCCTCCACGGTCATCGCTTGTGCCGCTGCCTCCACCCCCACGAGTCTCATCAACAAGACCCTACAAAATTAAAATATTAATAACGAAGTCGAAAAGAGAACATATTTAAATTAGTTTAGTTTGTGTTCTTTAAGTTTTCTTAAGTTAGGCGAACGGACTGATAACTCGGCCTCCGGATATCAGAATCGAGTCCCGTAAGTTGTAACGCGTGCCTAATACCTACGAGGTGCTATGTCTAGGTCCGCGCGTCGTTTTGACGCCCGAGGCGGGTTTTGGTCTCTTTTTCGACTATTGCTCTAAGTTTTTTTAAGTTAGGCGAACGGACTGATAACTCGGCCTCCGAATATCAGAATCGAGTCCCGTAAGTTGTAACGCGTGCCTAATACCTACGAGGTGCTATGTCTGGGTCCGCGCATCGTTTTGACGCCCGAGGCGGGTTTTGGTCTCTTTTTCGACTATTGCTCTAAGTTTTCTTAAGTTAGGCGAACGGACTGATAACTCGGCCTCCGGATATCAGAATCGAGTCCCGTAAGTTGTAACGCGTGCCTAATACCTACGAGGTGCTATGTCTGGGTCCGCGCGTCGTTTTGACGCCCGAGGCGGGTTTTGGTCTCTTTTTCGACTATTGCTCTAAGTTTTCTTCAGTTAGGCGAACGGACAGATAACTCGGCCTCCGGATATCAGAATCGAGTCCCGTAAGTTGTAACGCGTGCCTAATACCTACGAGGTGCTATGTCTGGGTCCGCGCGTCGTTTTGACGCCCGAGGCGGGTTTTGGTCTCTTTTTCGACTATTGCTCTAAGTTTTCTTAAGTTAGGCGAACGGACTGATAACTCGGCCTCCGGATATCAGAATCGAGTCCCGTAAGTTGTAACGCGTGCCTAATACCTACGAGGTGCTATGCCTGGGTCCGCGCGTCGTTTTGACGCCCGAGGCGGGTTTTGGTCTCTTTTTCGACTATTGCTCTAAGTTTTCGTAAGTTAGGCGAACGGACTGATAACTCGGCCTCCGGATATCAGAATCGAGTTCCGTAAGTTGTAACGCGTGCCTAATACCTACGAGGTGCTATGTCTGGGTCCGCGCGTCGTTTTGACGCCCGAGGCGGGTTTTGGTCTCTTTTTCGACTATTGCTCTAAGTTTTCTTAAGTTAGGCGAACGGACTGATAACTCGGCCTCCGGATATCAGAATCGAGTCCCGTAAGTTGTAACGCGTGCCTAATACCTACGAGGTGCTATGTCTGGGTCCGCGCGTCGTTTTGACGCCCGAGGCGGGTTTTGGTCTCTTTTTCGACTATTGCTCTAAGTTTTCTTAAGTTAGGCGAACGGACTGATAACTCGGCCTCCGGATATCAGAATCGAGTCCCGTAAGTTGTAACGCGTGCCTAATACCTACGAGGTGCTATGTCTGGGTCCGCGCGTCGTTTTGACGCCCGAGGCGGGTTTTGGTCTCTTTTTCGACTATTGCTCTAAGTTTTCTTAAGTTAGGCGAACGGACTGATAACTCGGCCTCCGGATATCAGAATCGAGTCCCGTAAGTTGTAACGCGTGCCTAATACCTACGAGGTGCTATGTCTGGGTCCGCGCGTCGTTTTGACGCCCGAGGCGGGTTTTGGTCTCTTTTTCGACTATTGCTCTAAGTTTTCTTAAGTTAGGCGAACGGACTGATAACTCGGCCTCCGGATATCAGAATCGAGTCCCGTAAGTTGTAACGCGTGCCTAATACCTACGAGGTGCTATGTCTGGGTCCGCGCGTCGTTTTGACGCCCGAGGCGGGTTTTGGTCTCTTTTTCGACTATTGCTCTAAGTTTTCTTTCGGTAGGCGACACGACTGAAAACGCGGCCACCGGATATCAGACTCGAGACCCGTAAGTTGTAACGCGTACCTAATACCTACGAGGTGCTATGTCTGGGTCCGCGCGTCGTTTTGACGCCCGAGGCGGGTTTTGGTCTCTTTTTCGACTATTGCTCTAAGTTTTCTTAAGTTAGGCGAACGGACTGATAACTCGGCCTCCGGATATCAGAATCGAGTCCCGTAAGTTGTAACGCGTGCCTAATACCTACGAGGTGCTATGTCTGGGTCCCGCGCGTCGTTTTGACGCCCGAGGCGGGTTTTGGTCTCTTTTTCGACTATTGCTCTAAGTTTTCTTAAGTTAGGCGAACGGACTGATAACTCGGCCTCCGGATATCAGAATCGAGTCCCGTAAGTTGTAACGCGTGCCTAATACCTACGAGGTGCTATGTCTGGGTCCGCGCGTCGTTGTGACGCCCGAGGCGGGTTTTGGTCTCTTTTTCGACTATTGCTCTAAGTTTTCTTAAGTTAGGCGAACGGACTGATAACTCGTCCTCCGGATATCAGAATCGAGTCCCGTAAGTTGTAACGCGTGCCTAATACATACGAGGTGCTATGTCTAGGTCCGCGCGTCGTTTTGACGCCCGAGGCGGGTTTTGGTCTCTTTTTCGACTATTGCTCTAAGTTTTCTTAAGTTAGGCGAACGGACTGATAACTCGGCCTCCGGATATCAGAATCGAGTCCCGTAAGTTGTAACGCGTGCCTAATACCTACGAGGTGCTATGTCTGGGTCCGCGCGTTGTTTTGATGCCTGAGGCGGGTTTTGGTCTCTTTTTCGACTATTGCTCTAAGTTTTCGTAAGTTAGGCGAACGGACTGATAACTCGGCCTCCGGATATCAGAATCGAGTCCCGTAAGTTGTAACGCGTGCCTAATACCTACAAGGTGCTATGTCTGGGTCCGCGCGTCGTTTTGACGCCCGAGGCGGGTTTTGGTCTCTTTTTCGACTATTGCTCTAAGTTTTCGTAAGTTAGGCGAACGGACTGATAACTCGGCCTCCGGATATCAGAATCGAGTCCCGTAAGTTGTAACGCGTGCCTAATACCTACGAGGTGCTATTTCTGGGTCCGCGCGTCGTTTTGACGCCCGAGGCGGGTTTTGGTCTCTTTTTCGACTATTGCTCTAAGTTTTCTTAAGTTAGGCGAACGGACTGATAACTCGGCCTCCGGATATCAGAATCGAGTCCCGTAAGTTGTAACGCGTGCCTAATACCTACGAGGTGCTATGTCTGGGTCCGCGCGTCGTTTTGACGCCCGAGGCGGGTTTTGGTCTCTTTTTCGACTATTGCTCTAAGTTTTTCTTAAGTTAGGCGAACGGACTGATAACTCGGCCTCCGGATATCAGAATCGAGTCCCGTAAGTTGTAACGCGTGCCTAATACCTACGAGGTGCTATGTCTGGGTCCGCGCGTCGTTGTGACGCCCGAGGCGGGTTTTGGTCTCTTTTTCGACTATTGCTCTAAGTTTTCTTAAGTTAGGCGAACGGACTGATAACTCGGCCTCCGGATATCAGAATCGAGTCCCGTAAGTTGTAACGCGTGCCTAATACCTACGAGGTGCTATGTCTAGGTCCGCGCGTCGTTTTGACGCCCGAGGCGGGTTTTGGTCTCTTTTTCGACTATTGCTCTAAGTTTTCTTAAGTTAGAAAAAGTTAGGCAATAAGTAAACAATAAGTCGGATAACTATTTGTTTGACAGTTTATATAAGCAATATAATTACAAATTCTATGAATTAAATAAGGATATACATTAATAATTGTTTTTACCTGGCGAATATGTGGAGGAAAGATGTTGGCCAAGACAACCGCACATACACGGATGGCCTCCTCACGGACTATACCCATGAACTCGTCAGCAGATGTGGTAGGATCTATGGATCCGTGGACAACCTCCTGAGCAAGCTGGTAGATCCGCTCGCGTGATGGTGCGCCTGACTGCACAACACTGCTCGTCATGCACCCCTCTACGATCCGCCGAAAAAAATCGTCAGATAATGAAGGGCCGGCACGCGATCTACTCGCACCACTAGCTCCGGTGGGTGGGCGACGCTGAGATCTCGCAGCAGGGACTAAAGTGTAGGCTGGGACTCGGGGAATGCCAACAACTCTACCTTTCTTCGGCCCCCCCGTAGCCTGCAGCCAGTCCTCCATCTCCTCATTAGCGCGCGTCGCCTCATCTATGTCACCGTCCCCTCTCTGGCTGCTCCGAGCCCCAGCAAGGTCCTCGAACCGTTGCTAAAAAAACACATAAATATATGAAAAAGCACAGTATGTTAAAAGAATACAAATGAATTTCAAGATTTTAAATACATACTAAATAAAAGAATTAACATACTAAATAAATTCACCATGATTGTAAATAAAAGAATTAAATACATACTAAATAAAAGAATTAACTAACTTACCGCAATGCCCTCTGCCTCAGGTGAGATATAACCACCTTCACCTTTCTTCTGGTGGGCGTGCCACCAAAACTCTAAGCGCGATGGTGGGTGCTGTAGACTAACCTCGAGTCTCTCCCTGTAAAGGTCGTACGACTGAGACCCCGTGCAGTGTGGGAGACGACTCTGCTGCCGGGCCGCTGTACGCTGTGCTGACTTCTTCTGGAACGCAGCGCCCTCCCAAATGCTGCACATCTGCTCCCACACTGTAGCACCAATAAAATCTGGCCGGACATCTCTAAGTGTCTGTCCATCGGCCATCTTGCTCTGGGCCTTTTTCTTCCAGTCGTGGACCCATTTGTGCCAGTTCATCTCTAAATATGATCGAAGAACGGTCAAGCCATGGGCTTCCTGCCCGTCCTCAAATCGATAATATCTCTGCACATTACACATTACATTATTAGCAGACAACATAAATCGACATGTCAAAGTTTAATAATTACATTATAGAAAACTAACATTTTAAATCTTTCTTACCCGAAATTCGTCTATAATCAACTGGCGTGAGCGGTCATCCACATCTGCCCACCTCATCCACGCGCTCGAGAATCGGTTGCGCACGATCCCAAGCAACGTGTTCCTTGGAGTCGCGTCAAGGATACTGCAAGTGAAATTAATACAATATACATTTGTTGTTTAATACATATGAAAATTCTAAATGATAAAATTCTAAGCAAATATATTATTAATACAACATGATCAAACCCCTAAGGCATATACCTGTTTGAGACAATTGAAGCAAACAATTAATACAATTACCTGTGGTCCCCGACACGACATATATGAGGTGCCTGAGGGGGATTCCCTAGCAAACCACGTGCTAGTCCCCGCGGAGGCCTACGCCGATCACCTATTTGAGAACAATGGCTGAATGAATATCATGACAATATACAATATAAAAAAATAATCATAATACTGACTTCAGCATTTAACATGTAATTATACCTGAAGATCCGGCCTGATCATCACCCCCACGACCTCCACGGCCCCCACGGCCAGCACGCCCACCGCGATCACCGTGTGGTGTACGGGCCATATGTCTATAACTGTAAATAAATCAACTTAAAATTATATGATAAAGTGTAATCACAATAATAATCAAAGATAGACTATCATAATTGGACTACTATAAACTATTACATACGGATACAACTAAAAAATCAAAAATAGTAATCGTAAATCAATTTTTCACCTTAATTAATAGAATAATATAAGTTCACCATCATGATTGCACTACTACAAACTATTACAACATGATCAAGCCCCTAAGGCATAAATAATGCATACTCCTAATCATTTATATCATCAAAGCCATCAATATCAGAGTCTTCATCTTCGAGCTGTAGCTCTTCATTCTCGCTGTCATCACCATCTTCGTCATCCTCAATGATTTCTTCATTTATATCTTCCTCCTCTGCAACATCTTCTTCACTTTCGACAGTGACGACATCATCCTCATCTTCACTAGACTCACTAATAACTGTCACATCAGCAGGTGTAACACTAGTTGACTCGACTTGTAAAGGTTCATCGTCTGGACGAGGAGCTGTGCCTTGAAAACCACGAGCTTTGGTGGTTATAACAACATACCATGAGCTTGCAGGAGTCTTAACACTCCGTGCGTAGTACACCTGCGTTGTTCATAGTATCTACTTGTACCGCAGATATCACATGACCTCTTATCTTTATTATCATCACCGTAATACAACATACAATCATTCTCACAAGCATCAATCTTCTCATACCCTAGATTAAGCCTTTTGACCAGTTTCTTCACATCGTAGTACGATTCCGGTAACTTATTGCCTGCCGGTAAGAACTCCTTCACAATGTTGAGCAGTTCATTAAAACCTCTCTCGCTGCAGTCATGCTCGTTCTTGAAGTGTAAAAGCTTAGTCACTGCAGATAACACGGTGTGTTTTTCGTGTCCGTCATACAGTGGCATCGCTGATTCATGCAATAACTGATAGAAACCCTTAGCCCCGTCATTCGGCTCTTGCTCGACGCTACCGTCATCCCTATTTGTATTCCACTGAAAGAATGAACCAGCAGCTTCGACTATCATGTTAGTACAGTCAAAGATTTCGTCACCTCTAGATTCCGGTTCGGATTCATGTTCATCCAA
Source organism: Aralia elata (assembly GCA_034770075.1). Taxonomy (NCBI): domain Eukaryota; kingdom Viridiplantae; phylum Streptophyta; class Magnoliopsida; order Apiales; family Araliaceae; genus Aralia; species Aralia elata. The sequence goes on from CM068383.1 coordinate 42,259,798, forward strand.
CCAGGTTTCCCCATGATAGATCCATGTCGTATAACCCTGCTTGAACCTATACGCAAATAAGTCGCACATGACATCACTTCTTTCCTTCCACACTTCATTCACACACCTCTTACAAGGACATCTGATCTCATCGCCGCTGACTTGCTCAAATGCAAAATTAAGAAACTGTTCAACCCCATTACGGTACTCAGAGGTAAGCCCACTCTTATCATTGGCTACCCTACGTTCCATCCAACTTCGATCAACAGACATCTTGAACGACGGGCTGCTATATATATATATATATATACGAAAAGTTTGGCAAACACAATCAAGTCTCCAGGTTAATGTATATGCATGCATATGCTTTTCCTACTTCATACCAACAGTCCCAAAACGGGAACTATTTGAGATTCACTCATACTAAGTGAATCTCAAACTGGTTTCTAAGTTTCCTAAACTATATGAAAATAAGCTATTTGTCAATGGAAAATGTAAAGTCTTTAGATTCATTTCAAAATACATTTATAATATCAATACAAATCATATATATGTAGCATAACTAGTAACTTAGTAGATTTGAAGTTTTATGGAAAAAGGTGTTATTCATGTCAGTATTGAAGGTTTTCTGCAGTGTGCTCCGTTTACTATTCTTTTATACTTTCTTTTTTTACTACGCGATAGGTCAACGAAGCATGAGCGGGCGCGAAGAAGGAAACGCCTTTCCCCCAAACACAAATAAATTAACGTAGAAGTTTGAATACAGTTAAGGATCCATGAGTATAAAACCTTCACATATTTACATTTTTATGATTTTCTTCTTCCTCTTCCAAACATGTTATATTCAACATTAGATATGTAAAAATTCAATAACACAATAAAAATCTAATTTTAAGACTATGGACCCATTAGAGAAACTTTTAGTAAAGGAAAGAATAACTTACTAATTTAAGTATTAGGTGAACATAATTTTTCTAATCTTTATACATTGATGTGTTTCTTGTCTCTCTTTTGTGATTGGCGTGCAACCATGTCTTAGACTTTAGTTTGATTTTTTCTCACTTTAGTCGATAGTATACCTTGAATCTAACCGCACTCTTTTCGGCTTATGGCATCAATAACCATCAAGCAAAGCCTAACTTCACTTTTTGTCTCACATTTTTTAAATTTTCTATTGTAACATGTCTTATTTAAATGAACCACATTAATTGGTATAATTTAGCTTGTCTTATAAGACTAAAACATGTTTAATAAAATATTAAGAATAATATAATCCAAACGCACGACTGCAACTATGGTTATAACTATGGTTATATTGAGAAAGTTCTAGTAGTATCAATTCTTGGCAATATTGCCTATTCTGAAAATGTAGCTTCAACTACATGGAAACATTTCAGTGCTGTAAAATAGTGTTGCGGATTAAATTCAGATCACATAAAGCAGTTTTGATACACATTCGAGCTTGTGGTGCCTCCACGTAGAATTAAATTATATACTAACAAATTAAAAGAACAAAATGCTAAATTGATAGCCAATTTGTACCTTCAACAATTAATCCACGAAGAATGCAGGACGGCAACTCTAGGTATAACTATAGGATAATCCAAGTTCAACCAAAAGCACCAAATCAAAACAGGTGATGGCTGCTCACATAAATGTCGAAGCACGGAAAGCAATCCGAAATGTATTCACAACACAAGAACAACAAATGTATAACTATAAGTATGGAAAGCAATCCGAAATTATTCCAAGAGATTATAAAATTTGAAGAACATAGAATAATACAAATGTATTCCAATCGAACCTTATCCCACCTGTTATTAACTCGCTTTTGTTTTGGCAGAGAGAGAGAAACGGTAGCTGTCAAAATCCCCAAAGGAAAAGAGACGGCGGTTACTTCGAATTGGCTGCTGTCAAAATCCCCAAACGAAAAGAGACGGCGATTACTTCAGCATTTGAGCAAATAGGGGCGAAATCCAAATGAGGGAAAAACGAACATCAGAGGGACAAATGAAAATCGGAGGGAAAAACAAACAGGAGAAGATGTCGTCGGCATTAGGGCTTTTAAAAATACCTTATTCTCGACGGCAGTCCCGTCGCTATTACTCCCGTCGAGATTGAGTCAATATCGACGGTATCCCCGTCGCTAATACAATTTTCCCCCGTCGCCTATGTAATTTCCCTCCACCGCAAAAATTTCGCACCAAAATTCACCCCTGGGGGAGGTCATTACCGACGGCATGTATGGGCGACGGCTTTACCGTCGACATTAACCTTATTCGCGACGGCGATGTTGCCGTCGGTAATGCGGCCGTCGCCAATGACTTGTTTTTTTGTAGTGTTTTGTTTTGAAAGCAGTTTTCCATTCATCACCCTCTTGCATTCTAATTTGATGATAACCACTTTTTAAATCAATTTTTGAGAATATAAAAGACCCATGCAATTCATCTAACATGTCTCTAATCGAGGAATGGGATGTCGATATTTTACCGTAATGTTATTTACCGCTCGACAATCGATGCAAATTCGCCATTTCCCATCCTTCTTTGGCACTAAGATCACTAGAACTGCATAATGACTCATGCTCTCCCTCACAAACCCTTTCTCCATTAGTTCGCCAACTTGTCTTTGTAACTCCTTCGTTTCCTCGGGATTACTCCGATAGGCTGGACGGTTTGGAATGGTAGCACCAGGTACGAAATCAATCTGATGCTCAATTCTCCGAATTGGTGGTAATCCCTATGGAAGCTCCTCGGGAAACACATCCTTATAATCCTGCAAAAGAGATGAAACAACACTAGGTAAAGAAGAATCGTTAGTGTTAGTATTCAAAAGCGCCTCCTTATACCGAAGTATAATCATCGGCTGTTTAGCATCTAAAGCTCGCCTCACGTCGCTCTTTTTTGCATAGATATTGGTTTTTCGCTCATCATCTTTTCTTTTCTCTCTTTCTTTTTCTCTCTTATTTTCCCTCTCATTATTTTTCCCTCATTATTTTTCTTTTCTTCACTCTCTTTTCTTTTCTCATGATCTTTCTGCAAATGAAGTTGATCCTCATACACCTGTTGTGGTGACATAGGACATAAAGTAACCTTCCTTTTATTGTGAATGAAAGAATACTCATTTGAAAAGCCATTATGCTTCACACGTCTATCAAATTGCCAAGGACGACCAAACAATATGTGACCCGCCTGCATTGGAACTACGTCACACAAGATTTCATCCACATATTTCCCAATAGTAAACGACACCAAAACCTGTTTAGTCACTTTAATCTCATTACTATCATTGAGCCATTGCAATCGATAGGGTTGAGGATGTTTGGTTGTGGAAAGCCCCAATTTCTCTACCATAGCCTTACTTACCACATTCGTGCAACTACCCCCATCTATCACGACACAATAAATTTTTCCATTCACAAGGCACCTAGTATGAAATAAATTTTCATGCTGCTCGCTGCTTTCCTCCTTCACTTGTGCACTAAGCACCCTTCTCGTCACCAAAACTTCCCCAAATATTGCCACTTCCCTATCTTCTGCTTCCTCTAGCGGTGGCATAGAATCACTATCACTATCTTCCCCCTCGGTCTCCACCTTGCCGTTGTCAAGCAATAACATCGTCCTTTGATTCGGACATTGATTAGCAATATGTCCCCTACCTTGACATTTAAAACATTTACGACTAAAAGAAGAAGGGTCAGTTTTACCTTGCACTCCCTTATTAATCGTCTCCGTTTTTGGCTCAAACTTGGATTTGCTTACGGCTGGTTTCTCCTCTCGCTTCCCAACATTAGACTTCCATGATGATCCTGAATTAGGTATCGAACGTTGGCTACCTCTCCTCTTAAGCTGTTTCTCAATCTTGATAGCCACGTGAATCATATCCTCCAATACCAAGTAATGTTGTTGTTCCACTAAGTCTGCAATCTCCCAATTTAATCCCGCCGAAAACCTGGCCATTGTTGATTCGCCATCCTCATTGATGTTGGCCCTAGCCATCAACATCTCCATTTCTTTGTAATAATCTTCTACGCTCCTACTACCTTGCTTCAAGCTTTGCAAACTCCGAACTAGCTCTCGGTGATAGTAATCTAGAACGAACCTCTTTTTCATCATGGTCTTCATATCTTCCCAAGTTTCAATTGGACGTTCCCCACATCTCCTCCGACTGATCATCAACTGATCCCACCAAGTAATAGCATAAGCTAGGAATTCTATGGCGGCGAGTTTCACTTTCTTTAGCCCCGAGTAGTTATGACATTCAAATATCCAATCCATCTTCTTTTCCCACTCTAGATAGGCCTCCGGATCACTTCTTCCTTGGAAAGTCAGAATTTTCATTTTTATACTATCCAAGTTGTTGTCCTCTCTATCTCGACCCCCTCTATCCCTAGCTCCTCGTTGTCTCCGATGTAAGAAGTCGGACTCTCGATCATCCTCTTCACTAAATGCTCCATCATTGAAATCAGTTTCTTCCACCCTAGCTCCTCTTTGCTGAGCTACCCCTTTTTGTTGAGTTCCCTGGCGGTTTTGAGAAGATTCTCCCCGAGTAACGCTTAATTGGTCCAAGCGCTCAGGCACCTGTTCCATTGCCATATCCAGCCTCCTACCCCATTCCTTATTCATGGCCTCAATCATCAACTTCATATCGACTGACAATGAAGGTTCTACAAAAGTTCCCTTATCCTTTGAGTTAGACATATTTCCTGTAAAACAGAGGTTAGTAGCAAAATATTTTCCTCACCACTCCCTTACGTGTTTCGCTCGATTAATGTTTCACTCGTGTATCACTCAATAGGCTTTTTCCCTCAATTGATCTTACCACTAAGCCTTTTACCTCTAATTATTCTCTCTAATAAGTTCTTTTTGAATTTACCTAGCAAAATTTCTCGGTTCTACTAATCAATTCAAAATAACTTATCACGAACAATATAGTCGGTATGAATAGAAGAAGTAACAATCTCGATTACGAAATTGACAACGAATTCTACGAACAAATTGAAATAACTGAAATAATAAAATTTTCTATACTCTTTTTGTTTTACTCACAAATTCAACGAGACAATAAAGATAGATACTTAGCTAGAGAACGTGGCTTTGATACCAAATGATAGACTCCACAACACGCTTGCGTGAGGTGGTCGTCGCCCGGATCGTTTCTAGTAAGCAAAATGATGGAACTCTCACGATATCTTAACCCAACGTCTATTCTGGAGACGAGAATCTTGATATATTCGATCAAGCAATTGAATTCGCGTAGGATGGAACACCAACAACACTTAGACCCTCATTTAGATGGGAAACGATAATCTCTGTAAGATTGTATGATGCAATAGAATAACGCCACACACAACTATAGTTTGTTGTATGATAAGTTAAATATGAATCTCAAAAGAAACACTAAGAAAACTACTTAGAAATCCTTCAAAGAATCAAAAGTAGAGAATAGCTCTCAAATATGAATAAACTCAGAATATTATTGAATTGCTATTGAATTACAAGCATAAAACTTATTTATACTAGCTATGAAACCCTAGAATCCATAAAGGAAATAATAATTGATTTGGAATCAAAATCCTATCTTAAAATATCCTAATTACAATAGAATTATGAAAATATACTAAAATCCCTAAAATTAAGGAAGAAATCCGCGTTCCAGAATGTCAAAAACGCATCTGTCTCAAAAAACGCGCCAACCAAAACTGGCTGTTCTCGCCGGGGCGAGAGATTTGTATTGAAGTTCTCGCCTGGGCGAGAATGGACAGAGAGATCTTGGCCGAGGCGGCTTCAAATCAGGCTGGGGCGAAGATGGACAGAGAGGTTCTCGCCGGGGCGAGAATTTTGGCCCTGATTTTCTCGCCGGGGCGAGACCTCTGCAGATTGGAAATTTTCAACTTCTCTTGTTTCCATCGTTCCAAACCCTGGCGTGTTTGCTTGTATCATCAGGACCAAATGCAAAGCCTTAGAATCCCGCTCCTCGAACTCTACACTTGATATAACCTTGCTCCACATGCATTGTATCAATCCATTAAGGCCTTCCTTCAATCGTTTAGCCCGAGCTCTTGTCACAGGTCCATCCGGCATGCACATAGGATCCGCTCTATGATTATTATCCCTTCCCGAACTAAGGATGCCCTCATTAGTTGGGTAGTCTATTTATGTGACGCCCCCAAATTCGGGTCTCCAAATACCCGGATCCGGTCATCACGATTCAATACAAACATTCACCTCTAACAACATATGGTAACTAAAATGCGGAATATAATAAACATACGTTGTTCATTACAAAGGTGTTACTAGTCCCAGGATACAAAAAAAACCTTAAATACTTACACAAATCCATACCCTAAATAAAAGTTAGGGTTTAAATTACATTAACAGCAATTAACTATACGTAAATTTAAAATCTGCTACATGAAGTCTATTACTTCATCTTTTCTTTTCCTTTATTCTTCCCTGACGTCTCGGGTTTAGCTGCAATAAAATCATGATATAGCAAGAATGAGCAACGAGTTTGCTCAACAAGTTTAAAGTACAACAATAAGGATATATCATGATGAAGGGAATATAGAAAGAGAATTCAGCAATTATCAGAAGCAATAACAATAAATGCTTTTAGAACAATTGATAGTCGAATAGACTTTGAACAATAACTTCCAAAGGAGTCAATAGCTGGTTGACCCTCTGGTTACTGGCTACAGAATAAGTACTTGAGGGGATCAGCCTCGCGTACGCTATGTATATGCATAACATTTAACTCTGCTATTTGTACCTTATTTACGGTACATGGGGTACTCCCCTATAATAAAGGGGTGTTCATACAGTCTAAGAATCCTTACCCTCGATTGGTTCAGATAGCTTTTATAAATTTTCACATACTTGTCTGACCGAACAAAGGTTCAGACTTAATTATGAATAGTTCCTAAATCTCGGAACTTTAATAAATGTACGAATTCAAATGCACGAGTGCGAATGTCAATAAATACATAGAAGTGGAATAATTTTAAAAGTAATTAGACCACTTAAAGCATGCTTGGAGATAAGATTCAAGCTTAAAGAATAACTTGCAACAATATATATATACCTTTTTGCACGAATTAAAATAGTGCATAAGGTTTAGAAATTTGCTCAATGTAAAAGTTGAGTAAGGAAGAACTTGCCTGTTCGCTCAGCTACACATAAATTTTAGCTTTAATCATTTGATCTTGGATAACCTATCAGTTGATAAAGTTGGTTCATCCATTAGCATCGCATAATTGTATATCAATACACTCTCTTATGCCATTTATTTAGCAGGTAGACAGTTCCCCATATACATTTAGTTATAAAATAAATAATAAACTTAACATGATTTGATAACAACTAAATAATAGTTGATCTTCTCACTAAATCTTTTATTTACTTAGTTACTGTTCACCCTAAGGGTAATTTAGTAATTATTATACTTGTTCCTTATTCAACATTAATTAATTACTCAATGTATTAATTCACACACATTTAATTATTATTCCATATTAATAATCGTTAAGTGTTCATTATCTTTATCTATTTAAGGCCAAAATAAGTAATTAACTTATTAATCCCCCTCATACTTAATCATTATTTCATTAATGATTAAGTAGTTATTATCCTCGTTAGTTTTGTTCATCCCCAATTATTATTAGTTAATAATTAGATATTTATTTTCTTTATTTATTATTAATAAATAATTCTTTTATTATTATTATTCGTACTTAATTATTAATAAGTATTTACCATCCTATTATTTATTGATAAATAATAAAATTAATTTTTATCATTTATTCATATTTAATTATTATTATTAATTAAAAAATAATTAAATATTTATAACACTAAATTATTAGTTGGGGTTGAATAATAATTACATAGTTATTACCCTTATTTATTATTTATTTGGAAATAACAAATGATTATTAACTTTATTCATACTTGATTATTATTTACCAATAATCAAATATTTATTTTCAAATAATAAAATTTTATTTTATTAACCTTATTCATTATTATTTAATATGAATTAAATAATAATTAACTATTTATTATCTTTATTTATTATTTATTGCTAAATAATAAATAATTATTTAGAATTTATATTCGCACTTATTTATTATTTAGTACTAACCAGACAATAGTTATCATAAATAAATAAATAAATAACTATTTTATAAATTGTATTCATTTATACCTTGAACAATAATTATATTCTTATTTTCTTTGTTTATTATTTGTCGTTAAATAATAATTATTTCTTTACTGGAATCAAATGAGTTAGACAACCAACCTTGGAAAATATTTCAAGTATTACTAAGTCACTGCTATCGAATAATATAACGAGCTCCTACAATGTCTACTTCAAGTTGTCCAGATTTATCAATCATTGCAATAAAAAAATTCCAAACAGATTCATATGACACACTGAGTTGGGTTCTATAACTTGTTAAAGATTAATTGCTATATATAACAAGACTTTTAATGAACACAATGAGTACCAATCTGGAAAAAAAATCTGGCCCAAACACACTACATTAGGCTTGGTTGCATTAACCAAGAATACAACACACATGTGTTCCAGTTTCTGTGAACAGCCCAGCTTACTAGCTTATATTAAACAGAGGTTAAGTTTTGCCTACACAATGGTTGTTGACAGCACAATTGACTCTAATAAGGAACCATCCCATTCAGGCATTATCACAGACATTTGGTAGGCAATTGAGACTCGGCTCAAGCTAACCATTGTTCCTTATTGAGCTGCCAGAGAAATACAACCCAAAAAGGAACAACACAGCACAGATTTCCCAAATCAATTCCAAACAAAATTAGCACAACCCAATACAATACCCAAATTTCTCAAACCCAAATAATATTATACAATATCCGAGTTTTCAAACCCAGCAATTTATTACAGAACAAACCAACACAGTGCATATTACAAACTAACACATCACAATTGGCAAGAAAATTTATACAGAACCTAACTGGAAACTATCACAGTGGTTTAACAACCCATTTCGATACCTTGGGTTTGATCGAGCTGCTACTCTTCTTCTTCTTCCACAATATTCAACCCAATCGGACATTAACAGCTCTGCAATTTCTCTTTCTCCTTTTTTTTTTATACTTCACTCTCAATCTCTATATAATTTTTCCTAATTTGGAACTCACAAAATAAACAAAGGGAATCGGCAGCTTCAGGGTTTAGGACTTGGGGTCTCAATTTATAGGGCAATGTTTGCCCAATTTGTGGTTAATACCCTAATTACTTCGGACAATACCTGAGGGTTTGAGAAGCGAGCTGTCTAATTGATCCCCATCAGCCGACTGAACTCGCCGGCAACTTCTCGAGCATCGCACCCCTCACTGGTCCAATCGCCGAATTTCTGGGACCGTTGGTTCAATCGATGGTTGCTTGGTCGCTGGCCGTTCTCAGTTGCGTCGCCGGTCCACTCAAACCATCACGATGTCACACCAGCCCAATCACGCCGACCTGTCGCCATTTTCCCTCTTCACTTCTCTCCGTTCGACTGAGAGGCTAGGTCTGGGACTTGGGTTTTCCTTCTTGTTGCTCAGCTGTTGATTTGAGAGGCTAGGGATTTGATTTCCTCTTGGTTTGGTCTTTTCCCCATTTGATTTTCTTTGCTGCGTGAAACCCTTCCCCAAACGAATTTTACCGGTTCAAACCCCTTCCCCAGAATTTACCGGTTGTCCCCAAATCAAAGGAAACGGGTTCGACCCGCTTGCTTGACCCAACCCGCTGGAAACTGGTTTGGGCTTACCCAATAGTTGGGCCGGTTGCACTAATTAAAATAAACAACTCAAGCGGCCCAACAAGGAGAATAACAAGGGAATTTGGGCTCAGTCCAAATAAAAGAAAAAAAATGGCCCAAATAACTTAGCCACTTTGTTCCTCTTATGTCTTAAAGTAAATAACTAAACTACTAAATTAATTATTCCAAATATTTACTTTAACCATAATTCTCTATTCAAATTATTAAATCTGAAAATGTTAAAATCATTTATTTACTTTCCTTAATTTTCTTGCCAAACAATTCTTAGGGTTAACTCACTAATTTATTTAAACTATCAGTGAGTCCCTTTAATGCACAGAAAATTATTGGATCACATATTTATATAATTAAATAATAATATCCACATGGATCCAATTAAATTCGTAAAATTAAATAAAACGAATTTCATATGTTAAAATAAATTGTACAAGATTTTAAAAATTCCTGGGCATTACATCCTCTCCCCCTTATAAAAATTCCGTCCTCGGAATTTCAATCTAAGGTTACTCAAATAACTAGGGGTAAATCGCTCTCATTTTCTCTTCGAGTTCCCACGTGGCTTCTTCCACCGCGTGATTCCTCCAGAGAACTTTAACCGAATGAATGACTTTATTTCTCAGTTTCTGCTCCTTCCTATCAAGTATTTGAACAGGAATCTCCTCGTACGATAAGTCCTTTTCGACTTGAATTGGCTCATAGGAAATAACATGTTTGTAATCTGGCTTATACGGACGCAACACTGATACATGAAACACGTTGTGAATGTGCTCAAGTTCAGGAGGTAATGCTACCTCGTACGCCACTTCGCCTATTCTCCTCAGAATCTCGAACGGTCCTATGAATCTAGGGCTCAACTTGCCCTTCTTCCCAAAACGGATCTTCCCTTTCCAGGGAGATACCTTCAGAAACACAAAGCTACCAACTTCAAAATCTCGTTTCTGACGATGTAAGTCGGCATACTTCTTCTGGCGGTCCTGGGCTGCTACTAACCGTTATCTTATTACTTTAATGATTTCCACGGTTTGTTGTACCAATTCTGGTCCCAACAACCTCCATTCACCAACTTCATCCCAACACAACGGTGTTCGACATTTTCTTCCGTATAATGCTTCGTACGGTGGCATACCAATACTAGCATGGTAACTATTGTTGTAGGCGAACTCTACTAGTGGCAAATGATCGTCCCAGCTGCCACTTAAGTCCATCACGACTGCCCGGAGCATATCCTCTAGAGTCTGAATTGTTCGCTCACTCTGACCATCGGTCTGGGGATGATATGCCGTACTCATTCTTAACTGTGTTCCCAGTCTTTCCTGTAGGCTTCTCCAAAAATTTGACGTGAAGCGCGGGTCTCTGTCAGACACAATAGATACCGGCACTCCATGTCGTGATACTATTTCCTTCACGTAAAGTTTCGCCAACTGTTCCAATTTGTACCTGATCTTGATCGGTAGAAAGTGGGCAGACTTGGTCAAACGATCTACGATCACCCAGATGGCGTCTAGACCCTTTTGTGTTGTCGGGAGTCCTACCACAAAATCCATAGTAATGTGCTCCCACTTCCACTCGGGAATCTCTAAGGGTTGCAACAATTCGCTCGGTCGTTGGTGCTCTGCCTTGATCCTTTGACACGTTAGACATCGGCTGACGAATTCTGCAACTTCCCCTTTCAAATGCGGCCACCAATAATGTTGACGAAGATCTTGATACATCTTGGTGCTACCCGGATGTACCGAAAATCTCGTATTATGGGCCTCCTGTAAAATCTCTTCCCTTAGGTCCGGTACGTAGGGTATCCATATTCTTCCCTCAAATCTCAGCAATCTTGTGCTGTCAACCTTGTACTTCGATACTTTTCCCTCCGATAATTGTTTCTTAATGTCAATGCATTCTTTATCAAATTCTTGAGCCTCCTGTATCTTATCCAGTAGAGTCAGACCTGCCATTACAGTAAATAATTTTTCGTCCGCCTCCATTGGATATCTAACCTCCAGTTCCAGACGTTCAAAGTCCTTTACCAATTCCTCCTGAACCGTCAGCTGCATCAATTTCACCTTGCCTTTCCTGCTTAAGGCATCAACCACTACATTTGCTTTGCCCGGATGGTACAGAATTTCACAGTCGTAGTCCTTGATCAATTCTAACCATCGGCGCTGTCTCATGTTCAGCTCCTTTTGAGTGAAGATATATTTCAGACTTTTGTGATCTGTATATATCTCGCACTTCTCCCCATATAGGTAGTGCCTCCAAATTTTTAAGGCGAAAACTACCGCTGCTAACTCCAAGTCATGAGTCGGGTAACCCTTCTCATAGTCTTTCAGTTGACGTGATGTGTATGCCACGACCTTGCCGTGTTGCATCAGCATACAGCCAAGACCTTTGTGTGATGCATCGCTATACACTACGAAACCCCTAGTGTTGTCGGGTAAGGTCAACACCGGTGCTTGGCTAAGTCTCTTTTTCAACTCCATGAAACTTTCCTCACATTTCTCCGACCAAACGAACTTAACTGTTTTCCTGGTGAGATTGGTCAACGGCGATGCTATCCTTGAAAAATCTTGTATGAATCTTCGATAGTATCCCGCTAATCCCAAGAAACTCCGGATCTCTGTCGGCGTCTTCGGCTGTTCCCAGTTGATAACTGCTTCCACTTTTGCTGGGTCCACTGAAACACCATTTTTGTCGATGACGTGACCCAGAAACTGTACCCTCTGCAACCAAAACTCACACTTAAAAAACTTCGCATACAATCTCTCTCTCCTGAGAGCTTCTAATACAATCTTCAAATGTTCAGCATGCTCCTCCTCTGTCTTCGAATACACCAAGATGTCATCGATGAATATGACTACGAACTTATCCAAGTACTGCTTGAACACTCTGTTCATCATATCCATGAATGCTGCTGGTGCATTCGTCAATCCAAAAGACATTACCATAAACTCGAAGTGCCCGTAACGAGTTCTGAATGCAGTCTTCGGGATATCTTCTTGCCTCACCTTCAGCTGATGATAGCCTGTTCTTAAGTCGATTTTTGAAAAGTATTTCTCTCCCTTAAGTTGATCAAATAGATCGTCAATCCTAGGAAGCGGATACCTATTCTTAATCGTAACTTTGTTCAACTCCCGATAGTCGATACACAGTCTCATCGAACCATCTTTCTTCTTTACAAACAGAACTGGCGCTCCCCATGGGGACACGCTTGGTCTGATGTAACCTTTATCTAACAGTTCCTGCAGTTGCACCATCAACTCTTTCATTTCTACCGGTGCCATTCGATACGGCGGCTTCGATATTGGTGCGGTTCCTGGTGCCAAATCGATAACGAACTCGGTTTCCCTGTCCGGCGGCAGTCCCGGAAGTTCATCGGGGAAGACATCAGCGAAATCCCTCACGATTGGTATTTGACTCATTTCATCCCCAACTTGACGAGTATCGACCACATGGGCCAAATAACACACGCAACCTTTCTTAAGTAATCTCCTTGTTTGCATCATAGTAAGACAACAAGATGGTCTTGGTGACTTGCTGCCATAGAATACCACCTTTGACTTATTAGGAGTCTTTAGGTGTACACATTTCTTCTTACAATCAATGACTGCTCCGTGAATTGATAGCCAATCCATTCCCAGGATTAAGTCAAACTCTCCCAGTCGAATTGGTATCAAATCCACATTGAGCTTAAATCCTCGCAGTTCAGCACTACAATTCCTATTAATGCATTCTACGGGGATAATTTCCTTGTTTGCTACTTCTACGTTCATAGGGTGTTCTAACTTTTCACGAGGTAAATTTAACTGACTAGCAAATTCTTCGGAAACAAAAGAGCAAGTAGCACCCGAATCAAATAACACATATGCATTTACATCATTGATTGGGATGATACCTGACACCACGTCTTTGGATTCCATGGCATCCTGCACAGTCATGTTGAACGTGCGGGCTGTTGGCCTGTTGGCTTGACTGACTGGTGGCCCGTAGTTCAACCGGTTGCTGTTTCTACTGTTGTTGTTGTTTCGGTTGCCACTCCCAGCGTCGCCCTTCCTCTTCGGGCAATCCTTGATCTGGTGGTCAGGTGATCCACAGGAAAAACAACCTCCTTTCGGCTTATTAGGGCACTGTGGGGCCATGTGCCCAGGTTGTCCAAAACGGTAACACACGCTCTTCCCCTTCATGCATTCCCCCGTGTGGTTCTTGCCACAGTTGTTGCATCTGTCTGGCTTTTTCACCTCCCCTCCAGATTTATTTCCCCCAGAGGACTGACTCTCGACCCATTTCCGTTTGTTGGGGTTACTGCCCCCGCTGCTTCCTGCCTTCGGGCCCTCGTGTCCCTTCTTCTTCTCTTGATTATATTTTGCCAGGGCCTCACTGCCACCCTCTGCAATGATCGCCCTCTCCAACAATTCTGCAAATGTCTTGATTTTCAATACCGCAACAGAACGGTATAACCATGGTTTCAACCCTTGCTCAAACCTACGAGCTTTCCTTTCCTCTGTGCTGACTTGGTGAGTTGCAAACCGTGCCAACTCATTAAACTTAGCCGCGTACTCAGCCACAGACATATTTCCTTGTTTTAGTTCCAGGAACTTGATCTCCATCTCTTGCTTCATGCTCTCCGGAAAGTAATTCTCCAAGAACATCTCCTTAAAGCGTTCCCATGCGACAATGCCTCCTTCCACTCAGCCCTTGTTGGCCTTCCACCAGTAGTTTGCCTCGCCCTTTAACATGAAGGTAGCAAAGCTTGTTTTCTGTTCCTCTGCCACCCGTGCTACCTCGAAGACCTTTTCTATCTCCTCGATCCAGGTCTGCGCTTCGATTGGGTTAAGAGTTCCCTTGAACTCGGGTGGTCCAACCATTTTGAAATCTTTGAAATTCGCCAGATGATGCGCTGGCTCGGTTGCTGCTTGGGTTCCTCCATGTGGCGGTCTTGATTGCATGGCTTCTGCCAGCATTTCGGCGAACATCCTCATTGGGTTGGATTGGTTCCCAACCTCACTTTCTGATTCTTCAACCTGTCGGTTTCGTGGTCGTCCTCTTGGCGGCATGTTTGGATAAGGAAAATCTGCTGACTTTACCTATAGTTTTATATTTTACACAATATGTCATTAAAATAAGCAATCAAAGGTAAAATATCTATCAACACATTTGATTTAAGTGAAATATCTGCATTTATATTCATATACCACTGTTTTGTTATAAGACTAAACCTGTGGCATACTTCTATAAATGCGCCACTGTGTGCCTATCCATCAATAACCTTTCCCCCAAGACAAAAGTGGGGAATCCTAACCTTCCATCCCTCAAAACACAAAAGTTGGGGTTTAACTGCTACCCCAAGCCTAAATACAATATAAAGTTTCACAAATCAACATGAATACGTCCCTAATATAACAAAAGGTGGGACTGACTGAACTAAAGACAAAGTAACCATCATATCAAGTCATTGCATGTCGTGACGGATCCGTGCCTGCTGACCAGAAGAGAATGCTCCATCCCCTACCCTGCGATGAACAGAGCGGCTAGACTCCCCTACCTCAGTCCGGGGTCTCCTGTAGGCTGCATCTAGAGCATGTCCTAGGGTCTCTATCCTCACAGCTCTGGCCTCCAACTGGTCCTCCAACTGATCAACCCTCCTGGCCTCCCTGGCCCAAGCCTCCCTGACATGCATCCTCGCAGACACCTCCAACCCAGCCTCAAACCTCATGGCCTCCTGCTTCGCCTTCAGGTGGGCGATCTGCAGATCCCTCTGCTCCAGCCTCTCTCTCAACTCAGCATTTCGGGCCACTAGCTGATGTAGCAGTGGTCCGATCTGCTGCGCTGAGGTCTTGTAGCCCTGCAGCTGCACCTTCGCCACTCCCAAGTCATGATCGAGCTGATAGGCCAGGTCTCTATACTGGTCCTCTCTGATCTGGTGGATCTGATTCTGCTGCTCCAGATGAGCTATCCGATCCTCCAGCTCCTCATTCCTGCTGGTCAGTCCCTCTATAATATCGTCGACAGTGGACCCCATACCATCCACGTAAGCAGGTGGCTCCTCTCCCTCGGTCTCGGGGTCCTCCTCAGCATCAGGGTCCTGACTACCGGACCTCATCACCCTACCTACCACTGGCTCTCGTAGCTCCCTCTGGTAGTCCTCCTCTGGCTCAAACTTCTCTAGCGGTACCCCTGGGGCAATAGGAGCATACCCCACCAGCTGCTCAGCAACCACTGGGATATCCAGGAATGTCTCCTCCTCCTCCTGGGTCCCACTAGTCCCTCCTATATCAGGCATCCTACAATCACACAAAAATCATCATTAGTACAGCAATAAAATATATTCATTGAAGAAATGAATCTATATTTCATTGGGTACTACTCGACTCGATGAATTCCCCAATTCATCAAAACCACATATGATAAATCTCCTCGATTTATCTTCTAATACTCAATACGAGTTTACTATGAAGGTTATATCCTAGGTTTCGCGATCCTAAAGTTTATAACCTACAACTTTGATACCAACCTGTGACGCCCCCAAATTCGGGTCTCCAAATACCCGGATCCGGTCATCACGATTCAATACAAACATTCACCTCTAACAACATATGGTAACTAAAATGCGGAATATAATAAACATACGTTGTTCATTACAAAGGTGTTACTAGTCCCAGGATACAAAAAAAACCTTAAATACTTACACAAATCCATACCCTAAATAAAAGTTAGGGTTTAAATTACATTAACAGCAATTAACTATACGTAAATTTAAAATCTGCTACATGAAGTCTATTACTTCATCTTTTCTTTTCCTTTATTCTTCCCTGACGTCTCGGGTTTAGCTGCAATAAAATCATGATATAGCAAGAATGAGCAACGAGTTTGCTCAACAAGTTTAAAGTACAACAATAAGGATATATCATGATGAAGGGAATATAGAAAGAGAATTCAGCAATTATCAGAAGCAATAACAATAAATGCTTTTAGAACAATTGATAGTCGAATAGACTTTGAACAATAACTTCCAAAGGAGTCAATAGCTGGTTGACCCTCTGGTTACTGGCTACAGAATAAGTACTTGAGGGGATCAGCCTCGCGTACGCTATGTATATGCATAACATTTAACTCTGCTATTTGTACCTTATTTACGGTACATGGGGTACTCCCCTATAATAAAGGGGTGTTCATACAGTCTAAGAATCCTTACCCTCGATTGGTTCAGATAGCTTTTATAAATTTTCACATACTTGTCTGACGGAACAAAGGTTCAGACTTAATTATGAATAGTTCCTAAATCTCGGAACTTTAATAAATGTACGAATTCAAATGCACGAGTGCGAATGTCAATAAATACATAGAAGTGGAATAATTTTAAAAGTAATTAGACCACTTAAAGCATGCTTGGAGATAAGATTCAAGCTTAAAGAATAACTTGCAACAATATATATATACCTTTTTGCACGAATTAAAATAGTGCATAAGGTTTAGAAATTTGCTCAATGTAAAAGTTGAGTAAGGAAGAACTTGCCTGTTCGCTCAGCTACACATAAATTTTAGCTTTAATCATTTGATCTTGGATAACCACCTATCAGTTGATAAAGTTGGTTCATCCATTAGCATCGCATAATTGTATATCAATACACTCTCTTATGCCATTTATTTAGCAGGTAGACAGTTCCCCATATACATTTAGTTATAAAATAAATAATAAACTTAACATGATTTGATAACAACTAAATAATAGTTGATCTTCTCACTAAATCTTTTATTTACTTAGTTACTGTTCACCCTAAGGGTAATTTAGTAATTATTATACTTGTTCCTTATTCAACATTAATTAATTACTCAATGTATTAATTCACACACATTTAATTATTATTCCATATTAATAATCGTTAAGTGTTCATTATCTTTATCTATTTAAGGCCAAAATAAGTAATTAACTTATTAATCCCCCTCATACTTAATCATTATTTCATTAATGATTAAGTAGTTATTATCCTCGTTAGTTTTGTTCATCCCCAATTATTATTAGTTAATAATTAGATATTTATTTTCTTTATTTATTATTAATAAATAATTCTTTTATTATTATTATTCGTACTTAATTATTAATAAATATTTACCATCCTATTATTTATTGATAAATAATAAAAATTAATTTTATCATTTATTCATATTTAATTATTATTATTAATAAATAATAATTAAATATTTATAACACTAAATTATTAGTTGGGGTTGAATAATAATTACATAGTTATTACCCTTATTTATTATTTATTGGGAAATAATAAATGATTATTAACTTTATTCATACTTGATTATTATTTACCAATAATCAAATATTTATTTTCAAATAATAAAATTTTATTTTATTAACCTTATTCATTATTATTTAATATGAATTAAATAATAATTAACTATTTATTATCTTTATTTATTATTTATTGCTAAATAATAAATAATTATTTAGAATTAATATTCGCACTTATTTATTATTTAGTACTAACCAGACAATAGTTATCATAAATAAATAAATAAATAACTATTTTATAAATTGTATTCATTTATACCTTGAACAATAATTATATTCTTATTTTCTTTGTTTATTATTTGTTGTTAAATAATAATTATTTCTTTACTGGAATCAAATGAGTTAGACAACCAACCTTGGAAAATATTTCAAGTATTACTAAGTCACTGCTATCGAATAATATAACGAGCTCCTACAATGTCTACTTCAAGTTGTCCAGATTTATCAATCATTGCAATAGAAAAATCCCAAACAGATTCATATGACACACTGAGTTGGGTTCTATAACTTGTTAAAGATTAATTACTATATATAACAAGACTGTTAATGAACACAATGAGTACCAATCTGAAAAAAAAATCTGGCCCAAACACACTACATTAGGCTTGGTTGCATTAACCAAGAATACAACACACATGTGTTCCAGTTTCTGTGAACAGCCCAGCTTACTAGCTTATATTAAACAGAGGTTAAGTTTTGCCTACACAATGGTTGTTGACAGCACAATTGACTCTAATAAGGAACCATCCCATTCAGGCATTATCACAGACATTTGGTAGGCAATTGAGACTCGGCTCAAGCTAACCATTGTTCCTTATTGAGCTGCCAGAGAAATACAACCCAAAAAGGAACAACACAGCACAGATTTCCCAAATCAATTCCAAACAAAATTAGCACAACCCAATACAATACCCAAATTTCTCAAACCCAAATAATATTATACAATATCCGAGTTTTCAAACCCAGCAATTTATTACAGAACAAACCAACACAGTGCATATTACAAACTAACACAGCACAATTGGCAAGAAAATTTATACAGAACCTAACTGGAAACTATCACAGTGGTTTAACAACCCATTTCGATACCTTGGGTTTGATCGAGCTGCTACTCTTCTTCTTCTTCCACAATATTCAACCCAATCGGACATTAACAGCTCTGCAATTTCTCTTTCTCCTTTTTTTTTATACTTCACTCTCAATCTCTATATAATTTTTCCTAATTTGGAACTCACAAAATAAACAAAGGGAATCGGCAGCTTCAGGGTTTAGGACTTGGGGTCTCAATTTATAGGGCAATGTTTGCCCAATTTGTGGTTAATACCCTAATTACTTCGGACAATACCTGAGGGTTTGAGAAGCGAGCTGTCTAATTGATCCCCATCAGCCGACTGAACTCGCCGGCAACTTCTCGAGCATCGCACCCCTCACTGGTCCAATCGCCGAATTTCTGGGACCGTTGGTTCAATCGATGGTTGCTTGGTCGCTGGCCGTTCTCAGTTGCGTCGCCGGTCCACTCAAACCATCACGATGTCACACCAGCCCAATCACGCCGACCTGTCGCCATTTTCCCTCTTCACTTCTCTCCGTTCGACTGAGAGGCTAGGTCTGGGACTTGGGTTTTCCTTCTTGTTGCTCAGCTGTTGATTTGAGAGGCTAGGGATTTGATTTCCTCTTGGTTTGGTCTTTTCCCCATTTGATTTTCTTTGCTGCGTGAAACCCTTCCCCAAACGAATTTTGCCGGTTCAAACCCCTTCCCCAGAATTTACCGGTTGTCCCCAAATCAAAGGAAACGGGTTCGACCCGCTTGCTTGACCCAACCCGCTGGAAACTGGTTTGGGCTTACCCAATAGTTGGGCCGGCTGCACTAATTAAAATAAACAACTCAAGCGTCCCAACAAGGAGAATAACAAGGGAATTTGGGCTCAGTCCAAATAAAAGAAAAGAAATGGCCCAAATAACTTTGCCACTTTGTTCCTCTTATGTCTTAAAGTAAATAACTAAACTACTAAATTAATTATTCCAAATATTTACTTTAACCATAATTCTCTATTCAAATTATTAAATCTGAAAATGTTAAAATCATTTATTTACTTTCCTTAATTTTCTTGCCAAACAATTCTTAGGGTTAACTCACTAATTTATTTAAACTATCAGTGAGTCCCTTTAATGCACAGAAAATTATTGGATCACATATTTATATAATTAAATAATAATATCCACATGGATCCAATTAAATTCGTAAAATTAAATAAAACGAATTTCATATGTTAAAATAAATTGTACAAGATTTTAAAAATTCCTGGGCATTACAATTTATGTCTATTCATATCAATAGTATACATTAGAATCTATAATAATACTTATCTAATTAAACTAGATAAGTTTCATGAAGGTTCGACGTTGATTCGGTATCTCGGTCGCGACTTTAGACAACTAAACACATAGGTTGTTCAATAAAACTTCATTCAGAAGCTTAAATATTAGTCTAAATAATTTATTTATTATTTATAACACTTTTAAAAGCTTAGAAATATTTTTAAATAATTTTATAAGCTTAGAAATATTTTTAAATGATTTAATTATCATTTAGAATATTTTTAAAACATTTAATATGTTATTTAAATAATTTATTTATTATTTAGAATATTTTTAGAAAGATAGAATATTATTTAAATGATTTATTTTATCATTAATAATATTTTTAGAATTTATTTTATCATTTAAATGATGTAATTATTATTTATAATAATTTTTAAAAATTAGTTTAATATTTAAATGATTTAATTATCATTTATAATATTTTCAAATATTTAGGATATTATTTAAAATAATTTATTTATTATTTATAATATTTTTGGAAAGTTGGTAATATTTTTAAATGATTTAATTATCATTTAAACTAATTTAAATACATTAATATTATTTTTAATTTATTTATTTAAATTATTTATTAAATAATTTAATATTTAATTAAATTAAATAATTATAATTTTTTTATCAGAATATTAAAAATTATTAAATATAATTAAAAATGAATTTTTAATATTTAATTATTAATTAATATGAATTTTTAATATTTATTTATAATTTATTTAATTATTTCTATTAATTTTTATTTAAAACCGTCGCAAAAGGGCTATAGCGAGGGACTGCATAGAATCTTAGGTTTCTAGGAATTGGATGAAGACTGTCGCTAAAGGTGTTCTTCATTGAAGAACAGTCGGTCAATGTCAGGCAGTGACTTTTGATAATAAATTTCTCTTTGATGCTTTAATGTTAGTGTTTAATTCTTGTTTGTAGTTATACCTAGCACGGCAATGTACAACGACATATGAAAGTTACACTTAAACAACATCAATTCAAGCTCTAATAATCGGGTCAAACTAGTAGGGTTGCAACTACTTTTGAGTTTCTGGGTAACCTAGAAACTCAGTGGTCATGGTCGGTCAAAGCTATTTGACCATTAATAACTTTCGTTCCTTGTTAGCTTTATGTGTTTAATTGATTTATAATTGTAGATTACATGGCAAAAAACGATTATAAACTTCCAAACCTCATAAATTATATCATATGGCCAAGATCTAGGCTGGTCAAAAGCTTGTCAGACACTGTCAGAGTTGTTCTTCGCTTTTCTGGGTTGCCCAGAAACAGAACGCTCATGGTCGGTCAATGGGTTTTGACCATTAATATCTTCCTACTGTGAGATATTTTTAGCCTTCTACCAATTGGATATCATAGATAACATGACATACTACCAATTCATGCTTTAAAACACATCAATCAAATAACTTAAGCCGATCAAAAGCTCTGACAAAAAGCCTTGTCAGACTGTTCTTGACTGCCAAGAACAGTTTGGGTTTTTCACTAAATTCGGCCCTTTAAATGTTATGGATACTTGTTTAACCAACCCAGATCATCATATAATATGTTTACACATAATCCTAAACATCTAAAACATAAAATTATTGCAGGCTTGAAGATCTAGCATAAAAATTAGGGTTTTGTACCTTTTTCTCAAGTTTTTAATTTTTGGCTTTTGATTCTGATCTTACACTTGCAGAGGCTTAATATGGTATGATTATAAGTGTTTAGGCTTTGTAAATTTTAGGTCTAATGGTCAGTTTGGTGTTCTATTTATAGCATTTGCAAATTAGGGTTTTTAAAGTCTTTTGTCCAAATTTTGCCTCCACAAATATCTTGTCTTGATACTTGTGCTGCTATGGTCTGATCAAATTGACCTCCTTATGCTGGAGAGTTAGAAAAATATCTGATCTTACATTCCTATCTTGCTCTCATTGGTTAATGCTTTTATTTTTGATTTATTTCTTTACTAATTAAAATTAAATTTTTGCTAACCAGGTTTAAGATGTTAATTATGTTTAATAATACTTTAATTAAGGTTATATATCATAATTAAGGTTTTACATTTCATAAATTAAAGTTTAGATAACCTAATTAGGATTAGGGTTTCATAATTAGGGTTTAGGGTTTCCTAATTCATTAATTAGGGTTTAAATCTTCAATTAGGATTTTAATATAAGTTAAATAATTCCTAATTAATGTTATGATTTATTACTTAGAATTTAATTATATCAATTAAGATTCTTGTGTAATAATTAAGGTTTTGATTTACCAATTCGGACAACTCTTACCAATTAGGGTTTTCAAATTAGGGTTTCTAATTCAGTTTATCATTTTAAACCCTATTTAACTTATTTTAGATTTTTATCAGTTAATATAATATTATATTAACTCTGAAGCATGACAAATCACTTTGTCATTTCTAAGCACGACACAACGGCTTATCAAAATAATTTGTCGAGACGCTTCTCGGTGAAATCGTTGGAAGCACGACAAATCATTTTGTCCGTGTGAGCACGACTAAGCAGCTTTAGAAAAATTTTTATTTGACCTAATTCTTTAATAAAATATACAATCACATAACACAAAGTCGGAACCAGAAATTTCATTTAATAAACACATAATTTACACATACAAATCTTATTAGGGTTCAGAATATTACATTTCAAGACATCCGACAACATTTTTGGTGGCCAAACATGAAAAGAGAGGTCACAGAGTGTGTAAGTAGGTGCTTAACTTGTTAAAGAGTCAAGGCTGAACATCAGAGACCAAGTGGTTGTTTCAATCGTTAGAGATTCCTGAGTGGAAGTGGGAGCATATTAAAATGAATTTTGTGGTAGGACTTCCAAGTACGCAGAAAGGTTACGACGCTATATGGGTTATAGTGGATCGTCTAACGAAATCGGCACATTTCTTGCCAATTAAGGTTAGGTTTAACCTAGACCAATTAGCTAAACTTTATGTCAAGGAAATCATTTTCAGACATGGGGTGCCAGTTTCGATCGTGTCGGATAGGGATCCGCGGTTCACATCAAATTTCTAGAAGAGCTTGTAAGAGTACATGGGAACACAACTGAGGTTAAGTACGTCGTACCATCCTCAAACTGATAGGCAAAGTGAAAGTATAATACAAACCTTAGAAGGCATGCTGAGAGCTTGTGTCATGGACTTCAAGGGAAGTTGGGATGAACACCCACCACTCGTCGAATTTGCTTATAATACTATCACGCTAGTATAGGCATGCCGCCTTACGAAGCGTTGTATAGAAGGAAGTGTAGAACGCCACTGTGTTGAGACGAGGTAGGGGAACGTAAATTGCTAGGACCAGAATTGGTTCAGCAGACTGCAAATATTGTTAAGTTAATACGTACACGATTGGTAATGGCCCAAGATCAGCAGAAAAAGTATGCAGATCAACATCATCAGAAAAGAGATTTTGAAGTCGGATCGTTCGTATTCTTGAAGGTATCGCCTTGGAAAGGGAAAATACGTCTCGGTAAGAAAGGAAAGCTAAGTCCACGATTTATAGGACCTTTTGAAGTATTAAGAAGGGTAGGAGAGGTGGCCTATGAAATAGCCCTACCTCCAGAGTTAGAGCGTAGACATAATGTATTCCATGTATCGGTGTTACGACCGTATAAACCAGACTATAAACATGTAATAGTATATGAACCTATACAGGTTGAAAAAGACTTAACGTATGAAGAAATTCCGATTCAGATAATTGATAGGAAAGAGTAAGTCCTAAGAAATAAAGCCATACCTTTAGTAAAGGTAATATAGAGGAACCACAATGCTGAAGAAGCAACGTGGGAACTCGAAGAAATGATGCAGAAGAATTATCCCCATTTATTTACCTAATTTTGTTTTACGATTCCGGGGATAGAATCTTTATAAGGGGGGAGAATGTAACGATTGTAAATATTCGGATCGTTGTAATTCGAGTTTCCAAATATAATTGAATAAAATAAGAATTTTTATTGATGTTATGGTGTGCTATGTGATTTAAAGGTCGATATTGACCTCATGAATGTGATATGTGATTATGTATATGTGTTATGATCTCACAGACAAAATATAAATTTTCTGAGAAAAAGTCGAAAACACTATTCATAAAACGCAGAAAATATCTTTTTCGTTTTTCAAAATTTTAAATCACGGGATGTTATTTATTTGAGGATGGGAGATGAAATCTCTAATAAAACTGACGAAAGAAATTTCACGGTTTTAGACTGCGTGATGAGTTAGAGGATCTAACTAGAGCTAAATCGGGTAACCGAGTGAGTTTGGATAAGTAAACCCTAACTGTTTATATAGGAGGGTAAAATGGGCTTGTAAGGTCCAGGAATTTTTAAACATTGTACCAAATTTATTTGAATAAATAAATTCATTATATCTAATTTTACGGATTTAATTGGATCCATGTGGTATCGTTATTTATATTAATACGTGGTCCAATAATTTTCAGGGCATTAAAGGGACCTACCGATGGGTTAAATAAATCAGTGAATTAGCCCTAAGAATTTGATTTCAAGAAAAATGTGGAAGGATTAATAAATAATTTCAGTTATTTTATAATTAGCGTAAAGAATTATGATTGAAATAAATATTTCAAGCGATTAAACAATAAAGTGACCATTTAAATTAAATACTAAACATATGGAGTAATAACCCTAATTAATAAATTAGCCCAATCTTTTAATTTTGGATGGCCCAAAATCCCCTTCCATTCACTATTGGGCCGAACCCAATAGGATGAGCCCAATTTATTTGCCAGTCGGGTCAACCCACTTCCTTGAGCCGGTTGAATCCACCTCAAATGGGGGCAACGGATAAACTAATTGAGAGAAACAATTTGGGAAATTTAGCTTAACACTCAAAGAACCGAGCCAAAGAAAAAGGGAACCAAATCCCAAACCCTTGATCAGTCGATCCAACGAGTAAAACCCCAAACCCTCTCGAATCAATAGCCAAGTTCTCCGTCAATCAGTCGAACGAACGGCGCGAGGGCAAGAAGAGACCGGTCGAGGCTGTCAAGTGCAGACGCCGGCAGCGGAGCGAAGCAACCAACGGTCGGAATAAGCAAGGGTATCGACGACCGAGCGACTTTGATCGGACCAAGGGGCTTAGACCGACCGGCGATGTGACCGACAGGACTGCACGGCTCAAGAACTGACGACAGCTGGGCTCGGACGGGTTGGAGTTGACATCGACCCCTATCTCCCTCTACCCACTGGTCACTGGGTTGTCCAACGGTGTATTGACCGGCGAATTGGACAAACTAGGTACTATAAATTAGAACTCAAGACTGCCGATTTTTCCCCTGTTTTCTGAGTTCCCAATTAGAAGTTAGGGTTCCAAGTTAGAAATAGGGGATTTATTCAGAGAGGGGGAAACAGGGGTAAACCAATTGGGGATTTCGATTTTAGCTCGCTGTGGATGTCCAAACTGATTTCGTACTTTGGAAGGAGAAGGAAGGCCGCCATTCGATCGAGTCCAAGGTATAGCAGTAGGCTGCTATAACAGTTTCTCTTTCTTTTTGTGATTTGAGGCTTAAATGTTTCTCTTCTTTGATTTCAAATTGTGACTGTTGTATTGGGTTATCCGTTTCGGAATTGATAAATTTCTGCTGAACATATTGTTCTTGGTATGGTATTGAGTTGAAATCCTCCACTATATTGGAGTATTTTGTACCTCTGTATTTGGGGTAATTTGATTCTCTGTATTAAATTAAATCTATCTTTGAAATTATTTGTGTTGTGTTGGGTTATTCTATTTGAGGATACTTAACTTGTATTATGTTGTTATTGTTTTGTTTAAAACTGGGAAATTCGTATGGTTTTGCTCTTGCTGGGTCGTTGTTTTGGCTGGGAATATATGTACTGAAGGACCAAACTAAGTTCACTGGCTAAACTGTTATGTCGGCAAAATAGCTATAAGATCAAACCTTGTTATTCCTTTGATGTGTTAATTGCAGCGTGTATTGTGAGTCCCAAACGTAGGTATTGAGGGTGTTAGTGTGCTTTGAAACAGGAAGGCAAAACTCTGCAAAATTTTTATTTAGGTGACTGGGAATCGAACCAGGTACTGAATAGTGAATGTTTGGGCAACTGTTAAGGGACAAAGCTAATATAATAATTACTATCTATCAATAAATAATAATAATAAATATTTAATTATTATTTAATAATAATAATAATTAAATATGAGTAAAGTCAATAAAATAATTATTTATTATTTATTAATAAATAATAAAATAAAGATAATAAATATTTAATTATTATTTATAATAATTAAATATGAATAAAGATAATAAATATTTAATTATTATATAATAATAATAATTAAATATGAATAAAGTTAATAAAATAATTGTTTATTATTTATTACTAAATAGTAAATGAAGGTACTAGGTATTTGATTATTATTTAATAATAATAATTAAATATGAATAAAGTTAATATAATAATTATTTATTATTTGTTAATAAATAATAAATAAAGGTAATAAATATTTAATTATTATTTAATAATAATAATAATTAAATATGAATAAAGTTAATATAATAATTATTTATTATTTGTTAATAAATAATAAATAAAGATAATGAATATTTAATTATTATTTAATAATAATAATAATTAAATATGAATAAAGTTAATATAATAATTATTTATTATTTGTTAATAAATAATAAATAAAGATAATGAATATTTAATTATTATTTAATAATAATAATAATTAAATATGAATAAAGTTAATATAATAATAATTTATTATTTGTTAATAAATAATAAATAAAGATAATAAACACTTAGCAATTATTAATATTAAATAATAATTAAGTATGGGCAGGATTCATACAGTAAGTATTAAATCAATGTTGAATAAGAGACAAGGTTAATAAATTACTAAATTACCCCTAAGGTAATGGTAATTAAGAGTAAACTGAATAAATGATCAATGGTTTCTGTCATCTCTAAACCAAAATAAATTTATTTTTATAGATAATAAATAAAGTTTGTTAAACCATACCTAGATACTATTAAAGGAAATGAATTGAGTGACCATGATCTATTATTATAGCTAAGGGTCATTAATAAATTTCCGTTTACCTAATGTTAAATGGTAATTGATTATAGGTTGTGAATTCTTTATTTGCTAAGTAAATAGTATAATAAAGTGTGCCAAGATACAATCATGTTATAATAATTGATAAGCCGACTTTATCCAATGATAGGTCACTCGAGATCAATTAATTAAAGCTAGAATTTATCTGTAGCTGAGCAAACAGGCAAGTCCTCTATCCCGAACTTTGATTTCTGCAAGTTCCTAACCCTAAACTTCTTACCTTATTGCAAGTTCTTCCTTACTCAACTTTTTACCTTGAGTAATACTTCTAAAACCTTATGCAGTATTTTAATTCATGCAAAAAGGTATATATTATTGCAAGTATTCTTTAAGCTTGAATTTTATTTCTAAGCATGCTATAAGTGGTCTAATTACTTTTAAAATTATTCCACATCTGTGTATTTATTGGCATTCGCACTCATACATTTGAATTCGAATATTGAATTAAATTCAGAAGTTTTATGAGCCATTCATGGTTAAGTCTGAACCCTTGTTCGGCCAGACAATTTTGTGAGAATTTATAAAAGCTATCCGAACCAATCAATGGTAAGGATTCTTAGACTGTATGAACACCCCTTTATTTATAGGGGAGTACCCCACGTTACCGTATATAATGGTACAAATAGCAGAATTAAATGTTATGCATATACATAGGGTACGCGAGGCTGATCCCCTCAAGTACGTTATTCTGTAGCCAGTAACCAGAGGGTCAACCAGCTATTGACTCCTCTGGAAGTTATCGTTCAAAGTCTATTTGACTATCAATTGTTCTAAAAGCATTTAATGTTCTTGCTTCTGATTATTCTATTGTTGAAATCCCTTTAATATCCCTTCATCATGATATATCTTTATTGTTGCACTTTAAAACTTGCTGGGCAAAACTTGTTGCTCATCCTTGCTATATCATGATTTCATTGCAGCTAAACCCGAGACGTCAGGGAAGAACAAAGGGAAAGAAAAGATGAAATGATAGAATTTCTCGTAGCAGGACTTTAGATTTATGTGTTAGTTAATTGCTGTTAATGTAATTTAGACCTTGATAGCTATTTAAGGTATGTATTATGTGAATGTTTAAGGTTAATCGTATTCTGGGACTAGTAACACCTTGTAATGAACAACGTATGTTTATTATATTACGCACTTTTAGATATCATATGTTGTTAAAGGTGAATGTTTGTATTGGATCGTGATGACCAGATCCGGGTATTTGGAGACCCGAATTTTGGGGGCGTCACAGGTTGGTATCAGAGCTGTAGGTTATAAACTTTAGGATCGCGAAAACCTAGGTTATAACCTTCATAGTAAACTCGTATCGAGTGTTAGGAGATAAATCGAGGAGATTTATCATATGTGGTTTTGATGAATTGGGGAATTCATCGAGTCGAGTAGTACCCAATGAAATATAACTTCATTTCTTCAATGAATATATTTTATTGTTGTACTAATGTTAGTTTTTGTGTGTTTGTAGGATGGCTGATATAGGAGGGACCAGTGGAGCCCGTGAGGAGGAGGAGGTATTTATAGACATCCCAGTAGTTGCTGAGCAGCTGGTGGGGTATGCTCCTACTGCCCCAGGAGTACCGCTAGAGGAGTCCGAGCCGGAGGAGGATTACCAGAGGGAGTTACCGGAGCCCGTTGTGGGTAGAGTGATGAGGTCGGGCAGTCAAGACCTAGAGGAGGAGGACCCTGAGACCGAGGGGGAGGAGCCACCTGCTTATGTGGATGGCATGGGATCCACTGCTGACGATATTATCGAGGGACTGACCAGCAGGACCGAGGGAGCTGGAGGGTCAGATTGCTCATTTGCAGGAGCAGAACCAGACCCATCAGTATATGGAGGACCAGTATAGAGACCTGGCCTACCAGCTCGAGCATGACTTAGGGGTGGCCAAGGTACAGCTGCAGGGCTACGAGTCCTCAGCACAGCAGGTCGGACCACTGCTACATCAGCTAGTGGCCCGAAACGCTGAGTTGAGGGAGAGACTGGAGCAGCGGGATCTGCAGATCGCCCACCTGAGGGCGAAACAGGAGGCCATGAGGTTTGAGGCCAGACTGGAGGTGGCTGCGAGGATGCGCGTCAGGGAGGCCTAGGCCAGGGAGGCCAGGAGGGTTGATCAGCTGGAGGACCAGCTAGAGGCCAGGGCAGTGAGGATAGAGACCCTGGGGCATGCCTTGGATGCAGCCTACCGTAGACCCCGGACTGAGATAAGAGAGTTCAGCCGCTCGGTTCGCCGCAGGATCGGGGACGGAGCAATCTCTTCTGGCCAGCAGGCTCGGACCCGTCATGATGTATAGTGATGGGATAGGATGGTTGTTTAGTTGTTAGTACAGTCAGTCCCACTTTTGTTTATGTTAGGGACATATTCATGTTTGTTTTATGAAACTTTATATTTGTTGTTTATGATTGGGGTAGCAGTTAAAACCCCAACTTTTGTGTTTTGAGGGATGGAAGGTTAGGATTCCCCACTTTTGTCTAGGGGGAAGGGTTATTGATGAATAGGACACAGTGGCGCATTTATAGCAGTATGCCACAGGTTTCGTATTGTAACAAACGGTGGTATATGAATATAAATGCAGATGTTTCACTTAAATCAAATGTGTTTGATAAATATTTTACCTTTAATTGTTTATTTCAATAACATATGATGTAAAATGTGAATCTATAGGTAAAAGTCATCAGTTTCCTTATTCTAAACCATGCCAAGGGGAAGGCCACGTAACCGACAGGTCGAAGAGTCAGAAAGTGAGGTTGGAGACCAAACCAACCCCATGAGAATGTTCGTGGAGATGCTGGTCGAGGCTATGCAATCCAGACCACCACCTGAGAGAACCCAAGCTGCAGCTGAGCCAACGCATCATCTGGCAAACTTTAAAGATTTCAAATTGGTCGGACCACCTGAGTTCAAGGGAACTCTTAACCCAATCGAGGCGCAGACCTGGATAGAAGAGATAGAGAAGGTCTTTGAAGTAGCAAGGGTGGCAGAGGAACAGAAAACAAAGTTTTGCCACTTTCATGCTAAAAGGAGAAGCCAACTATTGGTTGGAAGGCCAATCGGGGGCCGAGTTGAAGAAGGCACTGTCGCTTGGGATCGCTTTAAGGAAATGTTCTTGGAAAATTACTTTCCATAGAGCATGAAGCAGGAGATGGAGATCAAATTCCTAGAGCTAAAACAAGGGAACATGTCTGTGGCTGAGTACGCGGCTAAGTTTAATGAGTTGGCACGGTTTGCAGCTCACCAAGTCAGCACCGAGGAAAGGAAAGCTCGCAGGTTTGAGCAGGGGTTGAAGCCATGGTTATACCGTTCTGTGGCTGTATTAAAAATCAGAACATTCGCAGAATTAATGGAGAGGGCAATCATTGCAGAGGGTGGCAGTGAGGCCCTGGCCAAATACAATCACGAGAAGAAGAAGGGACATGAGGGCCCTAAGGCAGGAAGCAGTGGGGGCAGTAACTCCAACAAACGGAAATGGAATGAAAGTCAATCTTTCGGGAGCAATAAACCCGGAGGAAATCCGTCTGGAGGGGAGGCAAGGAAACCAGGCAGGTGCAGTAATTGTGGTAAGAACCACACGGGGGAGTGTATGAAGGGAAAAAGCGTTTGCTACAAATGCGGGCAACCGGGGCACATGGCTCCCCAATGTCAGAATAAACCAAAGGGGGGATGTTATTCATGTGGAGCACCCGACCACCAAATCAAGGACTGTCCGAAGAGGAAAGGTGACCTCGGAAGTGGCAACAGAAACAACAACAGCAACAGCGGGAACAATAACCGGCTGAGCTATGGGGCACCAGCCAGTCAAGCCAACAGGCCAACAGCCCGCACGTTCAATATGACAGTCCAGGATGCAATGGAATCCAAGGACGTGGTGTCAGGTATCATCCCAATCAACGATATAAATGCATATGTGCTATTTGATTCGGGTGCCACTTGCTCTTTTGTTTCCGAAGAATTTATTAGACAATTAAATGTCCCTTGTGAAAAGTTAGAACACCCTATGAAACGTAGAAGTAGCAAACAAAGAAATTATCCCCGTAGAATGCATTCATAGGAACTGTTGTGTTGAATTACGAGGATTTAAGCTCAAAGTGGATTTGATACCAATTCGACTGGGAGAGTTCGATGTAATCTTGGGAATGGATTGGCTATCAACCCACGGAGCAGTTATTGACTGTAAGAAGAAATGTATACACCTAAAGACTCCTAATAAGTCAAAGGTGGTATTTTACGGCAGTAAGTCACCAAGCCAATCTTGTTGTCTTACTATGATGCAAACAAGGAGATTACTCAAGAAGGGTTGCGAATGTTATTTGGCCCATGTGGTTGATACTCGTCGAGTAGGGGATGAGATGAGTCAAATACCAGTCGTGAGAGAATTCACCGATGTCTTTCCCGAAGAGCTTCCGGGACTGCCGCCGGACAGGGAAATCGAGTTTGTTATCGATTTGGCACCGGGAACCGCACCAATATCAAAGCCGCCGTATCGGATGGCACCTGTAGAAATGAAAGAGTTGATGGTGCAACTGCAGGAGCTGTTAGATAAAGGATATATCAGACCAAGTGTGTCCCCTTGGGGAGCGCCCGTTCTGTTTGTAAAGAAGAAAGACGGTTCAATGAGGCTTTGTATCGACTATCGGGAGTTGAACAAAGTTACTATTAAGAATAGGTATCCACTTCCTAGAATTGACGATCTGTTCGATCAACTTAAGGGAGCGAAGTACTTTTCAAAGATCGACTTAAGAACCGGCTATCACCAGCTGAAGGTGAGGCAGGAAGATATCCCGAAGACTGCATTCAGGACTCGTTATGGGCACTTCGAGTTCCTGGTAATGTCTTTTGGATTGACAAATGCACCAGCAGCATTTATGGATATGATGAACAGAGTGTTCAAGCAGTACTTGGATAAGTTCGTAGTCGTATTCATCGATGACATCTTGGTGTATTCGGGGACAGAGGAGGAGCATGCTAAACATTTGAAGATGGTATTAGAAGCTCTCAGGAAGGAGAAGTTGTATGCAAAGTTTTCTAAGTGCGAGTTTTGGTTGCAGAGAGTACAATTCCTGGGTCATGTCATAGACAAGAATGGTGTTTCGGTGGACCCAGCAAAAGTGGAAGCAGTTATCAACTGGGAACAGCCGAAGACGCCGACAGAGAATCCGGAGTTTCTTGGGATTAGCGGGATACTATCGGAGATTCATCCAGGATTTTTCAAAGATAGCGTCGCCATTGACCAATCTCACCAGGAAAACAGTCAAGTTTGTTTGGTCGGAGAAGTGTGAGGAGAGTTTCATGGAGTTGAAGAAGAGACTCAGCCAAGCACCAGTGTTGACCTTACCGGACAACACTGGGGGTTTCGTAGTGTATAGCGATGCATCACACAAGGGTCTTGGCTGTGTACTGATGCAACACGGCAAGGTAGTGGCATACGCATCACGGCAACTGAAGGACTATGAGAAGGGTTATCCGACTCATGACTTGGAGTTAGCCGCAGTGGTTTTTGCCTTGAAGATTTGGAGGCACTACTTATATGGGGAGAAGTGCGAGATATATACAGATCACAAAAGTCTAAAGTATATCTTCACTCAGAAGGAACTAAATATGAGGCAGCGCTGATGGTTGGAATTGATCAAAGACTACGACTGTGAAATTCTGTACCATCCGGGCAAAGCAAATGTAGTGGCTGATGCTTTAAGTAGGAAAGGCAAGGTGGAATTGATGCAGCTGACAGTCCAGGAGGAATTGATACGAGACTTTGAACGTCTGGAGCTGAAGTCAGGTATCCAATGGAGGTGGACGAAAAGGTGTTCGCCGTGACGGTAGGACCAACTCTACTGGATAAGATACAGGAGGCTCAAGAATTTGATGAAGAATGCATTGACATTAAGAAACAATTATCGGAGGGAAAAGCATCGAAGTACAAGGTTGACAGCGCGGGATTGCTGAGATTCGAGGGAAGGATCTGGATACCCTACGTACCAGACTTAAGGGAAGAGATTTTGCAGGGGGCCCATAATACAAGGTTTTCGGTACATCCAGGTAGCACCAAGATGTATCAAGATCTTCGTCAACATTATTGGTGGCCGCATTTGAAAGGGGAAGTTGCAGAGTTCGTTAGCCGGTGTTTAA
This sequence comes from Aralia elata, assembly GCA_034770075.1. Taxonomy (NCBI): domain Eukaryota; kingdom Viridiplantae; phylum Streptophyta; class Magnoliopsida; order Apiales; family Araliaceae; genus Aralia; species Aralia elata. The sequence continues at coordinate 42,293,495 of CM068383.1, forward strand.
CTTGTCAACGGATCAAGGCTGAGCACCAACGGCCGAGCGGATTGTTGCAACCCTTGGAGATTCCAGAATGGAAGTGGGAGCACATTACTATGGATTTTGTGGTAGGACTCCCGACAACTCAAAAGGGTCTAGACGCCATCTGGGTGATCGTAGATCGGTTGACCAAGTCTGCCCACTTTCTACCGATCAAGATCAGGTACAAATTGGAACAGCTGGCAAAACTTTATGTGAAGGAAATAGTATCACGACATGGAGTGCCGGTATCTATTGTGTCTGACAGGGATCCGCGCTTCACGTCAAATTTTTGGAGAAGTCTGCAGGAGAGACTAGGAACACAATTAAGAATGAGTACGGCATATCATCCTCAGACTGATGGTCAAAGTGAGCGAACAATCCAGACCTTAGAGGATATGCTTCGGGCAGTTGTGATGGACTTAAGTGGCAGCTGGGACGACCACTTGCCGCTAGTAGAGTTCGCCTACAATAATAGCTACCATGCTAGCATTGGTATGCCACCGTACGAAGCGTTGTATGGGAGGAAGTGTCGAACGCCGTTGTGTTGGGACGAAGTTGGTGAACGAAGATTGTTGGGGCCAGAGTTGGTACAACAAACCGTGGAAATTATTAAAGTAATAAGACAACGGTTAGTAGCAGCCCAGGATCGCCAAAAGAAGTACGCGGACTTACATCGCCAGAAACGAGACTTTGAAGTTGGTAGCTTTGTGTTTCTGAAGGTATCTCCCTGGAAAGGGAAGATTCGTTTTGGGAAGAAGGGTAAATTAAGCCCTAGATTCATAGGACCGTTTGAGATTTTGAGGAGAATAGGCGAAGTGGCGTACGAGGTAGCGTTACCTCCTGAACTTGAGCACATCCACAACGTGTTTCATGTATCAGTGTTGCGTCCGTATAAGCCAGATTACAAACATGTTATCTCCTATGAACCAATTCAAGTCGAAAGGGATTTATCGTACGAGGAGATTCCTGTTCAAATACTAGATAGGAAAGAGCAGAGACTGAGGAATAAAATCATTCACTCGGTGAAAGTTCTCTGGAGAAATCACGCGGTGGAAGAAGCCACGTGGGAGCTCGAAGAGAAGATGAGAGCAAATTACCCTCAGTTATTCGAGTAACCTTAGATAGAAATTCCGAGGACGGAATTTTTATAAGGGGGAGAGGATGTAAGGTCCAGGAATTTTTAAACATTGTACCAAATTTATTTGAATAAATAAATTCATTATATCTAATTTTACGGATTTAATTGGATCCATGTGGTATCGTTATTTATATTAATACGTGGTCCAATAATTTTCAGGGCATTAAAGGGACCTACCGATGGGTTAAATAAATCAGTGAATTAGCCCTAAGAATTTGATTTCAAGAAAAATGTGGAAGGATTAATAAATAATTTCAGTTATTTTATAATTAGCGTAAAGAATTATGATTGAAATAAATATTTCAAGCGATTAAACAATAAAGTGACCATTTAAATTAAATACTAAACATATGGAGTAATAACCCTAATTAATAAATTAGCCCAATCTTTTAATTTTGGATGGCTCAAAATCCCCTTCACATTCACTATTGGGCCGAACCCAATAGGATGAGCCCAATTTATTTGCCAGTCGGGTCAACCCACTTCCTTGAGCCGGTTGAATCCACCTCAAATGGGGGCAACGGATAAACTAATTGAGAGAAACAATTTGGGAAATTTAGCTTAAACACTCAAAGAACCGAGCCAAAGAAAAAGGGAACCAAATCCCAAACCCTTGATCAGTCGATCCAACGAGTAAAACCCCAAACCCTCTCGAATCAATAGCCAAGTTCTCCGTCAATCAGTCGAACGAAACGGCGCGAGGGCAAGAAGAGACCGGTCGAGGCTGTCAAGTGCAGACGCCCGGCAGCGGAGCGAAGCAACCAACGGTCGGAATAAGCAAGGGTATCGACGACCGAGCGACTTTGATCGGACCAAGGGGCTTAGAACCGACCGGCGATGTGACCGACAGGACTGCACGGCTCAAGAACTGACGACAGCTGGGCTCGGACGGGTTGGAGTTGACATCGACCCCTATCTCCCTCTACCCACTGGTCACTGGGTTGTCCAACGGTGTGTGTATTGACCGGCGAATTGGACAAACTAGGTACTATAAATTGGAACTCAAGACTGCCGATTTTTCCCCTGTTTTCTGAGTTCCCAATTAGAAGTTAGGGTTCCAAGTTAGAAATAGGGGATTTATTCAGAGAGGGGGAAACAGGGGTAACCAATTGGGGATTTCGATTTTAGCTCGCTGTGGATGTCCAAACTGATTTCGTACTTTGGAAGGAGAAGGAAGGCCGCCATTCGATCGAGTCCAAGGTATAGCAGTAGGCTGCTATAACAGTTTCTCTTTCTTTTGTGATTTTAGGCTTAAATGTTTCTCTTCTTTGATTTCAAATTGTGACTGTTGTATTGGGTTATCCGTTTCGGAATTGATAAATTTCTGCTGAACATATTGTTCTTGGTATGGTATTGAGTTGAAATCCTCCACTATATTGGAGTATTTTGTACCTCTGTATTTGGGGTAATTGATTCTCTGTATTAAATTAAATGACTCTTTGAAATTATTTGGGTTGTGTTGGGTTATCCTGGTTAAGGATACTGATCTTGACTTATGTTGTTATTGTTTGGTTTAAACCTGGGAAATTCGTATGGTTTTGCTCTTGCTGGGTCGTTGTTTTGGCTGGGAATATATGTACTGAAGGACCAAACTAAGTTCACTGGCTAAACTGTTATGTCGGCAAAATAGCTATAAGATCAAACCTTGTTATTCCTTTGATGTGTTAATTGCAGCGTGTATTGTGAGTCCCAAACGTAGGTATTGAGGGTGTTAGTGTGCTTTGAAAACAGGAAGGCAAAACTCTGCAAAATTTTTATTTAGGTGACTGGGAATCGAACCAGGTACTGAATAGTGAATGTTTGGGCAACTGTTAAGGGACAAAGCTAATATAATAATTACTATCTATCAATAAATAATAATAATAAATATTTAATTATTATTTAATAATAATAATAATTAAATATGAGTAAAGTCAATAAAATAATTATTTATTATTTATTAATAAATAATAAATAAAGATAATAAATATTTAATTATTATTTATAATAATTAAATATGAATAAAGATAATAAATATTTAATTATTATATAATAATAATAATTAAATATGAATAAAGTTAATAAAATAATTGTTTATTATTTATTACTAAATAGTAAAATGAAGGTACTAGGTATTTTGATTATTATTTAATAATAATAATTAAATATGAATAAAGTTAATATAATAATTATTTATTATTTGTTAATAAATAATAAATAAAGGTAATAAATATTTAATTATTATTTAATAATAATAATAATTAAATATGAATAAAGTTAATATAATAATTATTTATTATTTGTTAATAAATAATAAATAAAGATAATGAATATTTAATTATTATTTAATAATAATAATAATTAAATATGAATAAAGTTAATATAATAATTATTTATTATTTGTTAATAAATAATAAATAAAGATAATGAATATTTAATTATTATTTAATAATAATAATAATTAAATATGAATAAAGTTAATATAATAATTATTTATTATTTGTTAATAAATAATAAATAAAGATAATAAACACTTAGCAATTATTAATATTAAATAATAATTAAGTATGGACAGGATTCATACAGTAAGTATTAAATCAATGTTGAATAAGAGACAAGGTTAATAATTACTAAATTACCCCTAAGGTAATGGTAATTAAGAGTAAACTGAATAAATGATCAATGGTTTCTGTCATCTCTAAACCAAAATAAATTTATTTTATAGATAATAAATAAAGTTTGTTAAACCATACCTAGATACTATTAAAGGAAATGAATTGAGTGACCATGATCTATTATTATAGCTAAGGGTCATTAATAAATTTCCGTTTACCTAATGTTAAATGGTAATTGATTATAGGTTGTGAATTCTTTATTTGCTAAGTAAATAGTATAATAAAGTGTGCCAAGATACAATCATGTTATAATAATTGATAAGCCGACTTTATCCAATGATAGGTCACTCGAGATCAATTAATTAAAGCTAGAATTTATCTGTAGCTGAGCAAACAGGCAAGTCCTCTATCCCGAACTTTGATTTCTGCAAGTTCCTAACCCTAAACTTCTTACCTTATTGCAAGTTCTTCCTTACTCAACTTTTTACCTTGAGTAATACTTCTAAAACCTTATGCAGTATTTTAATTCATGCAAAAAGGTATATATTATTGCAAGTATTCTTTAAGCTTGAATTTTATTTCTAAGCATGCTATAAGTGGTCTAATTACTTTTAAAATTATTCCACATCTGTGTATTTATTGGCATTCGCACTCATACATTTGAATTCGAATATTGAATTAAATTCAGAAGTTTTATGAACCATTCATGGTTAAGTCTGAACCCTTGTTCGGCCAGACAATTTTGTGAGAATTTATAAAAGCTATCCGAACCAATCAATGGTAAGGATTCTTAGACTGTATGAACACCCCTTTATTTATAGGGGAGTACCCCACGTACCGTATATAAGGTACAAATAGCAGAATTAAATGTTATGCATATACATAGGGTACGCGAGGCTGATCCCCTCAAGTACGTTATTCTGTAGCCAGTAACCAGAGGGTCAACCAGCTATTGACTCCTCTGGAAGTTATCGTTCAAAGTCTATTTGACTATCAATTGTTCTAAAAGCATTTAATGTTCTTGCTTCTGATTATTCTATTGTTGAAATCCCTTTAATATCCCTTCATCATGATATATCTTTATTGTTGCACTTTAAACTTGCTGGGCAAACTTGTTGCTCATCCTTGCTATATCATGATTTCATTGCAGCTAAACCCGAGACGTCAGGGAAGAACAAAGGGAAAGAAAAGATGAAATGATAGAATTTCTCGTAGCAGACTTTAGATTTATGTGTTAGTTAATTGCTGTTAATGTAATTTAGACCTTGATAGCTATTTAAGGTATGTATTATGTGAATGTTTAAGGTTAATCGTATTCTGGGACTAGTAACACCTTGTAATGAACAACGTATGTTTATTATATTCCGCACTTTTAGATATCATATGTTGTTAAAGGTGAATGTTTGTATTGGATCGTGATGACCAGATCCGGGTATTTGGAGACCCGAATTTTGGGGGCGTCACAGGTTGGTATCAGAGCTGTAGGTTATAAACTTTAGGATCGCGAAACCTAGGTTATAACCTTCATAGTAAACTCGTATCGAGTGTTAGGAGATAAATCGAGGAGATTTATCATATGTGGTTTTGATGAATTGGGGAATTCATCGAGTCGAGTAGTACCCAATGAAATATAACTTCATTTCTTCAATGAATATATTTTATTGTTGTACTAATGTTAGTTTTTGTGTGTTTGTAGGATGGCTGATATAGGAGGGACCAGTGGAGCCCGTGAGGAGGAGGAGGTATTTATAGACATCCCAGTAGTTGCTGAGCAGCTGGTGGGGTATGCTCCTACTGCCCCAGGAGTACCGCTAGAGGAGTCCGAGCCGGAGGAGGATTACCAGAGGGAGTTACCGGAGCCCGTTGTGGGTAGAGTGATGAGGTCGGGCAGTCAAGACCTAGAGGAGGAGGACCCTGAGACCGAGGGGGAGGAGCCACCTGCTTATGTGGATGGCATGGGATCCACTGCTGACGATATTATCGAGGGACTGACCAGCAGGACCGAGGAGCTGGAGGGTCAGATTGCTCATTTGCAGGAGCAGAACCAGACCCATCAGTATATGGAGGACCAGTATAGAGACCTGGCCTACCAGCTCGAGCATGACTTAGGGGTGGCCAAGGTACAGCTGCAGGGCTACGAGTCCTCAGCACAGCAGGTCGGACCACTGCTACATCAGCTAGTGGCCCGAAACGCTGAGTTGAGGGAGAGACTGGAGCAGCGGGATCTGCAGATCGCCCACCTGAGGGCGAAACAGGAGGCCATGAGGTTTGAGGCCAGACTGGAGGTGGCTGCGAGGATGCGCGTCAGGGAGGCCTAGGCCAGGGAGGCCAGGAGGGTTGATCAGCTGGAGGACCAGCTAGAGGCCAGGGCAGTGAGGATAGAGACCCTGGGGCATGCCTTGGATGCAGCCTACCGTAGACCCCGGACTGAGATAAGAGAGTTCAGCCGCTCGGTTCGCCGCAGGATCGGGGACGGAGCAATCTCTTCTGGCCAGCAGGCTCGGACCCGTCATGATGTATAGTGATGGGATAGGATGGTTGTTTAGTTGTTAGTACAGTCAGTCCCACTTTTGTTTATGTTAGGGACATATTCATGTTTGTTTATGAAACTTTATATTTGTTGTTATGATTGGGGTAGCAGTTAAAACCCCAACTTTTGTGTTTTGAGGGATGGAAGGTTAGGATTCCCCACTTTTGTCTAGGGGGAAGGGTTATTGATGAATAGGACACAGTGGCGCATTTATAGCAGTATGCCACAGGTTTCGTATTGTAACAAACGGTGGTATATGAATATAAATGCAGATGTTTCACTTAAATCAAATGTGTTGATAAATATTTTACCTTTAATTGTTTATTTCAATAACATATGATGTAAAATGTGAATCTATAGGTAAAAGTCATCAGTTTCCTTATTCTAAACCATGCCAAGGGGAAGGCCACGTAACCGACAGGTCGAAGAGTCAGAAAGTGAGGTTGGAGACCAAACCAACCCCATGAGAATGTTCGTGGAGATGCTGGTCGAGGCTATGCAATCCAGACCACCACCTGAGAGAACCCAAGCTGCAGCTGAGCCAACGCATCATCTGGCAAACTTTAAAGATTTCAAATTGGTCGGACCACCTGAGTTCAAGGGAACTCTTAACCCAATCGAGGCGCAGACCTGGATAGAAGAGATAGAGAAGGTCTTTGAAGTAGCAAGGGTGGCAGAGGAACAGAAAACAAGTTTTGCCACTTTCATGCTAAAAGGAGAAGCCAACTATTGGTGGAAGGCCAATCGGGGCCGAGTTGAAGAAGGCACTGTCGCTTGGGATCGCTTTAAGGAAATGTTCTTGGAAAATTACTTTCCATAGAGCATGAAGCAGGAGATGGAGATCAAATTCCTAGAGCTAAAACAAGGGAACATGTCTGTGGCTGAGTACGCGGCTAAGTTTAATGAGTTGGCACGGTTTGCAGCTCACCAAGTCAGCACCGAGGAAAGGAAAGCTCGCAGGTTTGAGCAGGGGTTGAAGCCATGGTTATACCGTTCTGTGGCTGTATTAAAAATCAGAACATTCGCAGAATTAATGGAGAGGGCAATCATTGCAGAGGGTGGCAGTGAGGCCCTGGCCAAATACAATCACGAGAAGAAGAAGGGACATGAGGGCCCTAAGGCAGGAAGCAGTGGGGGCAGTAACTCCAACAAACGGAAATGGAATGAAAGTCAATCTTTCGGGAGCAATAAACCCGGAGGAAATCCGTCTGGAGGGGAGGCAAGGAAACCAGGCAGGTGCAGTAATTGTGGTAAGAACCACACGGGGGAGTGTATGAAGGGAAAAAGCGTTTGCTACAAATGCGGGCAACCGGGGCACATGGCTCCCCAATGTCAGAATAAACCAAAGGGGGGATGTTATTCATGTGGAGCACCCGACCACCAAATCAAGGACTGTCCGAAGAGGAAAGGTGACCTCGGAAGTGGCAACAGAAACAACAACAGCAACAGCGGGAACAATAACCGGCTGAGCTATGGGGCACCAGCCAGTCAAGCCAACAGGCCAACAGCCCGCACGTTCAATATGACAGTCCAGGATGCAATGGAATCCAAGGACGTGGTGTCAGGTATCATCCCAATCAACGATATAAATGCATATGTGCTATTTGATTCGGGTGCCACTTGCTCTTTTGTTTCCGAAGAATTTATTAGACAATTAAATGTCCCTTGTGAAAAGTTAGAACACCCTATGAACGTAGAAGTAGCAAACAAAGAAATTATCCCCGTAGAATGCATTCATAGGAACTGTTGTGTTGAATTACGAGGATTTAAGCTCAAAGTGGATTTGATACCAATTCGACTGGGAGAGTTCGATGTAATCTTGGGAATGGATTGGCTATCAACCCACGGAGCAGTTATTGACTGTAAGAAGAAATGTATACACCTAAAGACTCCTAATAAGTCAAAGGTGGTATTTTACGGCAGTAAGTCACCAAGCCAATCTTGTTGTCTTACTATGATGCAAACAAGGAGATTACTCAAGAAGGGTTGCGAATGTTATTTGGCCCATGTGGTTGATACTCGTCGAGTAGGGGATGAGATGAGTCAAATACCAGTCGTGAGAGAATTCACCGATGTCTTTCCCGAAGAGCTTCCGGGACTGCCGCCGGACAGGGAAATCGAGTTTGTTATCGATTTGGCACCGGGAACCGCACCTATATCAAAGCCGCCGTATCGGATGGCACCTGTAGAAATGAAAGAGTTGATGGTGCAACTGCAGGAGCTGTTAGATAAAGGATATATCAGACCAAGTGTGTCCCCTTGGGGAGCGCCCGTTCTGTTTGTAAAGAAGAAAGACGGTTCAATGAGGCTTTGTATCGACTATCGGGAGTTGAACAAAGTTACTATTAAGAATAGGTATCCACTTCCTAGAATTGACGATCTGTTCGATCAACTTAAGGGAGCGAAGTACTTTTCAAAGATCGACTTAAGAACCGGCTATCACCAGCTGAAGGTGAGGCAGGAAGATATCCCGAAGACTGCATTCAGGACTCGTTATGGGCACTTCGAGTTCCTGGTAATGTCTTTTGGATTGACAAATGCACCAGCAGCATTTATGGATATGATGAACAGAGTGTTCAAGCAGTACTTGGATAAGTTCGTAGTCGTATTCATCGATGACATCTTGGTGTATTCGGGGACAGAGGAGGAGCATGCTGAACATTTGAAGATGGTATTAGAAGCTCTCAGGAAGGAGAAGTTGTATGCAAAGTTTTCTAAGTGCGAGTTTTGGTTGCAGAGAGTACAATTCCTGGGTCATGTCATAGACAAGAATGGTGTTTCGGTGGACCCAGCAAAAGTGGAAGCAGTTATCAACTGGGAACAGCCGAAGACGCCGACAGAGATCCGGAGTTTCTTGGGATTAGCGGGATACTATCGGAGATTCATCCAGGATTTTTCAAAGATAAGCGTCGCCATTGACCAATCTCACCAGGAAAACAGTCAAGTTTGTTTGGTCGGAGAAGTGTGAGGAGAGTTTCATGGAGTTGAAGAAGAGACTCAGCCAAGCACCAGTGTTGACCTTACCGGACAACACTGGGGGTTTCGTAGTGTATAGCGATGCATCACACAAGGGTCTTGGCTGTGTACTGATGCAACACGGCAAGGTAGTGGCATACGCATCACGGCAACTGAAGGACTGTGAGAAGGGTTATCCGACTCATGACTTGGAGTTAGCCGCAGTGGTTTTTGCCTTGAAGATTTGGAGGCACTACTTATATGGGGAGAAGTGCGAGATATATACAGATCACAAAAGTCTAAAGTATATCTTCACTCAGAAGGAACTAAATATGAGGCAGCGCCGATGGTTGGAATTGATCAAAGACTACGACTGTGAAATTCTGTACCATCCGGGCAAAGCAAATGTAGTGGCTGATGCTTTAAGTAGGAAAGGCAAGGTGGAATTGATGCAGCTGACAGTCCAGGAGGAATTGATACGAGACTTTGAACGTCTGGAGCTGGAAGTCAGGTATCCAATGGAGGTGGACGAAAAGGTGTTCGCCGTGACGGTAGGACCAACTCTACTGGATAAGATACAGGAGGCTCAAGAATTTGATGAAGAATGCATTGACATTAAGAAACAATTATCGGAGGGAAAAGCATCGAAGTACAAGGTTGACAGCGCGGGATTGCTGAGATTCGAGGGAAGGATCTGGATACCCTACGTACCAGACTTAAGGGAAGAGATTTTGCAGGGGGCCCATAATACAAGGTTTTCGGTACATCCAGGTAGCACCAAGATGTATCAAGATCTTCGTCAACATTATTGGTGGCCGCATTTGAAAGGGGAAGTTGCAGAGTTCGTTAGCCGGTGTTTTAACTTGTCAACGGATCAAGGCTGAGCACCAACGGCCGAGCGGATTGTTGCAACCCTTGGAGATTCCAGAATGGAAGTGGGAGCACATTACTATGGATTTTGTGGTAGGACTCCCGACAACTCAAAAGGGTCTAGACGCCATCTGGGTGATCGTAGATCGGTTGACCAAGTCTGCCCACTTTCTACCGATCAAGATCAGGTACAAATTGGAACAGCTGGCAAAACTTTATGTGAAGGAAATAGTATCACGACATGGAGTGCCGGTATCTATTGTGTCTGACAGGGATCCGCGCTTCACGTCAAATTTTTGGAGAAGTCTGCAGGAGGAGAGACTAGGAACACAATTAAGAATGAGTACGGCATATCATCCTCAGACTGATGGTCAAAGTGAGCGAACAATCCAGACCTTAGAGGATATGCTTCGGGCAGTTGTGATGGACTTAAGTGGCAGCTGGGACGATCACTTGCCGCTAGTAGAGTTCGCCTACAATAATAGCTACCATGCTAGCATTGGTATGCCACCGTACGAAGCGTTGTATGGGAGGAAGTGTCGAACGCCGTTGTGTTGGGACGAAGTTGGTGAACGAAGATTGTTGGGGCCAGAGTTGGTACAACAAACCGTGGAAATTATTAAAGTAATAAGACAACGGTTAGTAGCAGCCCAGGATCGCCAAAAGAAGTACGCAGACTTACATCGCCAGAAACGAGACTTTGAAGTTGGTAGCTTTGTGTTTCTGAAGGTATCTCCCTGGAAAGGGAAGATTCGTTTTGGGAAGAAGGGTAAATTAAGCCCTAGATTCATAGGACCGTTTGAGATTTTGAGGAGAATAGGCGAAGTGGCGTACGAGGTAGCGTTACCTCCTGAACTTGAGCACATCCACAACGTGTTTCATGTATCAGTGTTGCGTCCGTATAAGCCAGATTACAAACATGTTATCTCCTATGAACCAATTCAAGTCGAAAGGGATTTATCGTACGAGGAGATTCCTGTTCAAATACTAGATAGGAAAGAGCAGAGACTGAGGAATAAAATCATTCACTCGGTGAAAGTTCTCTGGAGAAATCACGCGGTGGAAGAAGCCACGTGGGAGCTCGAAGAGAAGATGAGAGCAAATTACCCTCAGTTATTCGAGTAACCTTAGATAGAAATTCCGAGGACGGAATTTTTATAAGGGGGAGAGGATGTAAGGTCCAGGAATTTTTAAACATTGTACCAAATTTATTTGAATAAATAAATTCATTATATCTAATTTTACGGATTTAATTGGATCCATGTGGTATCGTTATTTATATTAATACGTGGTCCAATAATTTTCAGGGCATTAAAGGGACCTACCGATGGGTTAAATAAATCAGTGAATTAGCCCTAAGAATTTGATTTCAAGAAAAATGTGGAAGGATTAATAAATAATTTCAGTTATTTTATAATTAGCGTAAAGAATTATGATTGAAATAAATATTTCAAGCGATTAAACAATAAAGTGACCATTTAAATTAAATACTAAACATATGGAGTAATAACCCTAATTAATAAATTAGCCCAATCTTTTAATTTTGGATGGCCCAAAATCCCCTTCCATTCACTATTGGGCCGAACCCAATAGGATGAGCCCAATTTATTTGCCAGTCGGGTCAACCCACTTCCTTGAGCCGGTTGAATCCACCTCAAATGGGGGCAACGGATAAACTAATTGAGAGAAACAATTTGGGAAATTTAGCTTAACACTCAAAGAACCGAGCCAAAGAAAAAGGGAACCAAATCCCAAACCCTTGATCAGTCGATCCAACGAGTAAAACCCCAAACCCTCTCGAATCAATAGCCAAGTTCTCCGTCAATCAGTCGAACGAACGGCGCGCTGAGGGCAAGAAGAGACCGGTCGAGGCTGTCAAGTGCAGACGCCGGCAGCGGAGCGAAGCAACCAACGGTCGGAATAAGCAAGGGTATCGACGACCGAGCGACTTTGATCGGACCAAGGGGCTTAGACCGACCGGCGATGTGACCGACAGGACTGCACGGCTCAAGAACTGACGACAGCTGGGCTCGGACGGGTTGGAGTTGACATCGACCCCTATCTCCCTCTACCCACTGGTCACTGGGTTGTCCAACGGTGTATTGACCGGCGAATTGGACAAACTAGGTACTATAAATTGGAACTCAAGACTGCCGATTTTTCCCCTGTTTTCTGAGTTCCCAATTAGAAGTTAGGGTTCCAAGTTAGAAATAGGGGATTTATTCAGAGAGGGGGAAACAGGGGTAACCAATTGGGGATTTCGATTTTAGCTCGCTGTGGATGTCCAAACTGATTTCGTACTTTGGAAGGAGAAGGAAGGCCGCCATTCGATCGAGTCCAAGGTATAGCAGTAGGCTGCTATAACAGTTTCTCTTTCTTTTGTGATTTTAGGCTTAAATGTTTCTCTTCTTTGATTTCAAATTGTGACTGTTGTATTGGGTTATCCGTTTCGGAATTGATAAATTTCTGCTGAACATATTGTTCTTGGTATGGTATTGAGTTGAAATCCTCCACTATATTGGAGTATTTTGTACCTCTGTATTTGGGGTAATTGATTCTCTGTATTAAATTAAATGACTCTTTGAAATTATTTGGGTTGTGTTGGGTTATCCTGGTTGAGGATACTGATCTTGACTTATGTTGTTATTGTTTGGTTTAAACCTGGGAAATTCGTATGGTTTTGCTCTTGCTGGGTCGTTGTTTTGGCTGGGAATATATGTACTGAAGGACCAAACTAAGTTCACTGGCTAAACTGTTATGTCGGCAAAATAGCTATAAGATCAAACCTTGTTATTCCTTTGATGTGTTAATTGCAGCGTGTATTGTGAGTCCCAAACGTAGGTATTGAGGGTGTTAGTGTGCTTTGAAACAGGAAGGCAAAACTCTGCAAAATTTTTATTTAGGTGACTGGGAATCGAACCAGGTACTGAATAGTGAATGTTTGGGCAACTGTTAAGGGACAAAGCTAATATAATAATTACTATCTATCAATAAATAATAATAATAAATATTTAATTATTATTTAATAATAATAATAATTAAATATGAGTAAAGTCAATAAAATAATTATTTATTATTTATTAATAAATAATAAATAAAGATAATAAATATTTAATTATTATTTATAATAATTAAATATGAATAAAGATAATAAATATTTAATTATTATATAATAATAATAATTAAATATGAATAAAGTTAATAAAATAATTGTTTATTATTTATTACTAAATAGTAAATGAAGGTACTAGGTATTTGATTATTATTTAATAATAATAATTAAATATGAATAAAGTTAATATAATAATTATTTATTATTTGTTAATAAATAATAAATAAAGGTAATAAATATTTAATTATTATTTAATAATAATAATAATTAAATATGAATAAAGTTAATATAATAATTATTTATTATTTGTTAATAAATAATAAATAAAGATAATGAATATTTAATTATTATTTAATAATAATAATAATTAAATATGAATAAAGTTAATATAATAATTATTTATTATTTGTTAATAAATAATAAATAAAGATAATGAATATTTAATTATTATTTAATAATAATAATAATTAAATATGAATAAAGTTAATATAATAATTATTTATTATTTGTTAATAAATAATAAATAAAGATAATAAACACTTAGCAATTATTAATATTAAATAATAATTAAGTATGGGCAGGATTCATACAGTAAGTATTAAATCAATGTTGAATAAGAGACAAGGTTAATAATTACTAAATTACCCCTAAGGTAATGGTAATTAAGAGTAAACTGAATAAATGATCAATGGTTTCTGTCATCTCTAAACCAAAATAAATTTATTTTATAGATAATAAATAAAGTTTGTTAAACCATACCTAGATACTATTAAAGGAAATGAATTGAGTGACCATGATCTATTATTATAGCTAAGGGTCATTAATAAATTTCCGTTTACCTAATGTTAAATGGTAATTGATTATAGGTTGTGAATTCTTTATTTGCTAAGTAAATAGTATAATAAAGTGTGCCAAGATACAATCATGTTATAATAATTGATAAGCCGACTTTATCCAATGATAGGTCACTCGAGATCAATTAATTAAAGCTAGAATTTATCTGTAGCTGAGCAAACAGGCAAGTCCTCTATCCCGAACTTTGATTTCTGCAAGTTCCTAACCCTAAACTTCTTACCTTATTGCAAGTTCTTCCTTACTCAACTTTTTACCTTGAGTAATACTTCTAAAACCTTATGCAGTATTTTAATTCATGCAAAAAGGTATATATTATTGCAAGTATTCTTTAAGCTTGAATTTTATTTCCAAGCATGCTATAAGTGGTCTAATTACTTTTAAAATTATTCCACATCTGTGTATTTATTGGCATTCGCACTCATACATTTGAATTCGAATATTGAATTAAATTCAGAAGTTTTATGAACCATTCATGGTTAAGTCTGAACCCTTGTTCGGCCAGACAATTTTGTGAGAATTTATAAAAGCTATCCGAACCAATCAATGGTAAGGATTCTTAGACTGTATGAACACCCCTTTATTTATAGGGGAGTACCCCACGTACCGTATATAAGGTACAAATAGCAGAATTAAATGTTATGCATATACATAGGGTACGCGAGGCTGATCCCCTCAAGTACGTTATTCTGTAGCCAGTAACCAGAGGGTCAACCAGCTATTGACTCCTCTGGAAGTTATCGTTCAAAGTCTATTTGACTATCAATTGTTCTAAAAGCATTTAATGTTCTTGCTTCTGATTATTCTATTGTTGAAATCCCTTTAATATCCCTTCATCATGATATATCTTTATTGTTGCACTTTAAACTTGCTGGGCAAACTTGTTGCTCATCCTTGCTATATCATGATTTCATTGCAGCTAAACCCGAGACGTCAGGGAAGAACAAAGGGAAAGAAAAGATGAAATGATAGAATTTCTCGTAGCAGACTTTAGATTTATGTGTTAGTTAATTGCTGTTAATATAATTTAGACCTTGATAGCTATTTAAGGTATGTATTGTGTGAATGTTTAAGGTTAATCGTATTCTGGGACTAGTAACACCTTGTAATGAACAACGTATGTTTATTATATTCCGCACTTTTAGATATCATATGTTGTTAAAGGTGAATGTTTGTATTGGATCGTGATGACCAGATCCGGGTATTTGGAGACCCGAATTTTGGGGGCGTCACAGGGCTTTTGGTTAACTTTAATAATTAAAATATTTAACTAAAAAGGGAAACTAGAAATTGAAACTAAGTTTCATAGTAACTAAATCGTAAATGAGCCTAGTTACTAAGTTGGCTCGGTTAGGGTTCAGTGTGGCTCGGCTTGGTTTGAGCTAGGGTTGATGATGGCTTAGCTATGGTTGAACCATGGCTCAAGCCCTAGGGTTAAACCCCAAGACTTAAGCCTTAAGCAAGCTAAGGTTGAAATGTGTGTTAAATGAAATTGAGATTAAAGTAGTTGTAATTCCTAAAACTAGTGAGGGGCATTATGGGCCAAAGTGGCCAGCCATGTGAGGATAAAGGAGACAAGAATTTGAGTCATCTAGCATATTCACCATAGTTAGACAAGTATTTATTGCTTGGTTCCCTATTAATTCTTTTAAGTTAGCCAAACAAAGCTTTAAGTAATGATTAGGTCCCTTAATCATGTATGAGTTAACTTAACTAAGGAAGATGGTTAGGTTAGTTAGTGGGGGAATAAGCTAGGTTATCCACACTTAGCCATTCATTCCATCATCCATTCTAAGAGAGAAAAGCTAGAGAGGAAAGAGAGAAAAGCAAGAACAAAGAGAAGAAAGAAAGAGAGGAATCCAAAGAGAGATTTTGAGATATTAATCAAGAAAAGAAGATCAAGACCATAGACTTAATCATCAACAAAGAGGCGCAAGAGCAAAGAAGATTAAGAACAAACGAAACAAGAAGGTAATAACCTAGTTCTTCATCTATTTCATTTTAAGCTTTAAAAGCTTTTTAGTTTGTTTATGAAGTGCTTGTTGGTGGTTGTTGATTAATGATCAAAGAAGGATCATGGAGAGATAAGGAAGTTCTCTTCATAAGAACCTTATTAAAACTTACCGGTAAATGCCATGAAAGCGATAATGAAAAGTTAAAATCCTAAACCTATGCGTAATGGATGGAAAATGCGATAGAGAACGTAAAATGGACCTAAAAGATGGTGGTTGTGTCGTATGATATAATCCACAAGTTTAATATGAATAGTTCCACGTAAAAAGGGAGAAAAATCCGCTATAACGAAGCTATGGCGAGAAATGTCCAAAACGGCGTTTTAAAATGTTAATAAGATTTAACTCCGTGTGGGGTGCGGACTTTTAGCCATAGTGTTCAAATGAGTCTAAGACCATAGGATTATTAGAGTATATGAAAAATGGGATTCGTGGGCTCAAAAACGTGTCCAATCCGATGTCGGGTGAACAAGTTACACTATAATGAAAGTTAACGTTGAAAAAATGTTGTTTATTGAAAAAGTCGTCCGTAACGGGACTTTTTGAGCTAATGTTTGAGGTTGCTATAAATCTTAGAAAACCTTTCCGAGTATGTCAAGATATAGTTCATGCGGTATGTTAGAGGTAGGATCAGACGTTAGAAATTAATCGCGTTGTCAGATACAATTCTGCAGAAGCAGAAAACTTTTCCTTTCTGGTTCAGACAACCGCGCCGGGGCGCAAAAATTAGCCTAGAATCCTCTCTAGGGGGCGCGCTCGACAGAGAGTTCGCTAGGGCAGGAAAAATTGGCCTTGTGGGGCGCGCCGGGGCGCGGATGCCCTGCACTAATTTTTCCAATTTTCGACTTTTGTTCGATCGAGTGTAACTTTTACATACGAACTCTGATTTTAGTAATTCAAGATGTTTCAGAAAGCTAACGAAGAGACCTCAATTCTTATTCGATGAGAATTAAAGATTAAGTGTAGGAAATAATTTTAAATAAAGTTTTAATCAAGGTTAATGAATAATCGGGGGTCAGAACGAGGCAAGTTCTTCGGAACGCCAAACCAACGAACCCCGCTAGCTAAGATTCTTGAGTCTAATCATTAGACATTAAGAAATATAGTTTAATGTTAGTGTAAACCATAAATGGCTACTAATATGTGCCTAATTGGTATGTTTATGTCCATTGAATGTGTAGGACATATAAAGGGCGATTAACACTAAAAGTCTAGAGACTGCAAAGGCAAGTGTTCTAACCTTGTGCAATTTATTATGTGCAAGTTTTATCTTCATTTGATCATACTCTCATAAATAATTATAAGTATGTTATGATTACGCAATGTGCGTATATTATGAAAAGTTTCAAACTTACAATGATATATATCAATCAAGTTTTGTTATGATGGTAAGTTCTAATATACTTAAACTATTTTTAAAGTTAGTCTAAGCCAATTGTTCCAGCTAGATACATGTTAAGCATTTTATTGATTTCATTATAATCCTCTGAAATGTTATTAGTTTAAGTAGAGCTTTCCAACCAATTACACTTGGTTTAGATTCAAGTCAGAGAATGAAAGTCGGACATTCCCGACAAGGCTTCAAGTGCCAAAACAATAACGAATGTTGTTTTTGGTATGTAGTGTTGATCAACGCAGGGCATAACGGGCTGATCACCCACCGTGCCCGTAAGATATGACGGTTTCACAGTTGAATTACTGTTGAACCTTTTTAAAAGAAAACAGAAGTTCTTGGTCTTTCGACCGCTCAGCATGATAGTCAATATGTAATTTCAGAAGTATTTGTTATTCAGAATTGTTTCATATTCCTTCACAACTATTGTTCGGTTGTTGAAGCATATGAAAATGGAAATATTTAATTCTTGCTAATAGTGTTATAGTTAATTGTTATCACTTGCTGAGCTATCAAATACTCACCCTTGCTTGTAATTAAATGTTTTCAGCTAAGCCTGAACGTGTAGAAGGTTCCGGAAAGGATAAAGGGAAAGGAAAGCTGAATGAGTAGTGGCGTATTCGTGCTTTGTAATAGCTAGGTTTATTGTAAATAATACTTAAATGATATTATGTATGAACTTTTAAAGGTCTTAGAACCTGGGAATTGTAAGACTATGTTTGTTGCTAGTAATTACCTTCACAACGTTAATATTATCTAGATGTTTGTTGTGGATGAATAGTACCGTGGTGCACCAGATACGGGTTTGAAGGTACCCAAATTTGGAGGCGTCACAGTCCGATCTCAGGCTTAACTTTGAATATATATCGTACAATACTTACGTCAGAATCATGTGCCCGACCTGAAGTATCCCCCTTTAGCAAGGTTGTTTATTTCAGTTATTATTATGACCAAACATAACCTCGTTCATCCTTAGTCTGTATTAATTTCTAACTACATACTTATCTAGGTCATTGCCTTTTTGGTCTGACACTATCATTAGCAATTCAATATATATGAGAAAAGAATCACCTTCTCAAGATATATATATAGAATATTTTGACACCAGATTTCAATCAATTATCAATATAGTAAACTGAGTGTTTCCTCCAGCTAAGACCTAATGAATCCGTTCCCCGTCTCTTCAACACTGCCACAATTGTATCAACAATACGTACCGGCTTTACGATACCTCAACACTGCACAACTGTGTCTTCAGTGAGTTGGATCGGTTCCCTAACAGATATTAAACTCCTGCCCATACAAGAGAGTCGTTCAATTATTCTCCTTGCCCATACAAGAGTTTTTCATCTCTGACACTATCATGAATTTTTAATCGAAATCCCTACTCATTTCTTAACTATCTTATGAATTTCTTTAATGCATATTATTAGCATTTTTCTATGAGTTTACTCCTCTACTTACTCAAGTTTTATGCAAAATAATATAATTTAAACATAATTCCAAACACATAACTTTAATCAGACAACAATTTATTTATTTCAACGTTACTATTTAATGAGTATATTTCTTTGACATAATGTTTTTATGTATTAAAATTTAATAAGATTTATTCATATCTTTTATTTATCTACGGACTCTTCACAAGTCCATTA
The DNA here is from genome assembly GCA_034770075.1 of Aralia elata. Lineage (NCBI taxonomy): Eukaryota > Viridiplantae > Streptophyta > Magnoliopsida > Apiales > Araliaceae > Aralia > Aralia elata. The sequence goes on from CM068383.1 coordinate 42,312,621, forward strand.
ATTCTTAATCCATCAGATTATACTCCAAGGTACTCGTTATCTCGAAAGTATAACCTATTGTTTCGATACCAACAATAACGCCCCCGAATTCGGGCGCTCGCCACCTGAACGAGGGTTGACGTTAACTCAACATCGTTCGTAACTTAACTAATGATCCCATAATCATATTGGTTGAATTAGTCTATTGCAGACTATAAAATTATAACTTTTCTTAACTTCTTCCCTAGATCTTAACTTGATCTTGATCTCATTCTTTCTACAAGTATCAACTTATAGTTCATTCGTATATATGGATAACACCATATATATATATATCGGTTATATTTTAACCTTAAGATTCAGACATTCTATAATTTTACATATCCAAGTTTCACAGTATTAATAACAAAGATTGTTCTTGGCAACAGAGGGGCGCATTCCAGTAATTTTGGCATTTTATCTGTAACGACCCCAAAATTCATACACTTCAACTCTCCACATCGGTCGTTAACAATACATTCATTTTCTGACTTTACAACATTATTCAATGATAAACTTAATAAAATGCGGAACAATTTTTTTTTTTTTTTGAACTTTTCAATTTTCTTTCTTTGCTTTCCCTGAATCATAACCTTAAATCATTTACATATTCTAGAATCATATTTGATTCGCTTCATCAGAATTATAATAAAAATAAAACTTCTAGATTCAATACCCTTTATACATCGGATAATATTAAATTTACAACTCAATACAAATTTAACAACTCTACATCTGTTACATTTAATACATTCTCAAATACATAATTCAGAACCTTAATCATGGTTCAAAAATATAATTTAAGCTAAAACAATTAATCTGTATGCATTACATCTGAATCATGCCATTCAAGCAACACTTAACTTTACCTTGAATCCTTAACCTGCAAAAGTGGTTATTTGCAAGAATGAGCTCGACAGCTCAGCAAAATCTAACAGTTTGCATGCATCACATAGCACATAGATAACATGCTCATTATTTAAATCATAAACTTTTGGCTAAACATGTCATACATAATGATCAACACGTAACAAATAGGGATTGAGTTCCATAACTCAATCAACATTCTCTATTCAATCAATAGTCATAAGTTGACTATAACATTTCATGCTGACATTACATGCAATTCGTCATGTGATTTCAAAATAAATTAACACAATTTAACATCAACTTCACATAGCAAGTAGGAACTGAAAGACTTGCCTGGTTTGTAGATTATCAATTACCATAACCAGCTTAAATTTATCTGCATTTCATGTATCCTACACGATATATATATATATATATATATAATCATGTACACCATTCATTAGCCACATAGCAACACTTAGTATTAATTCTACTTAACAATTCATAATCCTTCATTTAACTTTGCTCCACTTTAATCGACACTTAACCCTTAGTTAGGTCTTAAACTTTGCTTTACATTAAATGTATAATGTTTATAAGTAAACCTTGTATAGGGTAGCATAGCATGACCAAAAGAAAAGAATTACAAACAAGAAAATTTTTTATTTCTGCAATTCCCGCCTGGGCGAGAAAATTACTACACAAAATTCTCGCCGGGGCGAGAAATTGCTTCACAAAATTCTCGCTGGGGCGAGAAAATCAGCCTATTGAGCTCGCTGGGGTGAGATCCATGAATTCCAGCTTCTGCAGTTCGCGAACTGCAGAATTTCCAACCCAAAAACACGAAAGTTTTTCATTTTACCAGCAAATTAAAATTACCCAGTCACTATAACTTATATATGATCATTATCCAAACCCTCTAGCACGATTCTAGCATCTTAAACAGCTCAAACAACCAATTTCAAGCCTCAAATATCAATATTCATGCTAGTTTTATAAATTTTTACAATTTAGCGCAATTGATCACTACAAATTCGTTATTCAACCAAATTGATCCGTTCAACTTCCGTTGTTTTTGTTTTTAAACGCATAACAACAATCCACCACCAATCTACATATTATTACCCAAATTAAACATAAATTTTCATATATTTAAGCCATATTCACATTTTTCTTCTCTGTAAATTTCTAAACTCTAATTAAACATAGTTTTATGGATTTAATTCAATCAAAATCGTTTATAAACAACATATAATCAGAGTATCACAATCCAACAACATATATAACTAATTTCTCAACAAATTAATTATCAAGACCAATAACAGAGAACTAGTTTTAGAAAAAAAAATATAAGAACTAGAAATAGAATTCACCTTTGATTGTTCTAGGTTTAGATACACAACTAGGAGCTTGATTATCCTCCTTCTTTGATTCTCTAGGGTTCCTCTTCTTCTTCAATTTACAGAGTATTCTCTCCATTCCTCTCTTCCTCCCTTTTTCTGAGTTTTTTTTTACGTATAAACTAAAGCTTAGCAGTTATGCAAATCAAGGGGCTCAGTAGTTACAAACACCAAGGGTCACAAGGCCATGTTTGGCTGACCCTTTAAAACACCCTTTAATTTATTTTCATAAAACTCTTACTATATGATACATTTGTCATACTTAAATTTAATTAAATACAAATAACCCTTCTTATTAATAATTCAATTATTCCATACCAATAAAATTATAACAATTAATTTAGTCACACAAAAATATAATTTTTATTTAATAAATAATTTTGTTTAATAAAATCATCTTTCACTTAATAAATAATTTTATTTAATAAAATTATTCATCCTCTAATTTAATAAATTACCAACATCTTATCAACATCCATGCATAATAAAATACGCATTAAGTATAAAAATATTTATTATCACTTTACTTAATATTCTCATACAAATAAATTATCACACAATATTCTCATCAAATATTTATTTTATTAAATAAACATCCCAATTAAAATATTTATTCTACTCAATAAATATTTTATCCATTTACGAAATTCACAATCGTAATACATTAACATGTAACATATTATTTTCTCGTTTTATCAAAACAAATATATATTTACATTAATTCACTATTTTAATCAAGTGAATTATTTACATTATTATGAAATATAATCCATAACAATTTCTTTGCTAACAAGGCATAATAATTAAAATATATTATTTCACAATATAATTTTCAACTTTCTAATATTCAGTAAATATCTTTTCGTAGCAATTTCCTTCACTTTATTCAACAGTTTAATTAACTATTAAGCCTCTTCTCTCAAATACACGAACATATAATTCTCTTCGCATCAAATCACATATTTCACAATACATATCACATATATACATATATTCAAACCCAAAACATCTCGTAACAAGAATTTTATTTATTAAATTTTTATTTAATAATTTCTGAAAATCCGGGTTGTCACATCCTTCCCTCCTTATAAGGATTCCGTCCTCGGAATCAACGAAACCTCCCTTACTCGGTTTCCACAAAAAATCTCTTTCACAATTATCGTTGAATAACTTCAACACATTACCTTAGCGTAGGTTTTATTTCATCACCTTCACTTAAACTTGAAACACTTCGAGTATTATATATTCTGTAATCCATTAACGCATTCACTTCCTTTCTCCAAGGGTCATTGCATAACATACTCATTGTAATCATAAGATATCTTGATTTAGCATCGCATAAATATTCAGGATATCACATTCACCCCTTCTTCTAAGAATTTTGTCCTCAAAATTTTGATTTACTAATATTCGTTCATTCCATTTAACGAAATGGACTTTACGTTAATCTCTACGTATTCATTGGGTTCTACACCAATTTCTTTCTGTAAGGATCTTTCTAGGATCGTTGCATTCTTCTCATCTTCCTCTTCTAAAAATTTTCTCATCATTACTCATCACCAGCTAAATTTATCTCTTTCCCTTCTGGAATTTCATTCCTTTCTTGGATTTATTATAATTTTTTTAACTCACTCATCACCACATGTTCCATTCTACGACTTGCCCCTTCTTAAGGAATATTTTCCTTTCCACTTCCACCTTTCAAAAGAATAAGAATCTTCCACAATTGTTCAGTAATTGAGAAGCAGTATGAAAAATTCAGGAATTTAAAGATACATTCAAAATCTTTCAATATTCTGCTGAGGAGTCGTAAAGACTTGAACCTTGTCCTAGGTCATCCAATATTTCTACTGTAACCTTTAACAGTCAAAAGACTATGGACCATCTCTTCTCGTACTCCAGGTGATCAGCCTTTCGTACTATGTATTGTGCACATACATATTAACGCTATTGCGTATCCCCCATTACAAGGTTGGTTCACCTCAGACTTAGTACAAATTACGCACCAGAATAAACTGGTTTGGCATCAAATCTCAAAGAATTCTTGAACTTCATAAACATATTTCAATAGTTGTCTAGCCGAATCAATTAGCATAGACCTTGAACAATAATTCGGAAATTAGTCAAAATATTTTTAGCCAACTCAATTGGCATATCTTTTCATAACTTAATAGAAAAAATAAAATTCTTTTATGACGTCATGATACCGTACCGTCTTAAGAGTACGTTGAGGATGCCGTCATTTTAGGACGTTGTCATACTACATCATACCATAGTGGGCTGACGATCCTTCGATCACATCCAACACTAGGTTCAGTTGCATTGATGGCTCTATCGTTCAAAATACATTTTGATAATTTCAAATTATTTTTATCTAGCTGAAACAATTAGCATAGACATACGAATAATAGCACATTTTAAAACTTATTGGCTCAAACATTGACCCAATATATTTTTGAGAACACAAAATTGAGAATATCAGCACGATGTCAATAAATTTCGAAAATATAGCATAGCTAAAAGAATTAGAATCTCCATTTTCTCTCCATCAACTTCAATATTTTACTTCATTGCCTCATTACTCAATCATTCTATCATTCTTCAATATCATCAATGCTATCTATAGCATAACTTTTCTATACCCAATACTGTTCATCAAACTTACGACACTTTGGAAATTCAGGAACCTACCACAATCATACGGTTTTAGGAACTTATCCTAGTCAGACTAAAATCATCCATTCGCTGAGGGGTTCCACCATACAATTATGAGTCACGAACCTACCATAAGTATGAGTTTTAAGAACCGTACCTAGTCTTAATATTCTCTAACTATCAAATATAAATATGAGAAAAGAATCACCTTCTCGTCATATGTATATCGGTAGTGCGACACCAATATTTCAATGATTATCAATATAGGAAACTAAGTGGTTGTCGAACCAACTTGACCACTAATCAACATAGGCAGCTGAGCGGTTGTTAAACCATGGACAAATCCCGTCCCATACCAGGATTTGTTCAACTCAACAACTATATTAATATAGGAAGCTAAGTAGTTTTCAAGCACAAATTCCCCTCCCATACCAGGAATTGTACAACTCAGCCACTAACATGAGTCCTCAATTGAAATCCCACCTAATTTCATCTTGCTCTTAACTTAACTCTTTGCTTGATACAAATTTCTCGTATTTCATCATCCATAACCCCTCGTGAGTTTACCTCGTATTATTTCATAGTATCATCTCTTTATAGCGTCATGCTACAACCATTCAATCATTTAAGATCTTCTGACATTTTACAACTTTAGCAGATCACGTCGTGATCTCGTTCTATCATCATCTCTTCTTACGATTCTTTCTTATCTCATGATCGTCTCATCTTACGATCTTCTTTATTCTTCTCTTTAATCACGTTATCTTATGATTAATCAACTTAGGTGTTCTATGTTCTTTTAGCTCTTCACGTTCTTCTTTAAACCTAATCATTTTATCATAATCTTGTCTCACATAGATTCTCTAAACTCTATTTGAGTTCATCCTTATTATTTATATTATTCTCATCTTATAAACATCGTCTATTTATTAACACCATCTTTATTACTGGAGTCAGGTAATCTCCTAGTTCTCATCTTTTATAACTCTTCAATATTCTTCTTTGAATCTTCTTGTTTATATATTAATTCTTCCTTTAAGAATCTCTAACTTCATTCATATCATTCAATATTTTATTCGAGTTTACTTCGCATCATTCGCATCTTCTTCTTGTAACGTTTCTAGGACTTAACTCATCTCATGCATCTACCTATATAAAAGAATTATTTCTTAATCATACGCATCCATAATTCTATACTTGATACACATCGAGTCTCTAACCAGATACCATACATCAACCATTTAAGAGTACGATTGTACCATAATCATACTTAACTTACTATTCTTTAAACTCTATCATCTTCACCTCTCTTCTCTAAGGTTATAGCCTAAGGTACTCGCACCTAAGGTTTCTAACCTATCAGCTCTGATACCAACTGTAACGACCCCAAAATTCATACACTTCAACTCTCCACATCGGTCGTTAACAATACATCCATTTTCTGACTTTACAACATTATTCAATGATAAACTTAATAAAATGCGGAACAATTTTTTTTTTTTTGAACTTTTCAATTTTCTTTCTTTGCTTTCCCTGAATCATAACCTTAAATCATTTACATATTCTAGAATCATATTTGATTCGCTTCATCAGAATTATAATAAAAATAAAACTTCTAGATTCAATACCCTTTATACATCGGATAATATTAAATTTACAACTCAATACAAATTTAACAACTCTACATCTGTTACATTTAATACATTCTCAAATACATCATTCAGAACCATAATCATAGTTCAAAAACATAATTTAAGCTAAAACAATTAATCTGCATGCATTACATCTGAATCATGCCATTCAAGCAGCACTTAACTTTACATTGAATCTGTAACATGCAAAAGTGGTTATTTGCAAGAATGAGATCGACAGCTCAGCAAAATCTAACAGTTTGCATGCATCATATAGCACAAAGATAACATGCTCATTATTTAAATCATAAACTTTTGGCTAAACATGTCATACATAATGATCAACACGTAACAAATAGGGATTAAGTTCCATAACTCAATCAACATTATCTATTCAATCAATAGTCATAAGTTGACTATAACATTTCATGCTGACATTACATGCAATTCGTCATGTGATTTCAAAATAAATTAGCACAAGTTAACATCAAGTTCACATAGCAAATAGGAACTGAAAGACTTACCTGGTTTGTAGATTATCAATTACCATAACCAGCTTAAATTTATCTACACTTCATGTATCCTACACGATATATATATAATCATGTACACCATTCATTAGCCACATAGCAACACTTAGTATTAATTCTACTTAACAATTCATAATCCTTCATTTAACTTTGCTCCATTTTAATCGACACTTATGTTAGGTTTGTATAACGCGAACATGCAATCAAATTACATTAATAAAGCGGACGCGCGATAAAATCAGATTTTAAAATTTTATACAAACCATCACCATGATCTTTCTTTATGCAAAATTATTAATTAAACGAAAGAGATGGAGAATAAGAATTATACCCTTGTAGAATTCTAGCTTCCTCAGGTACAAGTTCACCTCCAATTCCTTCGCGTTCTCCTTGAATTCCACCGATTAAATTCCTTCCTTTGATCAACGTTAGCCACCCAAGTGTTTGGCCTCTAGAGGTGATCCACCAAGGAATAATACTTGTTCAAGAAGATGGGTGTTGGTAAAACTCTAGTTTCTATCTCTATAAAAATTGTAAGTACTCTCTACAATTCTTATGTAAGAGTGTGTAACCATAATCTATGATAAGACTTCTCTTATTTATAGATGTAGGAAAACCCTTCCCTAAACTATTTAGGATTAGGGTTTCTATTCTAATTAAACTCCTTTAATTAAATTAAACTCCTAATCCAATTAGGAATTCATGTGAGAGTACTTCTATTAATTAATTCACAATCCCTATTAGGAATTAAATAATAGTAATAGTAATAATAATAATAAGACTCTTCTTATTAATTTATATTTAATATTTCTAAAATATTAAATAATAAATATTAAGCTATTTAATTTATTCTATCTCCATAGACTAAATTAAATACACTTAACTTATTATTACAATTATGCCATTTACTTCTTAAATAAATATTTTCCTTTTGCGGTGTGACCCGTTTAGGTTCTCCATATTAAACTGGTTGTGAATAAATCAATTAGAACAATTCTAATCTTATTTAAATAAATAAATTAAACTATTTAATTCATTTAAATAAATAATATTTATTCTACAATAAGAGTAAGCCCCCTTAGCGATCAACGACTTTCCAGATAATATAGATTTCAACATTAATCATAAAAGAACCTTTCAGTGCATAGTTACCGTACAATTCAATCCTTCTACCATACAATGTCCCAATTAAATATAAGACATGGAATTACTGTCAAGTCTTATTTTATTTAATTATATGTATTTCGATTCTCAAATGCACAACTCTAATTAATGCAAATTAGAAACTCCTTTCTAATTTCATTCTGCTTTGGCCAAAGACTTCTGAGTCGTCATTTATCGAATCACATAGGACATTCTCTCCTTTTACTAGAAGTGGTAGATTCTTTATTGATCATTCACCTATCTCCATGTATAACTTATTATACCCAATCATACCCTTTGATATACGTGTCAAAGTATAACTCATCATACACAAGATACTATGATGATCTCAAGTCCAAGGATCACTTGTACTACTATCACTAGAGGAATTCCTATTGACAGGTGAGTAAAACTCCATTAGGTATTCCTTAGCGAGCCACGTTCAGTGAACTTATTCTCTAATAAGCACCTACATACTTGCTTTAGTGTCTCCACACAAATGATTATGAGATCAATCATTCTCTTCATAAGAGCAAGCAACGTATGTACTAATCTATCCGGATTCACTAATCCCCTTTTTAGTAATCCATCGATTAGGAACAATTTAAGTTTGTGAGATATCTTGAATTTAGATCTCATTAGCATGATCCCCATCATGATTCTAAAAGCATTGCTCAAAACTATGGGTTTATCACATTTAATATAACAGCACCATGTAGATAATATAAAATGCCTTTAATAACCGAATAAGATTACAAAGTATATGTTACATCATATCAAATATGATTGGCTTGTGTGCATACTACTTTCAACTTAACCCTTAGTTAGGTCTTAAACTTCGCTTTACATTAAATGTATAATGTTTATAAGTAAACCTTGTATAGGGTAGCATAGCATGACCAAAAGAAAAGAATTACAAACAAGAAAAATTTTCATTTCTGCAATTCCCGTCGGGGTGAGAAAATTACTACACAAAATTCTCGCCGGGGCGAGAAATTGCTTCACAAAATTCTCGCCGAGGCGAGACTTCGCCGGGGCGAGAAAAGCAGCCTATTAAGCTCGCCAGGGCGAGATCCATGAATTCCAGATTCTGCAGTTCACGAACTCCAGAATTTCCAACCCAAAAACACGAAATTTTTTCATTTTACCAGCAAATTAAAATTACCTAGTCACTATAACTTATTTATGATCATTATCCAAACCCTCTAGCACGATTCTAACATCTTAAACAGCTCAAACAACCAATTTCAAGCCTCAAATATCAATATTCATGCTAGTTTTATAAATTTTTACAATTTAGCGCAATTGATCACTACGGATTCGTTATTCAACCAAATTGATCCGTTCAACTTCCGTTGTTTTCGTTTTTAAACGCATAACAACAATCCACCACCAATCTACATATTATTACCCAAATTAAACATAAATTTTCATATATTTAAGCCATATTCACATTTTTCTTCTCTGTAAATTTCTAAACTCTAATTAAACATAGTTTCATGGATTTAATTCAATCAAAATCGTTTATAAACAACATATAATTAGAGTATCACAATTCAACAACATATATAACTAATTTCTTAACAAATTAATCATCAAGACCAATCACAGAGAACTAGTTTTAGAAAAAAAAAATAAGAACTAGAAATAGAATTCACCTTTGATTGTTCTAGGTTTAGATACACAACTAGGAGCTTGATTATCCTCCTTCTTTGATTCTCTAGGGTTCCTCTTCTTCTTCAATTTACAGAGTATTCTCTCCATTCCTCTTTTCCTCCCTTTTTCTGAGTTTTTTTTTTACGTATAAACTAAAGCTTAGCAGTTATGCAAATCAAGGGGCTCAGTAGTTACAAACACCAAGGGTCACAAGGCCATGTTTGACTGACCCTTTAAAACACCCTTTTAATTTATTTTCATAAAACTCTTACTATATGATACATTTGTCATACTTAAATTTAATTAAATACAAATAACCCTTCTTATTAATAATTCAATTATTCCATACCAATAAAATTATAACAATTAATTTAGTCACACAAAAATATAATTTTTATTTAATAAATAATTTTGTTTAATAAAATCATCTTTCACTTAATAAATAATTTTATTTAATAAAATTATTCATCCTCTCATTTAATAAATTACCAACATCTTATCAACATCCATGCATAATAAAATACGCATTAAGTATAAAAATATTTATTATCACTTTACTTAATATTTTCATACAAATAAATTATCACACAATATTCTCATCAAATATTTATTTTATTAAATAAACATCCCAATTAAAATATTTATTCTACTCAATAAATATTTTATCCATTTACGAAATTCACAATCGTAATACATTAACATGTAACATATTGTTTTCTCGTTTTATCAAAACAAATATATATTTACAGTAATTCACTATTTTAATCAAGTGAATTATTCACATTATTATGAAATATAATCCATAACAATTTCTTTGCTAACAAGGTATAATAATTAAAATATATTATTTCACAATATAATTTTTAACTTTCTAATATTCAGTAAATATCTTTTCGTAGCAATTTCCTTCACCTCATTCAATAGTTTAATTAACTATTAAGCCTCTTCTCTCAAATACACGAATATATAATTCTCTTCACATCAAATCACATATTTCACAATACATATCACATATATACATATATTCAAACCCAAAACATCTCGTAACAAGAATTTTATTTATTAAATTCTTATTTAATAACTTCTGAAAATCCGGGTTGTCACATTATCGACGCTCATTAGTGTAACCTCAATGCTTACAGAACTCCCAATATCATTCAATACCCTCACTTAGACATATATCCTTATAGATATATCTCTTCATATCGATATTTCCTATTTATCTGAATTTCACAATATTAATAACACACTTGTACTTGGAACAGAAGAACCTTGCGATGAATTTGGTTTCTTCATCAGTGCTAGATCTCTAGTCTTACAGTACTCACAATGTTATTCAATATCCTCATTCAGATTTATAGTTCTTTATCAACATTGTATTAATGTTTTACTATCTATCTGAAGTTCAGAGTATCAGCATAACATGATGAATCCATATTACCAATACCCTCACTCAGATTTATAGTTCTTTAACAATTCTAAGTTATATCAAAGTAAAGACATAACAACATTTGATGATAATAATAATATCATTTCATAATATTTGGTTACATGGTTTGCTTGTTCGTATTACAATAGTCATTATGACTTCATACAAATAAAAGACAAGTAAACAATCTAGTGTATACATTCTACTTTTAGTCTATGATCTTCTTATCATTCTTCTTAACTCGTATATCTTTTACAGTTAATATAGCATTTAAACGTTCGTAGTAAATCCTACACGATTATCGGTGTGCATAACTAGTTAAACGTTTAACGAATAACTCTTTTAAGTTTTTATTTCAGGTATTATAACTGCTTATAAATAAAACTCCTTCTACTATACATGAAATAATTTCAACGTTATAACTGCTTATAAAATTAATATTCATCAACTATATTTAAAATAAATTGAGCATTATAACTATTTGTAAAATGAATATTCGTTTACTATGTTTGAAATAAATCGAACATTATAACTGCTTATAAAATGAATATTCAGCTATAATATTTGAGATAATTTCAGTAGTATAACTGCTTATTAAATGAATATTCTTACTAACTACTTGAAGAAAATCGAACATAGTAACTACTTATAAAAGTATATTTTCTACTTTATAAGTGAAACAAATCGGACATTATAACTGCTTGTAAATAGGACTTTTATACTATATACAAAAAATAATTTGGGCATTATAACTGCTTGTAAAAGTATATTTTTACTAATACATACATAAAAATGAAAATTATGACTACTAAAGTATACCTCTTGTAGTTGCTAGCTTTACTTCCAATCACGTAGTGCTTCGATGCTTCGAAAGTAATTTTTATCTCACAATATCTCTCAGAATATAAATATAGATTGTTTTTGCTCTTGAAAATGGTAAGGAATGAATGAACTTAGATTGTTATTTATAAGAAAACATAGTTTTGCTAATTGCATGTTAGGGGCTCGACTTATTACACTTTAGTACTTGATTAATTGCACCTTAGTCCCTCAAAATATCTAAATATCATCATTACTATTTTAAAATATCTTCCACCAGGTGATATCATTATGACATCATCATGATGACATTATCTTTGTGTTTCTTTGAGGATGATGTCATGCTTACATTATCCTTTGCTACGATTGGTCGAAAATAATTCACTTGGATCATCAGTTAACTTTCCTTGGTTTTGATTGGTCCATTTCAGTTTTCTTAGATTTAGTTACTAATTAGTTAGTGGGTGTTTGTTTAGAGCTGAATGGTTGAATGACTGAATGGCTGAATCGGTTTGTGCGTTTGTTTTAGTCTGAATGGCTGAATCGGTAAGATGATTGAGCTGAATGGCTAAGTCAGATTTTTTTAACTGAATGGTTGAATGAGCGGCTGAATGAAGTAAAAAAAATTAAAAAAATTAAAAAATTAAATAAAAAATATTAACTGTTATATTAAGTAATATTAAATAAATTTACGACAATTTTGAATTTTTCATAGGGATAAAATAATAAAATTATGTCATTCAAATGTTTCAGACATGCCAATTATCAAACAACTTTTTTCATTCAGATTCAGATTCAGATTCAGATTCATTCAGTTTTTATCAAACACCCCCTTAGTCTAACTAGGTTTTCTTTTCCTAATTTGGTTACACTAACTTGGTATTGTCTAGCTTAGCTCTGATTGGTCTAAACTATTTCACATGGATAGCCATACTTGATCGTGATTGGCCGAAAGCTTTTCACTTAGATTTCTAGTTAAAAACAAGTTTGATTTTAACTATTTAGTATAATAATTAAGTATTAATACATATTCTTTTCGTATATACTTCGTATAATATTCGTATCTACTCGTATTAATCTCGTATAATCTTCAGTATAATTCTCGTATTATACTGTACATTACTTTATAATATTCTTCGTATTCTTTCTGTATTTGCTCCGTATTCGTTCTATATTCGTCCCGTATTAATAATTAATAAACCCCATAGTCATTTTTCGGTAAAAATTTTATTTGTGAAAATATATCGGTTGTCCGTAAAACCGCTATTCAGAAATATGAAATTTTAAAATTCGGAAGACAGTTCCCGAATGAATAGTGTTTTTCGTCTTTTTCGTAGAAAAAATATTATTGGTTCATTGTTCTCTAAACCATGAATAATTACTATGTCGTGAAATATAACAAGTCGAAACGACGAAAGGAACTATCAAAAAGACGAAAAGCGTTTTTCTCGGGAATCATGTCTTTCGTCTCTTTTTGCGAAAAAACTTTTATTGGATAATACGTGTTTTCACATCGTATTACCAATAAATCTTGAAATGGAATGTTATTACGACGTACACATTTCTCTAGGGAGCTTATATTTTTTTCATAACCCTTAGGGTTTAAGTTTTAACCTTTTTCCCAATTTAGGTTTTAGCCTTAAATTAACTTCTTAATTTTAATAAGTGTTAAGGTTTACTACTTAAACCAAAACACAAAATCCTACACATAGCAAAAATCATATAACACATTTGAAACTCAATTCAAGCTTATTTATTCATATAACACATAACTTAGGTTATAGTTCTAACCTCTAATCGTATACGATCGTATCTACGAATCCTTTTTAGTCTTTCAGATAGCTCAACGTATATTTGAGCAATAGTTCTTAGGTTTTAAATTGATAACCTTTATTAGATCTTATTAGATCACATTTAAAATATTTGGGATATTACAAACAAGCTTTTGAATATTATTATGATTATCAGAAGATAGGTTAAATAATCCCTGATTGTTGCTTGGAATAGTCTAATTTTCTAATTCTTAATGTTGTTGTTATATTAAATCTAGACTGATAGTTCTAGGTTGTATGATAGTTAGGGTCTACTGAGGCGATTGTTTTTTTAGATTTAAAATTAAGGAGAGTTTCGAATAATTAGCGATTGCGATTATCTAGGGCTATTAATTTCATTGAAGGATAAATATTGTTATACTTGGTTACTCTGTTATTGTGAAAAGGCGATACTGAACTTAAGAACTGAAGTTTTTTTATTCATTGTTTATTCCTCTTAATTAATTTCTATTAGTTTAGTTAATCAATATTCAAAACCCCATATCTTTTATTTCTTATTAGAAACCTTAAAATAAATTAAGACATAATCACTCTCTATGGGATCGACCCTTACTTGTCACTGTACTGAATTTAGTGTTCATAGAGTTATAGTAAGGATTTAATTTTGGAGTGTTAACAATAGCTCCTAGAGCCCTTTTGATAGACTCCACGGTACGCTTGCGTGAGGTGGTCGTCGCCCGGATCGTTTCTAACAAGTTGATAGGATGGATAGCTTGCAACACCTTAACCCCTCGCTTATATGTAGATGGTAATCTTGGTACAATTACTTGCAAATGAATTATGCGTAGGATGAACACCAACGACACCTCGACCCCTCGCTTATATTGAAGTGGTAATCTTGGTACAATCGACGATTGATGCGGTAGAAGACGCCACACACAACTATGAATGGTTGTATGATAAGTCAATTATGAATCTCTCAAGAAAACTAAGGAATACTTTGGAATTCTTCAATGAACCATAAGTAGAGAAACAAACTCACAATAATATTGATAATGCTAAAAATTGGTTGGTTAAACCATTACATCATGAAGCCTATTTATACTAAGCTTGAAAACAATCTAGAATCAAACAAACCCTAAAAAACACCATTACATAAAACAAGGAACCATATTTTGGGAAAGAAAACAATTGGTGGAAAACACCATTACTTAAAACATAGAACCTTGTTTTAGGGAAGGGAACAATTGGTGAAAAACACCATTACCTAAAACATGGAACCTTATTTTAGGGAAGGGAACAATTGGTGGAAAACACCATTACCTAAAACATGGAACCCTATTTTAGGGAAGGAATCCCGCAATCCAAGAAAGTCAGTTTTTAGCAACAGTGAAGTCTATCGCGATGCTTTGGGTTCACTTGCTATCAATGTGTTTATGATCTTCGCGTACTTGTATCCCGTCTCTACGTTCTCCGTACTTGTTCCAACCTTATTCCATAATTCATGAATCATCCCGTTAAGTCCTTTTTTGAGGCGTTTAGCCCGAGTCCTCGTAATGGGTCTAAGTGGTATATGCAATGGATCCGCTTGGGTTTCATCATGGGCTTCTAAGCTAAGGATGTCCTCATCATACCTCTCCTCTTGAAAAGGATGTGTCCTCAAATCGTCACTTACATCAAACAGACTTAGATCAGAAACATTGAAAGTTGCACTAACAGTATACTCACCGGGTAAATCCAATTTATAAGCATTGTTGTTAATGCGTTCAAGCACTTGAAATGGACCATCTCCTCTTGGAAGTAGTTTCGAACGCCTTTGATCAGGAAATCTTTCCTTACGTAAGTGTAGCCACACCCAATCTCCGGGTTCGAAGATTACTTGACTCCGACCCTTGTTAGCCTGTTTGGCATATTGGTCCGTCCTCTTCTCAATGTTGAGTCTTATCTTCTCATGTATCTGCTTAACAAAATCAGCTTTGTTTTTGCCATCCATGTTATTATACTCGGAAACAGGCAATGGTGATAAATTCAATGGTGTTAAAGGATTAAAGCCATACACAATTTCAAAAGGTGAGAATTTAGTAGCAGAGTGAACAGACCTATTATAAGCAAACTCAACATGTGGTAGACATTCTTCCCAAAGCTTAATATTCTTTTTAATGATAGCTCTCAATAATGCAGCTAGAGTTCTATTTACTACTTCCGTTTGACCATCTATTTGTGGATGACACGTAGTTGAAAACAACAGTTTAGTTCCTAATTTACACCACAATGTTTTCTAAAAATAGCTCAAGAATTTAGCATCTCTATCTGAAATAATTGTTCGGGGCATGCCATGCAAACGCACAATGTCTCTAAAGAATAAATCAGCAACATGGGATGCATCATCAGTTTTGTGGCATGGGATAAAGTGTGCCATTTTTGAAAACCTATCCACGACTACAAATATAGAATCATAACCATGCTTAGATCTAGGTAAACCCAATATAAAGTCCATAGACAAGTCAATCCAAGGTTCACTCGAAATAGGCAATGGTGTGTATAACCCACGGGGTTGAACACGAGATTTAGCTTGACGATATGTAATGCATCTATCACAAATTCTTTCCACATCTCGTTTCATATGGGGCCAATAAAAATGTTTTTTTATAACAGATAAAGTCTTATCAACACCAAAATGTCCCATCAAACCACCTCCATGTGATTCTCGAACCAATAATTCACGTAAAGAACATGCAGGTATACATAATCGATTTTCACGAAACAAGAATCCATCCATCTTGAAGTATTTACCTAGAGAATTCTTTTCACAATTTTTAAACTCTTCACAGAAATCATGGTCATTATCATATAATTCTTTGATTTGTTCAAAACCAAGTAATTTTGTGTCAAGAGTATTTAACAACACATACCTTCGCGAAAGAGCATCGGCCACGACATTTTCCTTACCTTGCTTATAACGAATGACGTATGGAAATGTCTCGATGAACTCCATCCATCGTGCATGTCTCTTGTTCAACTTGTGTTGGCCTTTCAAATATTTCAATGATTCATGATCTATGTGAATTACAAATTCCTTAGGCCACAGGTAATGTTGCCAAGTCTCCAATGATCGAACTAAGGCATATAACTCCTTGTCATAGGTAGGATAGTTCAACGCTGCTCTACTCAATTTTTCACTGAAATATACCACTGGCTTTCCTTCTTGCATCAACACAGCTCCAATGCCTAAACCTGAAGCATCACATTCAATTTCAAAGGTTTTAGTGAAATTAGGCAATACAAGTAAAGGAGCGTTAGTTAATTTTTCTTTAATCAAATTAAACGCCTTTTCATGTGCATCACCCCACTTGAATCCTACACTCTTTTTTATTAATTCGGTGAGTGGTGTTGTAACTTCGCTGAAGTTTCTTACAAACCGTCTATAGAAACTTACGAGTCCATGAAAGCTACGAACTTGACTGATATTCGTAGGAGTTGGACATTCTCGGATTGCTCGTATCTTCTCATTGTTAACTTGTACTCCTTGCATACTGACAACAAAACCAAGAAACAAAACTCGATCTGTACAAAATGTGCATTTGTCCATATTATCATACAAATTTTCTTTTCGAAGCACATCTAGGACAGATTTTATATGCAATGCATGCTCAACTAAATCCTTGTTGTAGATCAAGATATCATCAAAGGAGACAACTACAAATTTCCCAATGAAAGGACGCAAAACATGGTTCATTAATCTCATGAACGTGCTAGGAGCATTAGTTAAACCAAAAGGTAAGACTAACCACTCATATAACCCATATTTTGTTTTAAAAGTGGTTTTCCATTCATCTCCCTCATGCATTCTAATCTAATGATAATCACTCTTCAAATCAATTTTAGAAAATACACAAGATCCATGCAATTCATCTAACATATCATCTAACCTAGGAATGGGATGTCGATACTTTACCGTGATGTTATTTACCGCTCGACAATCAATGCACATACGCCACTTCCCATCCTTTTTAGGCACTAAAATAACTGGAACCGCACATGGGCTCATACTTTCCCTTACGAACCCCTTGTCCATTAGCTCGTCAACTTACCTTTGCAATTCCTTTGTTTCCTCAGGATTGCTTCGGTATGCCGGGTGGTTTGGAATGGTCGCGCCAGGGACAAAGTCAATTTGATGCTCAATTCCCTGAATTGGTGGTAATCCCTGTGGAAGTTCCTCGGGAAATCTATCCTGATAATCCTGTAAAAGAGCATAAACAACACTAGGCAAAGAAGGATTATTAGCATTAGTATTTAAAAGTGCCTCCTTATACCGAAGTATAATCTTTGGCTTTTTAGAATCCAAAGCTCGCCTTACATCACTCATTTTGCAAAAATGTTTATTTTTCTCTCTTCTCCTTTCTTTTTTTCTCTCTCTCTTTTGTTTTTTTGTTTTCATGATCTCTTTGTAAATGCATTTGATCCTCATGCACCTGTTTTGGTGACATAGGACATAAGGTAACTTTTCTTTGATTGTGAACAAAAGAGTAATCATTAGTAAAACCATCGTGTTTTACTCGCCGATCGAACTGCCAAGGTCTCCCAAGTAGTAACTGACCCGCTTGCATAGGAACTACATCACATAAAATCTCATCGACATACTTCCCAATTGTAAACGAAACTGATACTTGCTTGGTTACTTTGATGTCGTCACTGTCATTGAGCCACTGCAATCGGTATAGATGAGGATGTTTTGAAGTTGTAAGTCCCAATTTCTCCACCATAGCGATACTTGCAACATTTGTACAACTCCTACCATCAATCACGACACAACAGATCTTACCATTTACCATGCATCTAGTATGAAACAGATTTTCCCTTTGTTCATTGCTTTCTTCTTTTACCTGTGTACTAAGCATTCTTCGAGTAACCAACACTTCACCATGCATAGCAACCTCCCTATCTTCCTCCAATGATGGCATAGAGTCATTGTCACTATCTTCTTCCTCGGTTTCCACCTCTCCATTATCAAGCAATAACATAGTTCTTTGATTTGGGCATTGATTTGCAATATGTCCCCTGCCTTGACATTTAAAAAATACAATATCTCGATTACGACTAGTAGAAGGTTGATTGGTTTTACCTTGTAATCCCTGAGTAGTCGCTCCTTGCTTGATTTCTGTTTTTGGTTTGAAAGCAGTTGGCTTTTCCTCGCGTTTCACATTATGGGGCTTCTGTGATGATCCTGTTGTAGGATTTGTTCGTTGGCCATCTCTCCTCTTAAGCTGCTTTTCTATTTTGATAGCCATGTGCACCATATCTTCCAATACCACATAGTGTTGATGCTCCACCAAATCTGTAATTTTCCAATTTAACTCTGCTGAAAATCGGGCCATGGTTGCCGCATTATCCTCGTCGACATCAGCCCTAGACATTAACATCTCCATCTCCTTGAAGTAGTCCTCCACACTCTTACTTCCCTATCTCAAGTTTTGTAAATTTCGAAACAGATCTCGGTAGTAATGGCTTGGCACAAACCTCTTTTTTTCATTACAGCTTTCATTTCTGCCCAAGTCTCTATTGGACGCTCTCTACACCTCCTTCGGCTGGTCATCAATTGATCCCACCAAGTAATCGCATAATCTGAAATTCTGTAGTGGTGATTCTAACTTTCTTGAGATCCGAGTAGTTATGACAATCAAATATCCATTCTATTTTCTTCTCCCACTCTAAGTATGCCTCGGGATCACTCTTGCCTTGGAATGTGGAAATTTTCATTTTGATGCTATCGAGGTTGTTGTCCTCTCGATTTCAGCCGCCTCTATCCTATGCAAAATGTCTCTTAGGGATAAAGCTAGTTTCTCGATCCTCTTCCTCGCTAAATCTTTCATCATAGTAATTTGTCTCCTCTAGCCTAGCTTCCTTTTGTTGGGCCTTTCCCTTTGGGCGCCTAACCGAAGGAATTTGAGTTTGTTCCCCTCGAGTGTCACTTAGTTGATCAATGCGATCACGCACTTGCTCCATAACCATTCCTAACTGTCGGGAAAATTCTTTTTTCATTGCCTCCATCATGAGTTTTGGGTCAAAATTTGATGTAGAATGTTCATTTTCAATTGCCTTATCTCTTGTGTTAGACATATTTTTTGCAAAACAATGGTTATTAGAAAACAAGTTCCTCACCACTCCCTTACGTGTTTCGCTCAAACAATGTTTTACACAAATATGAAACGCTTGTGTATCACACTAATGGCTTTTACCCTCTAGTAATCTTACTACTCTTGCCTTTTTCTGTTCGTAGTTCTTTCTAATAGTTTTTTTTTGAATTCACACAAATATTACCTCAATTTTCCAATCTCAATCCAATAAGAACTTATCAAGAATATAATATAGAAAGTATGACTCTCGAAATACCAACAAGACTTCACAATCGTCAAATATGATTCTTTGTAAATGAAATCCCAATAATAGTAATCAACAATAATAATTTTCTGCAGTTTTTTTTTAGCAATATTTTTTGTTTTTTTTGTGTGTGTGACTAAAATCCAACAATAAAAGTAAAGATAAGTAACTTAATAGGAACTTAGCTTTGATACCAAATGATAGACTCCACGGCACGCTTGCGTGAGGTGGTCGTCGCCCGGATCATTTCTAACAAGTTGATAGGATGGATAGCTTGCAACACCTTGACCCCTCGCCTATATGTAGATGGTAATCTTGGTACAATTGCTTGCAAATGAATTATACGTAGGATGAACACTGTAGACACCCAAATTTTGCGTTTCCTTCTACTAACCATGACAGGAGGGCGAAATCGTCAATTGAACCGGCTTGCGGAAGCAAAGGAGCGGGCACAAGGGCAAGCGCCCGGCACCGCCGCAGTGATTTGGGCAGCCCAAGTCGACGTGACAGCATGATCGTCCGAGGCAGGCATTTCCGAATGAGGTGGCACGTCTCCCGGAAGTTCCCGGACTGCGGAATACGAGCCTGTCAGCGAAAACCGACGTTGCGGTACGAAAATCGAGGCGTGGCACGAAAATCGAGAAAGTCAAGCCCGCCAGCCGCAGATAGATCTGCGGCCAAGTGGGTGCGCCAGCACGAAAACCGGGAAATCAGCACTCAGCAGCTGAGTGCGATGGGAGGCGTGCCAGCTGGCCAGCCGCAGATCCATCTGCGGCCAGCCGCAGATAGATCTGCGGCTGGCTCTGGCCAGCCTATTTAAGCCAGCTTCGGCAGCATACAGGGGGTTCAGCAGTTTTTGAAAGAGGAAGAAGAAATCCAGCGGAAAACAGCAGCAAAAACTCGGAAATTGAGGAAGAAATAGCATAAATTTTGCAATCAAATTGGAAGAAAAGAGAGAAAAAAGAGAGGAATAATTTTCTTTTGATTTGATTGTATCAAATAGTTTCTTTCCTTCTATTCAAATACATCAAGTTCACATCCATTTGGATATCAATTGCAAGGTGAAATCTTTTTTGTGATATCAATTTCTATCATATCATTTGGTCAAATTAGATGCAATTTTTCATGTAATGTATTGATTGAACAATGAATTAGGGATTATGAGTGAAGTTTCCATCGGAATGAAACTCTTCCTAATAACCCAATGATATTCGTTCATTAATTTCTTTGTTTGTTTTAAGGTGTTATATTTGGTATCAATTCCTTTAAATCGTTATTTTAGGACGTCTTGGTATTGTTAGATTATCCGGGTTGGTTTATTTTCTTGTAATATCCGATTGTTTGCGTATGGATACTTGGTTGTGAGCCTAGGAAAGCGACCCCGGGGTCCCCATCCGATGATGGACATATCTTGATGTAAGAAGTAGAGATGACGTAGTTTTCATTGTAAATATGTAATCGTTGGGCCTTAAAACGACGCTAAGGCGAGAATCGTGTTTAAGGCCCCGGAATAGTGAAATTTGTGATTATTGGCGTTCGGGGATATTTTGATGGCTTACATGCCCATGAATAGCCCCGACGCGTGTTTATGCTTGATTTGATTTATGACACGAAATTGATTTCAAAGCTAAATGATAAGATTTTCATAAAATCAATCAAAGTAGGACATTAGAATCACGAGGTTAAAATTTGAGAAATGTTAATAAATGTCGATTCCTATCTAACGAGAAAGCCAAAGAAAAAATCGTTTTCAAATATCACACAAAATGATTTTACAAATAAGTAACATTTTATTAAATCTTTGTGCATAGGGTGAAAGAGATTCTAGAAATTGCCCGATCGTTTCACGAAAGCAACGTATAGATCTCGATTCCTATTTTGACGAAGGTTTAAAACTCTTGTTTTGCCAAAACGACACCTAATGAAAATCTCATAGTTTTGATAAATTAAAATCAAACCTTTCTCATAAAGAATAAAGCTTTCTCGTGTATACCGAAAAGATATTCCAAAGCGTTCTCAAATTAAAACACGATTTTCCCTAAAATCCAAATGACTCTTTCATACAAACCCACCACGACATTCATATAGACACACACACACACACGCACACACACACACACATTCATGAATTAAAGGATAGGAAAGCATCACGATTGCGGTAACCGTGTTTCACGGAAGTCGAGGGGTGCCTAACACCTTCCCCTCACTTAAGCAAGCCCCCGAACTCTATGAATCTCAATTCGCAGACCAAATTAATTCGGAGTCACATATGAGCCAGCGATTTACAAAAGAGCGAAAACTCGGATGAGTTGGTACATCCATTTCAAATATACCAACTGGCGACTCTGGTTAATTGGCTCATCATAAAACACGATCTTTCAAAACCCCGTCGACATCAATGCCGACCTTTTCCAAAAAATCATTAAATCAAAAGGTTAAAATTGGAAAAGACTAAAAGACAGAGAAAGAGAAAAAACCCGGCGTCGACAGCTGGCGACTCTGCTGGGGACATTAGAGGGCTTAAGCCGCGTTCAAATCTTGATGCTATCCTATCCTCTAAAATTCATAAATGTGTATGTACGTGCGATATTTTGACTTGTTTTACTTATTGTTGTGTGTGAATGTGTGCCTTTTGTCCAATGAATGAATGATTGAATGGATTTGTTTTACTTTAAAGTAATCATTTGCATACGGTGAGGACGATAAATGTGAATGTATGTTGAGAGAGTACCTCCTCCTGAGGCGAACCTGTCGGTTGCTTATTACTGGACTCGATGGGGCTGCTCCCCGGAGATGGCTCAGGAAACGCACCACTCAAATCCGCTCCAATCGAAAGGGCTCAAACGAGTAGATTGCGAAGATTTGGGAACCTTCATGCCGAAAAGCCCGCGAGAGTAACCCTAGGGTAGGTCAACCTCTGATAAACCCAACGCAGGAAAAGTCTCTTCATGCCTTCTTACGTTTATATGTCTAAATGTCATGATCTCATTCAATATTCATACATCCCTTTTCTGTGTCGAAAGAGATTACTAACCGCTGTGAATTGCAGGGAATAGTTGGGGGAGCATAATAAAGCATGTTTAGCATTGGTTATGGCACTAAAGGACTACTAACTTTCTCTTTTGCAGGGAAAGATTAAAAAACCCAAAAAACACACAAAAAATTTACAGTTTTAGCATGCATCCATGTTTTCATTTCCCCAGGACTAAACTTCGAACCGTTGTTTTGTAGGATTGCTCCTCAAACCCGTTCGCAGTCTAAGAAAGCCCAGGTCTCTACCTCTGAAATGGCTGATATTCCTAATCATAGTTCCATATCTCGGGAAGAGTTTGATGACTTCAAAAAACAGATGATGGAAATGGCCACAATGCTAAAAGAGCAGTTCCTACTCAGACAGGATCCGCCAAGCCAAGGACCACATAATATTCCACCACCAGGGGGTGACCAGAATCCTCCTAAAAATGTTGTAAACCTGGGTAAGGATGACCAACCCCAACTCAAGGACGAGCCAGTCATTACAAAGGCCGTTCCCATACCTAGCAGGACAGTGGTTACTATCCCAGAAGAAGGGGACAATGACGACCTTCGGAGAAAAATGAAACACATGGAGGAGACCATCCAATCTCTAAGGGGCATAGGTTCCCTGGGCAGGGTTAATTATTCGGATCTATGCGTTTTTCCCGGAGCCAGATATCCAGAAAAGTTCAAAGTTCCCGAGTTTGAAAAATACAATGGAAAGGGAGACCCCTATACACACTTGAAAATATACATTGGAGAACTCGGGGCTTATGCCGAGGACGAGGGGTTAAGAATGCAACTATTCCAGAAAAGCTTAACAGGGGAGGCAAGAATCTGGTATGCCCGCCTCGACAACGCCCGAATCCACAACTGGGAGGAATTGGCCCATACCTTCTTAACCCAATACAGCTTTCAGGCCCAGATGGCCCCTGACAGGTACCAAATGACAAAGGTTAAGAAACAGCCTAGGGAATCCTTCAGGGAATATGCGCAACGGTGGAGGGGCATGGCCGCACAGGTGACCCCCCCAATGAACGAATCAGCGATGGTGATGACCTTTGTAGACATCCAGGAGGCACCGTATTATGAGAGGGTCATCTCGGGGATTGGAAGACCCTTTGCTGAAATGATTAAACATGGAGAGATGGTAGACATGGGGTTGAAATCGGGTAAAATCCGGGACCTTACTGCTTTAGAAACTGCTGCCGAGCAAATACAGAATGGAAACTATGGCAGCACTTCCCGGAGAGTCCAAAAGAAGAAGGAAGAGGATGTCTCCCTCATCCTACAAGGGTCATCCAGAAAAGCAGAAAGCCATCTTCCGGTACAGGTACAGAGGGGAGGGCAATCCCGACAGCCCAATTTCACAGATCAAAGAGCAGAGGGGCGAAGAAGATATGAGGCCTCGCAAAACCGAGTATTCACCCCGCTCGGGGAGCCGCTTGAACGAGTATTAGCGGTATTAGTAGCCCAAAAGAAGATTGTTGGTTTGGCACCCCCGAGTGACCCAAAGGGTAGAAGGTTTGACCCGAGCAAGCGGTGTGCATACCACTCCAGTTCCCCTGGCCATGATACACAGGATTGCTGGACGTTAAAGCATCGAATCCAAAACCTGATTGACAGTGGAGAGATTGTGGTGGAACAGCCGGATTCCCCGAATATTAAGGCAAATCCCCTGCCAAGACATGATGGAGGGGGAGTCAATGCGACGGAGGCAAGTGAGGCGGGGGAGCCGCCAAGGTTGAACTATGTGCAGAAAATTGAGGAAATGGTCAACGTAATACATGGTTATGAGAATGCGAGGGTAACACCCATCAGGTTGATAGGGGTCAATACGAATAACATAGAGGGACCTATCAAGTTGACAGCTCCGAGGCCCCTCATTTTTGCTGCAAGGCCACAACTCCCTATCAGTAGTCTGAAGACTGTACCCTGGAATTACGGGGGAATACCCGAGGAAGCGGCCAGTTGTGCTTCCGTGACGACCAAGGGGAACCCATTATATCTGCCCGGGCGAGTCCTTGAGAGCCAAAAGAGAAAAAATGAAGAGGTTTCTGAGGAAAGGGCCATAGAGTTTTTGAAAAGGATGGATCACCCAGAAATGAGGGGGATCCAGATTTTAAATGAGGAATCAACCCTAACATCAGTCATGGACTTGGTGTTGTCATCCAGTGAGCATTGTAAAACCCTGATGAAGGTTCTGGAGGAGGCATTTGTGCCCAAAGAAATTAGTGAGGAGGGTTTCGGCCAGCTGGTAGGCCACTTATTGGAAACCGATGCAATAGCCTTTACAGATGAGGACATTCCCGAAGAGGGAAGGGGGCACCGAAAACCGCTACACATTGCAGTAATCTCCTCAGGATATGTCATGAATGGGGTACTGATCGACGGGGGATCGGCATTGAATATATGTCCTCTCAGTACGCTGAAGAAAATGAACATCAGTCCCAAGCGCCTGCGGGCCAGTCATGTGGTGGTTCGGGCTTTTGACGGCTCCCGGAGGGATACCATTGGGGAAATAGAATTGCCAGTGGAGATAGGGCCCTGTACTTTTGATATATCCTTCCAAGTCCTAGATATTACGGCGAGCTACAACCTGCTGTTAGGGAGGCCGTGGATACACATGGCCGGGGCAGTTCCTTCCACGCTCCACCAACAAATCAAGTTGATCATCGATGGGAATCTGGTAACAATCTCGGCCGAATGTGATGACCCTTCTCCTCCCAGGAGTGGCCTACCAGTAATCAATGTGGATGAATCGGCGGCGCCTGCCAGCTTTCAAGCACTAGAGATTAGCACTCCCCATTATAGATGCCTGGGAGCTCCAGCTGTGAAACCAAGGGTCTCTCCGGAACTCACCTTTGTGGCAAGGGAAATGATTAAAATGAACTTCCAACCTGGACAGGGACTAGGGAAAAGCAGTCAGGGAATCACCGAGCCCATCCACCTACCACAACAGATAGGCAAAGCAGGATTGGGATACCATGTGGGCGCAGTACGGGGACACCGTCAGGGTGCGACTCCGATTCGACTAGTTGGCAGTCCAGTGACCAAAGTCAACAATAAGCAGGGGGTCAGCGGACCTGTGATTGGGGCAGGGAATGAAGAGTTAACCCCCACACGTAATGAGTCGGCCCGGAGGGAAAGTTTCCTGCGGGAGGTCGCAAAAGAGTTTGAAACCAAATGCTATATCCCCGGACAATCAACAAGCAGTAAGGAGGGGACGAATGTTATCACACCACCGGGAGCCCAACAGGTTGTGCCTGTCATCGATTGGGCAGGGCTGATTATTCCTGGAGAAGATATGGAGAAGGACTCAGGCGACGTATCCGTCATCATCGGGGAGGTGTCCGATGTGAGGCCGTCCTTTATCCAGCGCATTTCATCTGACCTGACCATCGATAATTGGACCCAGAAACCAGTGATATCCAAACAAGGGTAAAGCTCAACGTCAGGGTGGTTAACCCTAGGGGATGGAGGAATGAAGAAGTTTTTATTTTGTTGTTGTTTTATTTCTGCATAATTGTGTCGTTTCTTCGTGTTATTTGAAATTGCGATCGTCGTGAAAAATGATTTATATATGACAAGTATTTTGTTTCATGTCAGGTGTACCCATTTGAGTAATCCTTGCCTAACAAATGGTCTTTCAAATTTGAATGATGATTATGATTTTGACATTGAGCTGGATTTCGATTTAATGGGCATTGAACAAGACGAGACAGATTACGACGACGCACCTGATGAGATCAAAGGATGGGTCGAAGATAAACCCAAACCCAATTTGGACCAAACCATCACTATAGATATCGGAACCCCTGACCATCCAAAAGAACTCAAGATAGGGACAGACCTTAACCCCAGCCAAAAAGCAGAAATAATTGAGTTACTAAGCCAATATGAGGATGTCTTTGCCTGGTCGCACGAGGATATGATCGGATTGTCCACCGACATTGTGGTGCACCGGTTACCCATCAAGGAGGGTTTCACAGGCCTGTCAAGCAGAAACTAAGGAAGTTGAAACCTGAGTGGAGCTTAAAAGTGAAGGAAGAGATCATCAAGCAGTTCAGGGCGGGAATCATTATGGTGTCCACTTACCCGGAATGGCTATCCAATGTGGTCCCAGTGGCTAAACCTGGAGGAAAGGTGAGGGTATGCGTGGACTACAGAGATCTAAACAAGGCCAGTCTCAAGGACAACTTCCCGGTGCCTTTCATACACATCCTGGTGGATAACACAGCCCGATACGAAATGTACTCTTTTGTGGATTGCTTCGCAGGATATCATCAGATAATGGTGGCGGAGGAAGATCGGGAAAAAACCGCATTCATCACCCCCTGGGGCACTTTCTGCTATAGACGACTGGCTTTCGGGCTCACAAATGCAGGGGCTACTTATCAGAGAGCCATGATGGCCTTGTTCCACGATATGATGCACAAGGAGATAGAAGTCTACGTGGATGACATTATTGTGAAATCGAAGGTAGAATCCGATCATATAATTCATCTCAAAAAGCTATTCGATCGGCTCAGAAAGTATAATTTGAAGCTCAATCCAGCCAAGTGCGCTTTCGGAGTACAGTCGGGCAAGCTCTTGGGTTTCCTGGTTAGTGATCGGGGCATTGAGTTGGATCCAGCAAAGATTAAGGCCATTGTGGATATGCCAGCACCTCGCACAGAGAAGGGGATAAGGGGATTCCTCGGAAGGATAAACTTTATCAGCCGTTTTATATCCCACTTGACGACTACATGTGAGCCCATTTTCAAACTGTTAAGAAAAGGGGTTTCCCAAGAGTGGAATGAGCAATGTCAGAAGGCTTTTCAGACCATTAAAAAGCAGTTGACTGAAGCACCAGTGCTGGTACCCCCGAAGGATGGGATCCCTCTGTTTATGTATATATCGGTAAATGCCATCGCGATGGGATGTATGTTGGGACAGAAAAATGAGGCGGGAAAAGAGCAGGCCATCTATTACCTCAGCAAAAGATTTAGCCAATGTGAGCAGAATTACACTCCCATTGAGAAGACCTGTTGTGCTCTGGCCTGGGCTGCAGGGAGATTACAGCACTACCTCCATGGGCATACAACGTACCTGATATCAAGAATGGATCCCCTGAAATATATTTTTGAAAGGCCCATGCTGAATTGTCGACTATCAAGATGGCAGTTAATTTTACAACAGTTTGACATGGTGTACGTGACCCAGAAGGCCATGAAAGGGCAGGGAATTGCAGATCAGTTGGCAGAAGCCCCGGCAGGAGGGATGGAGCCGTTAGAAACTCCTCTTCCGGGCGAGGATATATTCTGGGTATCGCGCGAAAAATGTGATGACGAGGGACAATTCTGGAAGCTGTATTTTGATGGTGCCATGAATGCCGAGGGGGCAGGAGCCGGAGCGGTCCTAGTCTCCATCACCGGAGAACAATACCCCGTGGCCACTAAACTTCGTTTCAGCAATTCGAACAACACCGCTGAATACGAGGGGTGTATCTTGGGACTCCGATTGGCCCGTGACATGGGAGTAAAAAGACTAGCGGTGTTCGGGGATTCAGAGTTGGTAATCAGACAAACAATCGGGATATACAACACTAAGGAGCTTCGGTTACTTCCATACCATCGTTGTGTCACCCAGCTTATGCAAGAGTTCGAAGATATCGCCTTCCGCCATATTCCTCGGGGACGTAATGATTTTGCCGATGCATTGGCGACTTTGGCTTCCTTAATCCACGTGATCAAGAGTAGGGACAGTCCACAGATTGAGATCACCGTACAGAATGCCCCGGCATATGAGGAAAATGTGGCAGTGTTATCAAATGAGGTGGTGTTGACGAGGCAGCCCTGGTATCACGACATAAGGGAATATCTGAGAGACAGATCCTTTCCCGATCAGGCAAATCGGACTGAAAGGATGAGAATTCAAAAGATGGCGATGAAGTTTTACCTGAGTGGCGATTCACTTTACAAAAGGGATGCCGGGTTGGGACTGTTGCAATGCGTAGACGGAACGCAATCCCAAAGGATTATGAATGAAATCCATGGCGGGGTGTGTGGGCCACATATGAGTGGACCGATGTTGGCCAAAAAGATCTTGAGGACAGGGCATTATTGGTTAACGCTGAAAGCCGATTGCGATGATCATGTCAAACGGTGTTATCAATGCCAGGCGCACGGTAATGTGATCCATACACCTCCAAATGAACTGCACTGTATGACCTCCCCCTGGCCATTTTCAATGTGGGGAATGGATGTAATCGGACCAATAGAGCCCAAAGCAAGCAACGGGCACCGATTCATCTTCGTCATGATCGATTATTTCACCAAATGGGTAGAAGCAGCCTCTTTCCCCAAAGTCACTCAGGAGGTCATCGTCAACTTCATCAGGAATAATGTCATTTGCCGATATGGGCAACCTGAGGTTGTGGTCTCCGACAATGCCAAGAATTTAAACAACGCCCTCATAAAGGGACTGTGTGACCAGTTCAAGATTAAGCATCTCAATTCCGTCATTTACCGTCCCAAAATGAATGGGGCAGTGGAGGCGGCCAATAAGAACATCAAGAAGATCATGGCAAAAATGTCTGCTAATCATCGGGGATGGCCGGATCTGTTACCCCTCACCCTGCTGGCATACCGAACATCAACGCGTACTTCTACAGGGGCAACCCCTTACGCTTTGGTGTATGGAATGGAGGCTGTTCTACCAGTCGAGGTTGAGATGGCGTCCCTCAGAATAGTGATCGACGCTCAGATAAGCGAAGCGGATTGGATGCAAAGTCGATATGACCAATTGGCCCTGATTGATGAAAGGAGGGTGGCTGCCATTTGGCATGGTCAGCTATATCAACAGAGGATCTCTCGATCGTACGATAAAAAGATAAGACTTCGGAAGTTCAAGGAAAACGATTTGGTGTTGAAAAGAATCATGCCTTGTCAAGACGAGGCCAAGGGGAAGTTTGCCCCGAACTGGGAAGGGCCATTTGTGATCAAGAAAGTACTATCCGGAGGGGCCCTCATATTGCAAGAAATGGATGGTGAGGTATTTCCACAACCCCTCAATTCTGACTCGGTGAAGCGGTTCTACGCTTAAGTCATCAATTCCTTTTTCCCCTGACAGCGAACTACGTAGGACCTGATCTTCCAACTTGTGGGGGTACGTAGGCAGCCATCATGGCGCGGTCCGATCCTTTAAAAATAATCCTTTCCCAAACCAAAACAAATTTTCGATAGCCAGATAAAACCTTCCTACACCCTCAAAACCTTCCCGAAACCAACTGCCTAACCAGTTTCATCCTAGAATACATACCCTGATCCAACCAAACAGTTATCCAAAATCTGAGATTCAATCCGACGAAATCAAAGGTGTGCGGCAATATCTGTCAAATCTCCATCAAGTCTTGAGGAAGGAAGGAAGGCGAAATGTCAAAATCATGGTCAGATGGATAAAATGATGATCCAATGGATGGCAATGATGCGACAAAAGGGGAAAATGACTAAATTTAAATGCATGTCTATATATATAAGTCGTTTTATTACAAGATTTCTCTTTCAATAACTGATGAAACCAACATAGTCTATGCAGGAAATAAAATAATCTACAAATCTGAAACTAGCCGAAGCAGGATGGACAGGGTGGTGGATAGATCTGAAGCATCAGCATCTCCTGCGATCTGCTGCCCCATCATATCAATACGATCCAGTAAAGCAGTAGCTCGGCTGACAGTCCCAAAATGAGCATTTACCACTGCCCTGGTCTGAAATACAATGGCCTCTCTATCGGCAATGGCAACATCTCTAGCCCGAATGGCCTCATCTCTCTCGGCAAGGGCGGCATCCCTCTCGGCTTCAGTAGTAATCAGGGCCAGGCGGAGTCGGGAATCCTCAGCGACCCGACTCGGGGCAGAATCGGCTGAAATGGAATGGTCTGTGGTATTTTCTGTGAAAATCACTCCAGAGTCATCAAAGGCCCCAGTCCGACTCAAACTAGCCGAATCCAGGTCTCCACGCAACCACTGTACGTAGGCAAATGTCTGGATGTGACAGCTCGCACTATATTCGGCAAAGATCCTGCGATCCCAAAGCTCGTATACCTGCAATAGATCCCTCTCTGTACAGGATGATATAAGGAATCGGTATGCGGTTGCACCCGCGAAGGGGTGTAAATCCTGTGTCTGATCAAACTGCCCCATAACCGCCAGGGGATGATAGGTCGTCACGCCCCTTAAACCGGCAATGGGGATGAAATCCAGGTTAGGCACATGAGTCAAGAGGCGCCTGAAGGAGCAATAGCCTGAGTAGACCAATAGATGAAAAGGGTCCTCAATGACGGACAAAAAGGATATCCAGGAGGTCACATCAGTACAGCTCACGGGACGAAACGAAAACTGCGCGGCTATGTTGTGACTGAAGCAAAACCCTTGGCGGCGGAAATAGCCGATGGGGCTGAGATGGCTCATGAACCACAGATACAATAAGGTCGAACTCCCTCTGAAGAATCTCCCTCGGAAGGACTGGCAATATGTGGCCGACATATAGGTATCCGCCAATATCATGGGGAGAATGGTGTGATCCTCCTGAAGGGCCCTAACGGCCGCAACAATCCGCATGTCCAAATGATCGGATCCTGCAGGCAAGTACAAAACTGAGATGACACAGGCCATCAGAACGCCCACTCTCAAGGCCTCCCAGCGCTCCTCGGACACGGAAAAATCACCGAAAAATAGACGAAAGCTGTCAGGTGAGCCAAATCGGTCAATCAAGAATTGAAGGGGAACCATATGGTCTGATGTGATTACCGGTAATAAGACGGCCCTCCGCAAACCGGTGAAAGTCAAGAATTGACGACGCATGGAACCAACGGTAACCCTAGCACAGGGACCATCCAACGGCAAGCCGGTGAAGCGAGCATACTCCTCAAGGGAGGGGGTCAGCTCTACTGTCCCTAACCTAAACACCTGACGGGCCGGGGCCCAATAGATCAGAAGGCCATCCACGAAGCTCGCTGGCACCTGAAAGGTCAATAAGGACCAAGAA
Source organism: Aralia elata (assembly GCA_034770075.1). NCBI lineage: Eukaryota > Viridiplantae > Streptophyta > Magnoliopsida > Apiales > Araliaceae > Aralia > Aralia elata. Next base: position 42,344,945 of record CM068383.1, read on the forward strand.
TGTCCCAGAAGACCATCTGCGGTAATCCTATCTGCCGGCAGTAAACTGTCCAACCAGCGGAGGAGGCTGCCCACCAACCCTGTGGGAGGAATGGAATCCAAACGAACCACGACATCTGAGGACGACATCTGTGAAAAAAATAGTATCAAAAGGACTGTACAGGGGTCATTCTCTATCCATAAATAAAAGAGCATGCATCATACAGTTAATAATAAAACAGGTGAATTCCATAAAATGAAAAAGAACTGTGCATAAATAAATAAATGAGTTCAGTACATAGTGCATAAATGAAAAAGAAATCTAAGCAGGTGCTGATACAAAAGGCCCTATCCTATCCTGGTCTAAATAAAATCAGTATCATCTATGAAAGCAGGATCCTCGAACTGATCCCCTGGAGTCGTCGAGCTCGGAGGACCAAAGTTCATATCAGGGATGTAGGGATGCGCTGTGGCATCAGATGAACTCGGGCCTGCATCATAACCTGCACCGTCGGGATCGTAGGTGTAAGCCTCCTCCGGGGCCCGGCCCAACCCCCGAATAAACAGCGATAACTGATCTACCTGACGTGTCAATGCGGCGATCTGCTCAGCGTGGGTGGGAGTCCGAACACAGGCAGCCCAATCGGTCATCGTCACCGAGCCTGGAACCATATCTCCAAGAAAGAAAGTGGCCCGAGTCTGAGGACCGATGGTACGGGGCACCCACCATGTACGGAATGCATCACTCGTAGTGGGACCCGTGGAAAGCATCCGACCGTCCTCCCCGGCGAGCATGATCTCCGAGGGCTGAGAATCCAGCGGCCAGAAAGTAGTGAAAGAAAGGGAGTGCGGGATGCGGATCTCTCCAGTGACGCATCTGAATGCGCGCTCTCCCAGATACATCACCCAGCCTCCAACACTCTGCAAAGTGAGGCGACGGGTGGAAAGCTCGAACTCCGGGCCGGAAGGATGCCCGTCAGCAAACCCCACAGTCAAATGCTCGGAGAGGTAGGGAATCCAGACGACATCGGCAGCCGTGATCAACTCCAGCTGAATACGACAATGTGCAAAGCTGCCCGACACGGGGACCTCCTCCAGAGTACTGTGATGCCATCGCCGACCCCGAGGATAAGTGTCCGGGCCCAGAGTAGTGATAGGCCTCAGACATGGCAGCCGCTCGTAAGCCCAGAACTGTGAATAGAAACAAGGCAAGGCATGAGTCACTATCAAATACAGAAAAGAGATGCAAGGAAAAGAAATACAATAAGAGAGAGGAGGAGGGGACTCACCAACAGAAAATGGTAGAAGCCGAGCCAGGCATCAGTCTGTCCCTCTGAGCGTAGACGCATGCCATGGAGGAAATAGGCAAAGGTGAATGACCCCCAGTCATAGTCACCGATGCGGTCCACGTCTCTGACCGCTCCAACGACGCTGAAATGAATAGTGGAGGAGTTGTTCCCCAGAAAACAACCCCTCATAATGGTCAGGAACAGGCGTCGTAGTAGAATGTCCCTGGTACCCTGATCCGCGGGAATGGGCAGTGCGTACAGACCCCCAACAGCATCGACAGCCAAAGCGCCGGATCTAATGCTACGGGCCTTGAAGACCCGATCATCAGCAGCGAAGCCCAGCAAAGCTCGAACCTCCACAGGAGTGATATCAAGATCCAAGGGGACGCGGGACCCGGTAAACTCAATGCCGGTAATGTACCTCCAGTCCCATGGGGTCAACACGACCTCGCAGTCGAGGAGATGAAGAGACTGCGTCTGGTGGAACCATCGCTCGGATAAAGCCCTCATGTAACCCCAGGGGCACTGGCGGGGGATGATAGTGAAGAAATGTCGGAAGCCCCAAGAGTCCACCATCGCCCGATAATCACTGTGCAGGGCTGCGTAAAGGGAATAGATGTTGAACCAGTTACCCCTCGGCTGGGTAAACTCGGGTACCTGGGGCAATCACCAAGGGGTCAATCCGGATAAAAAGAGAATGGGGAAATTGAGAATGAAATCAGAATAGAGCTGAAATATACCTCGTTAGCCACGAGAGATGCCGAGGGGTGACGACTAAGATCCCAACCCAAAAGATCGGGTATCTGCACAGAGGCGCCAGAAGGAGCCTGATGAGTAGATGGAGCCGGTGTGCTGGAGGATGGCCCCTCTGCCGCGACCTCCGGAGGGACAGCCTCCTCAACGTCCGGATGACCAGGACGAATGACAGCCTCCGTCAAACGACGAGCTTGACGGGTCCGAGGAGGAACAGGAGTGGGTGCAGCCCTACGACGGCGAACACCCGAAGTCCGAGAGGCGGAGGAGCTACTGTGCGCATCACGATCCATAGCTGGAATAGAACGGGCGAGAAAGAAGGTAAGTTTCCTTTTAAAATTATGTAATGAACATTCTAAATTTCTAGCCTCATCATATGATTAATGCAACATGATGCATGTAAAAAAAAAAAAAAAAAAAAAAAAAAAAAAAAAAAAAAAAAAAAAAAAAAAAAAAAAAAAAAAAAAAAAGGCAGAGTTCCGTTTGTAAATTGAACATCCCAGGCATAAGCCAAACGTGTTTTCCATCAATCAAAGCCTCAAACAGATTTAAATTGCATTCATATGTGCGATTACATCATGTAATGCATATTTCTCTTGCAGAAAAGGAGTAACAATATGTGGGACCGCCTCATGAACATAAAATAGGACTCACATAGTTGATACATAGCATGTATATATGATGGTACATTACATAGCATTGTAAAGCATACATTTTATGTTTAAACATGTAAATAGTCAAATGTATAGCAAAACATTGACGAAATTGAAAAGTGACCGGTCAAAGTGTTACCTGTAGCGTGTAGATCAATCCTACCGGAACAGTTTTTGCAGGAAAGTTGAAAAAATTGACAAAAGCCCTTGCGAACAAGAAAAATCGAGAGAATCTCTTTGGATTACAAGTTGAAAGTGACAGATCTGGAGGAGCCGCGTTGGATTTAAGGCCCGATCATGGCCGCAGATGTATCTGCGGCTGGCCGCAGATCCATCTGCGGCTGGCCGCAGATCCATCTGCGGCTGTCCCTGGTGGGTCCCACCTTGCTCCCTTGCAGCCATGTGACGTGTTGAAGTGAAAAGTTTACGAGATGGGTGACCGGCGACGATACCCGGCCCCGGCATGACGATCGACCGGCGACGATAACCGGCGATCACGAGATGGATGACCGGCGACGATAACCGGCTCCGACAGATAACCGATCGGCGACGATAACCGGGGGTTACGAGATGGGTGACCGGCGACGATACCCGGCCCCGACGAGACGATCGACCGGCGACGATAACCGGCGATCACGAGATGGATGTCCGGCGACGATAACCGGCTCCAACAGATAACCAACCGGCGACGATAACCGGGGGTTACGAGATGGGTGACCGGCGACGATACCCGGCCCCCGACATGACGATCGACCGGCGACGATAACCGGCGATCACGAGATGGATGTCCGGCGACGATAACCGGCTCCAACAGATAACCAACCGGCGACGATAACCGGGGGTTACGAGATGGGTGACCGGCGACGATACCCGGCCCCGACGAGACGATCGACCGGCGACGAAAAACGGCGAACACGAGATGGATGTCCGGCGACGATAACCGGCTCCGACAGATAACCGACCGGCGACGATAACCGGGGGTTACGAGAGGGGTGACCGGCGACGATACCCGGCCCCGACATGACGATCGACCGGCGACGATAACCGGCGATCACGAGATGGATGACCGGCGACGATAACCGGCTCCGACAGATAACCGACCGGCGACGATAACCGGGGGTTACGAGATGGGTGACCGGCGACGATACCCGGCCCCGACATGACGATCGACCGGCGACGATAACCGGCGATCACGAGAAGGATGACCGGCAACGATAACCGGCTCCGACAAGATAACCAACCGGCGACGATAACCGGGGGTTACGCGATGGGTGACCGGCGACGATACCCGGCCCCGAACGAGACGATAGATTGAAAGAGTGAACCCAAAGACTAACAAACACGGTCAAGGGGTTGATACATTGACACTCTTACGAATGTCTTGCATGCATTGCATCTTATGTTGCATCATAAGCTATATGGGTGAGACATCATGTATGCACTGTCATTCTTACACACTGTCATTCATGCATCGAGTGTCTATTCTTTATCCTGTTCATTTCATTTATCATTTCATAAACATGATAAAGAGGGGCAGCTGTAGACACCCAAATTTTGCGTTTCCTTCTACTAACCATGACAGGAGGGCGAAATCGTCAATTGAACCGGCTTGCGGAAGCAAAGGAGCGGGCACAAGGGCAAGCGCCCGGCACCGCCGCAGTGATTTGGGCAGCCCAAGTCGACGTGACAGCATGATCGTCCGAGGCAGGCATTTCCGAATGAGGTGGCACGTCTCCCGGAAGTTCCCGGACTGCGGAATACGAGCCTGTCAGCGAAAACCGACGTTGCGGTACGAAAATCGAGGCGTGGCACGAAAATCGAGAAAGTCAAGCCCGCCAGCCGCGGATAGATCTGCGGCCAAGTGGGTGCGCCAGCACGAAAACCGGGAAATCAGCACTCAGCAGCTGAGTGCGATGGGAGGCGTGCCAGCTGGCCAGCCGCAGATCCATCTGCGGCCAGCCGCAGATAGATCTGCGGCTGGCTCTGGCCAGCCTATTTAAGCCAGCTTCGGCAGCATACAGGGGGTTCAGCAGTTTTTGAAAGAGGAAGAAGAAATCCAGCGGAAAACAGCAGCAAAAACTCGGAAATTGAGGAAGAAATAGCATAAATTTTGCAATCAAATTGGAAGAAAAGAGAGAAAAAAGAGAGGAATAATTTTCTTTTGATTTGATTGTATCAAATAGTTTCTTTCCTTCTATTCAAATACATCAAGTTCACATCCATTTGGATATCAATTGCAAGGTGAAATCTTTTTTGTGATATCAATTTCTATCATATCATTTGGTCAAATTAGATGCAATTTTTCATGTAATGTATTGATTGAACAATGAATTAGGGATTATGAGTGAAGTTTCCATCGGAATGAAACTCTTCCTAATAACCCGATGATATTCGTTCATTAATTTCTTTGTTTGTTTTAAGGTGTTATATTTGGTATCAATTCCTTTAAATCGTTATTTTAGGACGTCTTGGTATTGTTAGATTATCCGGGTTGGTTTATTTTCTTGTAATATCCGATTGTTTGCGTATGGATACTTGGTTGTGAGCCTAGGAAAGCGACCCCGGGGTCCCCATCCGATGATGGACATATCTTGATGTAAGAAGTAGAGATGACGTAGTTTTCATTGTAAATATGTAATCGTTGGGCCTTAAAACGACGCTAAGGCGAGAATCGTGTTTAAGGCCCCGGAATAGTGAAATTTGTGATTATTGGCGTTCGGGGATATTTTGATGGCTTACATGCCCATGAATAGCCCCGACGCGTGTTTATGCTTGATTTGATTTATGACACGAAATTGATTTCAAAGCTAAATGATAAGATTTTCATAAAATCAATCAAAGTAGGACATTAGAATCACGAGGTTAAAATTTGAGAAATGTTAATAAATGTCGATTCCTATCTAACGAGAAAGCCAAAGAAAAAATCGTTTTCAAATATCACACAAAATGATTTTACAAATAAGTAACATTTTATTAAATCTTTGTGCATAGGGTGAAAGAGATTCTAGAAATTGCCCGATCGTTTCACGAAAGCAACGTATAGATCTCGATTCCTATTTTGACGAAGGTTTAAAACTCTTGTTTTGCCAAAACGACACCTAATGAAAATCTCATAGTTTTGATAAATTAAAATCAAACCTTTCTCATAAAGAATAAAGCTTTCTCGTGTATACCGAAAAGATATTCCAAAGCGTTCTCAAATTAAAACACGATTTTCCCTAAAATCCAAATGACTCTTTCATACAAACCCACCACGACATTCATATAGACACACACACACACACGCACACACACACACATTCATGAATTAAAGGATAGGAAAGCATCACGATTGCGGTAACCGTGTTTCACGGAAGTCGAGGGGTGCCTAACACCTTCCCCTCACTTAAGCAAGCCCCCGAACTCTATGAATCTCAATTCGCAGACCAAATTAATTCGGAGTCACATATGAGCCAGCGATTTACAAAAGAGCGAAAACTCGGATGAGTTGGTACATCCATTTCAAATATACCAACTGGCGACTCTGGTTAATTGGCTCATCATAAAACACGATCTTTCAAAACCCCGTCGACATCAATGCCGACCTTTTCCAAAAAATCATTAAATCAAAAGGTTAAAATTGGAAAAGACTAAAAGACAGAGAAAGAGAAAAAACCCGGCGTCGACAAACACCAACGACACCTCGACCCCTCGCTTATATTGAAGCGGTAATCTTGGTACAATCGACGATTGATGCGGTAGAAGATGCCACATACAACTATGAATGGTTGTATGATAAGTCAATTATGAATCTCTCAAGAAAACTAAGGAATACTTTGAAATTTTTCAAAGAACCACAAGTAGAGAAATAAACTCACAATAATATTGATAATGCTGAAAATTGGTTGGTTAAACCATTACATCATGAAGCCTATTTATACTAAGCTTGAGAACAATCTAGAATCAAACAAACCCTAAAAACACCATTACATAAAATAAGGAACCTTGTTTTGGGAAAGGAAACAATTGGTGGAAAACACCATTACTTAAAATATGGAACCTTGTTTAAGGGAAGGGAACAATTGGTGAAAAACACTATTACTTAAAACATGGAACCTTGTTTTAGGAAATGGAACAATTGGTGGAAGACACCATTACCTAAAACATGGAACCCTATTTTGGAGAAGGAATCCCGCAATCCAAGAAAGTCAGTTTTCAGCAACAGTGAAGTTTATCGCGGTGCTTTGGGTTCACTTGCTATCAATGTGTTTATGATCTTCGCGTACTTGTATCCCGTATCTACGTTCTCCATACTTGTTCCAACCTTGTTCAATAATACATGAATCATCCCGTTAAGTCCTTTTTTGAGGCGTTTAGCCCGAGTCCTCGTAATGGGTCCAAGTGGTATATGCAATGGATCCATTTGGGTTTCGTCATGGGCTTCTAAGCTAAGGATGTCCTCATCACCTTTCCTCGATCTCCTTTTATTACTTAGTCTCTTATTTTAATATATTGATGTGAGCCTAGGAATATTGGAATTAGGATCCTTGAAATGGATCTTGGCATGATTCCCATGATGGACATTATTTCGATTGTAAAGTGATTATCCGATCATTATAAATGTAAATTTGGGTCTTAAAATGATATCGAGGGTTCCATCCCGAGAAAAATCAGATTTAAAGCCCCGTAATAGTCAAAATTGCGATTGCAGGCGTCAGGGTTATCGAGATGGCTTTCATGCGTAGAGATTGCCCGACCATATTTTTATGCTTAGTTTTTTCCATTTATCATCAAAAAGCGACTTTTCAATAAAACGATAAAGACCTTTTAAAATCAAATCATGTTGGGTAGTAAGACGACCATGGAATAAAATTGAATGTAACAAAGAATCTCGATTCCTATTTGATGAAGGGTTTGAAAAGCCGTGTTTTCCAAAACGGCACCCAAAAAACGGTTTCTATCAAAATCATAAACTAAAACGAACATTTTCTTTAAATCAAATCCCTCGTGCATAGGTTCAAACAGGCTTTAAGTTACTTTCAAAATAACGCACTTCTCACGATTTCGATCCAAAGCTAGATAGTGATTTCCTTTAAAATAACACACACACATACACACACACACACACTTCACACTTAGGAAAACATCAAGATGCGGTAACCGTGTTTTCACGAAAGTCGGGGGGGTGCCTAACACCTTCCCAATGCTCAAGCAACCCCCCAAACTCTATGAATCTCTGTTTCGAGACCAATTTTATGGAGTCACATATTGGGCCATATTGCGAAAATCCTAAAAATCTGAATGAGTTGGTACATCTATTTAAATCTTTACTAACTGGTGGCTCTGTCTAATTGGCCCATCATTAAAATCAACCTTTCAAAACCCCATTGGCATTTATGTCGGCCCTTTTTCCTAAAACTCACCCTTTAAGCAGAGTTAATAAATCAAAATCTTAAAAAGGGTAGAAAAGCAAAAATCAGGAAAATTAGGATTCTCGGCGTCGACAGCTGGCGACTTTGTTGGGGAAATTAGAGGGCTTAAGCCGCGTACAATCTTATTGTTTTACTTTCTTATCTGTGGGTGGTGTGAATAATTCGAATGTATGTGTGATGAATGCCTTATATTTTCGAATGCTTTTTTTTAGTGCTTCGCACAATGTCATCATATGCATGCGGTGAGACACGATGAATGTATGTGAATGTATGTTATGTGATTCCTCCTTTAGGAGGCGAACCCGTCAGTTGTTGATTATTGGACTCAAGGAGGCGTTCCCCCGCGAGGCTCAGGAAAGGCGCCACTCAGATCCGTTCCAATTGAAAGATCGAATTCATTCCCATCGAGTAGGTTACGAAGATCTAGGGACCTTTATGCCGAAAAGCCTGTAAAAGTAACCCCAGTGTAGGTCAGCCACAGATAAACCCAACGTTACGGGTAGTCTCTTCATGCCCTATTACTCCTTATAAATATATAAAATGTCATTCCATCTTAAATTGATCACCATCTTCTTATACTATCATAAAACCACTAATCGTTGTTTTGCAGGAAAAGATTAAAAAACCCATAACACAAAACATATTGCATTAGCATGCATCCAAACTTACCGATTCTCAAGACTAAACTACGTCATGTTGCTTGTGTAGATTGGTCCTCGAACCCGACTCTGAGCTCGTAAGATCCGAACACCACCTATCAAAATGGCTGAAGGTTCCGCGCCAGATTCTATCCCCGTTTATCGAGAAGTGTTCGAAAGTTTTAAAAAGCAAATCGATGAGATTACTAGCCTACAAAGAGAGCAGTGTAAGGAGATTAGAGAGTAACCCGAATCCTTCGATCAAGTAGGCGGATAAAAGGCGACTGACACACAGATTCAGGTCTCTATATTCTAATTCGGTAGCAAGAGTAACAAGGGTTCTACAAATCAGGCGAAAGAAATAATCAATGTCCAGGATGACAAGGAAGATGCAGGGATCAAAATGAAAGTGAAACAAATGAAAGATGTCATAAGGTTCATAAAAGGGATAGGAAATTATGGGAGTGTTCAATTGTGATATCCCGGATATTCATAAGACTTTTAAATAAGGTCTTGAATAATTAAATAAAGGTTAGAGTTTAAAACCTAGATTGGGAGTAAAAAAATGATTAAATATTTTAATCTAATTTATGTGTTAGGGAGAACAGATATAGTTGAGAGACTTTTGTGCAAAAGACTCTAAGAAGGTTATGAAGAGAGATTAGAAGATCAGTCATTAAACTTAGAGGATAAAAATGTTGAAAAGTAAGAAATGAGAAAATGAAGAAAGAAATAAGTAGATGGTGGTATATGAAGTCTTATAAAAAGAAGAATGTTATAATATAATGCTTTAAAAGAATTTAAATTATTCAATAATGGGTAAACATGTTATAATGAAAAAGGAGGTAAGAGATAATTGTAAGAAACGAGAGATAAAGTGGTAAAGGTATGAAAGGTTATGGAAGGATGTATTATGTCAGATTAATGAAAACAAAAGAGTGTTATAAATAAAATTTACGTACAAGGATAAGAGATATGATGATGAAGATGATAATACCTGAAAATAAATAGGTAGTTATGAGTCGAAGCAAGTCAGATAAGAATTGGGCTAAGAATAGAATTATGTCCATGAATTGGATAAGGAAAGAGTATATGAAAGAGGTAGTAAGGTAATTCGATATAGTTATTCGATGAAAAAGATTATGCGAAAGTGGGAAGTTAACCCAATTATAATGTTACGATAATAGTGGTTTTGGAGAAAGAATCCTTAAAAAGAGAAAAAAACGTAATGACTAAGAGGATCATGTAAGGACGTGTTAACTGAAAGTAGTATGCACACAAGCCAATCATATTTGATATGATGTAGCATATACTTTGTAATCTTATTCATTTATTAATAAAAGAATTAATTCATTAAAGGCATTTTATTTTATCTACATGGTGCTGTTATTTTATATGTGATAAAACCATAGTTTTGAGCAATGCTTTTAGAATCATGATGATGATCATGCTAATAAGATCTAAATTCTTAAAAAGCTTAAAACTAAAATCGTTCCTAATCGTTAGATTACTAAAAAGGGGATTAGTGAATCCGGATAGATTAGTACATACTTTGCCTGCTCTTAGGAAGAAAATGATTGATCTCATAATCATTTGTGTGGTGACACTAAAACAAGTATGTTGGTACTTATTGGAGAATAAGTTCACTGAACGTGACTCGCTGAAGGAATACCTAATAGAGTTTTACTTGCCTGTGAATAGGAATTCCTTTAGTGATAGTGGTACAAGTGATCCTTGCACTTGAGATCATCATAGTATCTTGTGTATGATAAGTTATGCTTTGACATGTCCCTTAAGACCTTTAGAGTATATCAAAGGGTATGCTTGGGTGTAATAAGTTGTACATAAAGATAGGTGAATGGTCAACAAAAAATCTACCACTTCTAGTCAAAGGAGAGAATGTCATATGTGCTTCGATAAATGACAACTCAGTAGTCCTTGGCCAAGGCATAATGAAATTAGAAAGTAGTTTCTAATTTGCATTATTTAGAGTTGTGCATTTGAGAATCGAAATACATATAATTAAATAAAATAAGACTTGACATTAATTCCATGTCTTATATTTAATTGGGACCTTGTATGGTAGAAGGATCGAATTGTACGATTGTTTACCAAATATCGTACTAGCAAAAGCACACAAGTATATGTGGTTGATGAGTGTATTTTATATACATAAATTAGGTACTTTTGGTCTTGATAATTTGTAAGTCGTTAGCTATTTCATTTGGTTTTATGTATTTTTCCTTTATCGTTGAAAGTGTGATTTTGTATTGCTATTATATGTTTTTTATGCTCTTATGTGTTTTTACGTTGTTTTGTAGGAATTGAAATAAAAGCTCCTTGGATCAATGTTTAGAGTTGCCACTTTCGCGTTTTCAAGTTGAATTTGGCACAACAGCCGCTTGTTTCTCAATTTCAACCATGATCCAATCCGAATCTCTCAAAACGCAAAGCACTAAAGTTGTAGATATTCTCCTCGGCTTTCCGGAACATCTTGAATCATCCCAATTGAAGTTCACATGAGAGAGTTATGGTCATTTTACCATCCGATTTGACATGTATTTTACACAGCAGCTAATTCCAGGCCAATTTGAGCCTAGCTCCGGCCAGTTTCTCTTAGACCTCCAGTTATGAAAGTTGTAGAGCTACTTCTTAGCTTTTCGTAGCCTTTTGAATCGCCTAAATTTGAGTTTGAACGAAGAAGTTATGGTTATTTTCTCAATAGACGTCGAAACTGTTTCGGGCTACACAGGTGACTACGCCGGTGCGCGGGATTTGCAGGTATTTTTCGCGCCGGGAACCAAAATGGTCCCTGCCAGGGCAGGAATTCTTAGGCCAATTTTGGTGTCGGGGCGGGCTCGCCTGGAATTGTGCAGATTTTGTGATTTTGGTCCAATTTGGTGGGGTAAGCTATTTTTTGGCATCCAGGGACATATACATCTCGATAGAGCACGAAAATAGGAGTTCTAGGGTTAGAGAAGCAACTTCTAGGGAGAGGAAGGCTACACAATACAGCAAATTAGAGAGCCAAAGTGCTAAAATCAAGTTACATCAAGCAAAAGGCCAAGGAGCAAAAGCATTAAGGATTTCAATACCATGGAGGAGAAGCTAGAGTTCATCACCTATCCATCAAATATCATATGAAAATCTACAAAAGTGGTTTTATCTCTAGTTTCCCTTCTATTTTGTAATCCAACATGATGTATAAATTGATTATGATGTTATTTGTAGCTACCATGAACTAGAACTCATATTCTAAGATTTCAATAGAACCCAACTCCTAGTTTGAATTGAATGCTCTCGCTTTGATATTACTTTAATCATGTGTGAATTGGTTATCATAATTTGTGTTTCATATATTAATTACCTAGCTAGTAATTACCTTGGGAACCTATATGAAATTGAGAAATGGATTATAGTGTTAAGACCTTGTTATGATATCATGCGAAAGTTAGAGATTCTTGTGGCTAATCTATAAGATTATGTGGCGTGTGTCTTGTTCATTATCCTCAAGAATAGATAATTTGATAGTATTTAGGATAGAGATATACCTAAATACCGTATGTAGACACCCAAATTTTGCGTTCCCTGTACTAACCATGACAGGAGGGCAAAATCGTCAATTGAACCGGCTTGCGGGAGCGAAGGAATGGGCACAAGTGCGAGCGCCCGACACCACCGCAATGTTTGGCGACCAAAGCTGACGTGACAATAAGGCCATTCGAAACGGGCATCCCCGAATGAGGTGGCACGTTTCCCGGAAATTCCCGGACTACAGAATACGAGCGTGTCAGCAAAAACCGACGTTACGGCACAAAAATCGAGGCGTGGCATGAAAAACGAGAAAGTCAAACCGTCCAGCCGCGGATTGATCTGCGGCCAAATAGTGCGCCTTTTGAAAACACGGAACTCGAAACACGGAACTCGAAACCAGGCGAGTGGAGGGCAGGCGGCCAGCCAGCCGCAGATTGATCTGCGGATGGCTTTGGCCAGCCTATTTCAGCTCATTTTCGCTCAGCATACAGAGAGTTGAAGGGTTTTGGAAGAAGAAAGGATTCAGCAGCAGCCAAGCACGGAAATAGAGGAAAGAATAGCCAATTTTGCAACAAAAATAGGAAGGGAAGAGAGAAAAAAGAGAGGAATTTTATTCTTTTTATTTTGATTGTATCAAATACACTCCTTATCCTATTCAAATACACAAGTTCACCTCCATTTGAGACCAATTGCAAGGTGAAAATTTCTACTTGTTCTAACAATTCATATCATATTGATTGGGTAAATTAGATGTAACTTTCATGTATCTTGTTGAACAATCATGGATTAGGGATTATTAGTGAGGGTTCCATCGGAACAAAATTCTTCCTAATAACCCGAGGATATCCAATTGATGAAATTTCTAGTTCGTTTATGGTGATTCATTGGGTGTAATTTATTTAGATTGTCATTTTTGGATATCATGGTGTATTAGATAAATCCGGGTTGGTTAGTTATGTAGTATTCATTTTGTGGGCATGTAGTAATATCGTGTGAGCCTAGGAATGCGACCCCGTGGTCCAAATCCGATGATGGACGTTTTGATGTATGTGATAGATTCAAGATGCTTGTTTTGAAACATGTAACCGTTGGGCCTTAAAGCGACGCTAAGGCGAGAATCGGGTTTAAGGCCCCGTAGTAGTGGAACATGTGATTGTTGGCGTTTGGGGATGTTTTGATGGCTTACATGCCCATGAATAGCCCCGACGCGTGTTTATGCTTGATTAGATTTTGTGACATAAAAATGATTTCAAGGATTAAACGATGAAAGTTTTTTTATTAAAATCAAACAAGCTAGACTATTAGAATCACGAGGTTAAAAAAAATCGGAAGTGTTAATAAATGTCGATTTCTACTAAACGAGAGGGCCGAAGGAAATCATTTTCAACCATCACAAAAATGGCTTTTATGAATGAACGAAATGTTTTATTACACGTTTGTGCATAGGGTTAAAGATATCCTAGAAATTGCCCATCATTTTATGAAAGCAATGTATAGATTTCGATTCCTATTTTGACAAAGGTTTAAAAGATTCTTGTTTTGCCAAAACAAACGCCCAATAAAATCTCATAGCTTTTGACAAATGAAATCCAACCTTTTGCACGAACAAAGGAGCTCTCTCGTATTAATGGAAACGACGTTCTAAAACATTCCCGAAATAAAACATGATTTTTCATAAAAGCCAAATGTTTTACCTCACCATAATATTCACATAAGCACACACACACACACACACGCACGTATACACATTTCATAAATCAAAGGATAGGACAGTATCAAGATTGCGGTAATCGTGTTTTCACGGAAGTCGGGGGGTGCCTAACACCTTCCCCTCGCTTAAGCAAGCCCCCGAACTCTATGAATCTCGGTTCGCAGACCAATTAATTCGGAGTCACATATGAGCCAGTGATTTATAAAAAACGAAAACTCGGATGAGTTGGTACATCCCTTTCAAATATACCAACTGGCGACTCTGGTTAATTGGCTCATCATAAAAACGATCTTTCAAAATCCCGTCGACATTAATGCCGACCTTTTCCAAAAATCATTTAATCAAGAGGCCAAAATTGGAAAAGACTAAAAAAGACACATGAAGAAAAACCCGGCGTCGACAGCTGGCGACTCTGCTGAGGACCATTAGAGGGCTTAAGCCGCGTTCAAATCTTGATGCTATCCTATCCTTTTAAAATTCATAAAATGTGTGTATGTGCGACATTTTGATTTTTTACTTTTGTTGTGTGAATGTGTGTTTTTGACCAATAAATGAATGATTGAATGGAATTGCTTTACTCTTAAGTAATCATTTACATGCGGTGAGGACGATGAATGTGAATGTATGTTGAGAGAGTACCTCCTCCTGAGGCGAACCTGTCGGTTGCTTATTACTGGACTCGAAGGGGCTGCTCCCCGGAGATGGCTCAGGAAACGCACCACCCAAATCCGCTCCAATCGAAAGGGCTCAGACGAGTAGATTGCGAAGATTTGGAGACCTTCATGCCGAAAAGCCCGTGAGAGTAACCCTAGGATAGGTCAGCCTCATATTAACCCTAAGCAGGAAAAGTCTCTTCATGCCTTTTTACATTTCACTCGTAAATATCATGATCCCATTCATATATGCCTCCTTTTTTTCAAGAGAAATTACTAACCTCTATGTTTTACAGGGAACAGCTGGGGAGCTTAATAAAGCCATGTTTAGCATTTGTCATTGCATTAGAGGACTACTAACTTTCTGTTTTACAGGGAAAGATTAAAAAACCCCAAAACACAAAAGTTACAGCTTCAGCATGCATCCACATTTTTTACTCCCCAGGACTAAATTTCGAACCTTGGTTTATGTAGGATTGCTCCTCAAACCCGTTCGCAGTTTAAAAGGGCCCAAAACTCTATATCTGAAATGGCTGATATTCCATCTACCAATTCCGGTTCCATATCCAGGGAGGAATTTGATGACTTTAAGAAGCAGATGTTAGAAATGGCCATAATGCTAAAGGAGCAGTTGATGCCCAGGCAGGAACCACCTAAGGAGGATCCACCTCAGCTTAAGGGCGAGCCAGTCGTCCCAAAGGCCATTCCCATACCAAAAAAAACAGTGATTACTATCCCGGAAGAGGGAGATACAGATGACCTGCGGAAAAAAATGAGACAAATGGAGGAAACCATCCAATCTATGAAGGGCATAGGGTCCCTGGGCAGGGTTAACTATTCAGATTTATGTGTCTTCCCCGGAGCCAGATACCCGGAGAAATTTAAAATCCCCGAGTTTGAAAAATACAATGGGAAGGGGGACCCCTACACACACTTGAAAATATACATTGGAGAACTCTCGGGTCTTATGCCGAGGACGAAGGGTTGAGAATGCAGCTGTTCCAGAAAAGCTTAACGGGGGAGGCAAGAATCTGGTATGCCCGCCTTGACAACGCCCGAATCCACAACTGGGAGGAATTGGCCCACACCTTCTTAAACCAATACAGTTTTCAGGCCCAGATGGCCCCTGACAGGTACCAAATGACAAAAGTTAAGAAGCAACCTAGGGAATCCTTCAGGGAATATGCACAACGATGGAGGGGCATGGCCGCACAGGTGAACCCCCCGATGACCGAATCAGAGATGGTGATGACCTTTGTAGACATTCAAGAGGCACCGTATTATGAACGAGTCATCTCGGGGATTGGAAGACCCTTTGCTGAAATGATTAAACATGGAGAGATGGTAGATATGGGGTTGAAATCGGGTAAAATCCGGGATTTTACTGCTTTAGAAACGGCTGCAGAGCAAATACAAAATGGAAATTATGGCAGCACTTCCCGGAGGGTCCAAAAGAAGAAGGAAGATGATGTTTCCCTCATCCTGCAGGGGTCATCCAGAAAAATAGAAAGCCATCTTCCGGTACAGGTGCAGAGGGTAGGGCCATCCCGACAGCCCAACTTCACAGATCAAAGGGCAGAGGGACGAAGGAGATATGAGGCCTCGCAAAATCGAGTATTCACCCCGCTCGGGGAGCCGCTTGAACTAGTATTAGCGGTATTAGTTGCCCAAAAGAAGATAGTTGGTTTGGCACCCCCGAGTGACCCAAAGGGTAGAAGGTTTGACCCGAGCAAGCGATGTGCATACCACTCCAGTTCCCCTAGCCATGATACACAGGACTGTTGGACGTTGAAGCATCGAATCCAAAACCTGATTGACAGTGGGGAAATTGTGGTGGAACAGCCAGACTCCCCGAATGTTAAGGCAAATCCCCTGCCAAGACATGATGGGGGGGGTCAATGCGACGGAGGCGAGTGAAGCTGGGGGGCCGCCAAGGTTGAACTATGTGCAAAAAATTGAGGAAATGATCAACGTGATACATGATCATGGGAGTGCACAGGGAACGCCCATCAGGTTGATAGGGGTAAGTACGAATAGCACGGAGGGACCTGTCAAGTTGACGGCTCCGAGGCCCATCATCCTTGCGGCAAGACCGTAAATCCCTATCAGTAGTCTAAAGACTGTACCCTGGAATTATGGGGGAATGCCAGAGGAAGCGGCCAGTTGTGCTTCTGTGACGACAAAGGGGAACCCCTTATATCTTCCCGGGCGAGTCCTTGAGAGCCAAAAGAGGAAAAATGAAGAGATTTCCGAGGAAAGGGCCATAGAATTCTTGAAAAGGATGGATCACTTGGAAACAAGGGGGATCCAGATTTTAAATGAGGAGTCAACCCTAACATCAGTCATGGACTTGGTGTTGTCATCCAGTGAGCATTGAAAAACCCTGACGAAGGTTCTGGAGGAGGCATACGTGCCCAAGGAAATTAGTGAGGAGGGTTTCGGCCAGCTGGTGGGCCACCTATTGGAGAGCGATGTAATATCCTTTACGGATGAGGACATACCCAAGGAGGGAAGGGGACACCGGAAACCGCTACATATTGCGGTAATCTCCTCGGGTTATATCATGAACGGGGTGCTGATTGATGGAGGGTCGGCACTGAATATCTGTCCCCTCAGTACATTGCAGAAGATGAATATCAATACCAAGCGCCTACGGGCCAGTCATGTGGTGGTGCGAGCTTTCGATGGTTCCCGGAGGGATACAATTGGAGAAATTGAATTACCGGTGGAGATAGGACCTTATACTTTTGACATCTCTTTCCAAGTCCTTGACATCGCGGCCAGTTATAACCTATTATTGGGGAGGTCGTGGATACACATGGCCGGGGCAGTTCCTTCCACGCTCCACCAACAAATCAAGCTAATCATCGATGGGAATCTGGTAACAATCTCGGCCGAATGTGATGACCCTTCTCCTCCCAGGAGTGGCCTACCAGTGATCAATGTGGATGAGTCGGCGGCACCTGCCAGCTTTCAAGCATTGGAGATTAGCACTCCCCACTATAGATGCCTGGGAGCTCCAGCTGTGAAACCTAGGGTCTCTCCAGAACTTACCTTTGTGGCAAAGGAAATGATAAAAATGAACTTCCAGCCTGGACAGGGGTTAGGAAGGAGCAGTCAAGGAATCACCGAGCCCATCCAACTACCACAGTAGATAGGCAAAGCAGGGTTGGGATATCGTGAAGGCGTAGCACGGAGACACCGTCAGGGTGCGGCTCCGATTCGGATGGCTGGCCTTCTGGTGACCAAGGTTAACAGTGAGCAGGGGATTAGCGAGCCCGTGATTGAGGCTGGGGATGACGAATTAACCCCCGTGAGTGATAGGTTGGCCAAAAGGGAAAGTTTCCTGCAGGAGGTCGCGAAAGAGTTTGAAACCAAGTGCTATATCCCCGGACAATCAACAAGCAGTAGGGAGGGGACGAATATTATCACACCACCGGGAGCCCAACAAGTTGTGCCTGTCATCGATTGGGCAGGGCTGATTATTCCTGGAGAAGATAGGAAGGAGGACTCAGGCGACGTATCCGTAATCATCGGGGAAGTGCCCGATGTGAAGCCCCCTTTTATCCAGCGCATTTCATCTGACCTGACCGTCGACAACTGGACCGTGAAACCAGTAATATCCAAACAAGGGTAAAACCCGACGTCAGGGTGGTAGACCCCAGAGGATGGGGGAATGAAGAAGTTTATTTTTGTTGTTGTTTTATTTTTGCATATTTATGTCGTTTCTTCGTGTTATTTGAAAATGCGATCGTCGTGGAAAATGATTTATATATGACAAGTATTTTGTTTCATGTCAGGTGTACCAATTTGAGTAATCCTTGCCTAACAAACGATCTTTCAAATTTGAATGATGATTATGATTTTGACATTGAGCTGGATTTCGATTTAATGGGCATTGAACATGACGAGACAGATTACGACGACGCGCCTGACGAGATCAAAGGATGGGTCGAGGATAAACCCAAACCCAACTTGGACCAAACCGTCACCATTGATATTGGAACCCCTGACAAGCCAAAAGAACTCAAGATAGGGACGGACCTTACCCCAGCCAAAAGGCTGAAATGACTGAGTTGCTAAAACAATATGAGGATGTCTTCGCCTGGTCTCATGAGGATATGATCGGATTGTCCACCGACATTGTGGTACACCGATTACCCATCAAGGAGGGTTTCAGGCCTGTCAAGCAAAAATTAAGAAAGTTGAAACCGGAGTTGAGCTTAAAAGTAAAGGAAGAGATCATCAAGCAGTTCAGGGCGGGAATCATTATGGTGTCCACTTACCCGGAATGGCTGTCCAATGTAGTCCCAGTGGCTAAGCCTGGAGGAGAGGTGAGGGTATGTGTAGACTACAGAGATCTAAACAAGGCCAGTCTCAAGGATAACTTCCCGGTGCCTTTCATACACATCCTGGTAGATAACACAGCCCAGTACAAAATGTACTCTTTTGTGGATTGCTTCGCGGGATATCATCAGATAATGGTGGCGGAAGAAGATCGGAAAAAGACCGCATTCATCACCCCCTGGGCACTTTCTTCTATAGACGATTGGCTTTTGGTCTCACGAATGCGGGGGCTACTTATCAGAGAGCCATGATGGCCCTGTTCCACGATATGATGCATAAGGAGATAGAAGTCTACATGGATGACATTATTGTGAAATCGAAGGTAGAATCCGATCATATAACCCATCTCAAAAAGCTATTCGATCGGCTCAGAAAGTATAATTTGAAACTCAATCCGGCCAAGTGTGCTTTCGGAGTGCAGTCAGGTAAGCTCTTGGGATTCCTGGTTAGTGATCGGGGCATTGAGTTGGATCCAGCAAAGATTAAGGCCATTGTGGATATGTCGGCGCCTCACACAGAGAAGGAGATAAGAGGATTCCTCGGGAGGATAAACTTCATCAGCCGTTTTATATCCCACTTGACGACTACATGTGAGCCTATTTTCAAACTGTTAAGAAAGGGGGCTTCCCAAGAATGGAATGAGCAATGTCAGAGGGCTTTTCAGACCATTAAGAAGCAGCTGACAGAGGCACCAGTGCTGGTACCCCCGAAGGATGGGATCCCTCTGTTTATGTATATATCGGTCAATGCCATCGCGATGGGATGTATGCTAGGACAGAAAAATGAGGCGGGTAAAGAGCAGGCCATCTATTACCTCAGCAAAAGATTTAGCCAATGTAAGCAGAATTACACTCCCATCGAGAAGACCTGTTGTGCTCTAGCCTGGGCTGCAGGGAGATTACAGCACTACCTCCATGGGCATACGACGTACCTGATATCAAGAATGGATCCCCTGAAATATATTTTTGAAAGGCCCATGCTGAATTGTGGATTGTCAAGATGGCAGTTAATCTTACAACAGTTCGACATGGTGTACGTAACTCAGAAGGCCATGAAAGGACAGGGAATTGCAGATCAGTTGGCAGAAACCCCGTCAAGAGGGATGGAGCCGTTAGAAACTCCTCTTCCGGGCGAAGACATATTTTGGGTATCACACGAGAAATGTGAGGACGAGGGACAGTTCTGGAAGCTGTATTTTGATGGTGCCATGAATGCCGAGGGGGCAGGAGCCGGAGCGGTCCTGGTCTCTATCACCGGAGAACAATACCCCGTGGCCACTAAACTGCATTTCAGCAATTCGAACAACACCGCTGAATACGAGGGATGTATCTTGGGACTCCGCTTGGCCCGCGACATGGGAGTGAAGAGACTAGCGGTGTTCGGGGATTCAGAATTGGTAATCAGACAGGCAATCGGGGTATACAACACTAAAGAGCTTCGGTTACTTCCATACCATCGTTGTGTTACCTAGCTGATGCAAGAGTTCGAAGATATCGCTTTTCGCCATATTCCCCGGGGACGGAATGACTTTGCCGATGCATTGGCAACTCTGGCTTCCTTAATCCACGTAATCAGGAGCAGGGACAGTCCACAGATCGAGATAGCCGTACAGAATGCCCCGGCATATGAGGAACATGTGGCAGTGTTATCAGACGAGGTGGTGTTGACAAGGAAGCCTTGGTATCATGACATAAGGGAATATCTGAGAGATAGATCCATTCCCGACCAGGCGAGTCGAACTGAGAGGATGAGAATTCAAAAGATGGCGATGAAATTTTACCTGAGTGGGGATTCACTCTACAAGAGGGATGCTGGTTTGGGACTGTTGCAATGCGTAGATGAGACGCAGGCCCAAAAGATTATGAATGAAATCCATGGCGGAGTGTGTGGGCCACACATGAGTGGACCAATGCTGGCCAAAAAGATCTTGAGAACGGGGCATTATTGGTTAACACTGAAAGCCGATTGCGATGATCATGTCAAACGGTGTTATCAATGCCAGGCGCACGACAATGTGATCCATACACCTCCCAATGAACTGCACTGTATGACCTCCCCTTGGCCATTCTCAATGTGGGGAATGGATGTAATCGGACCAATAGAACCCAAAGCAAGCAACGGACACCGATTCATTTTCGTTATGATCGATTACTTCACCAAATGGGTAGAAGCAGCTTCTTTCCCCAAAGTAACTCAGGAGATCATCGTCGGTTTCATCAGGGATAATGTCATTTGTCGATACGGGCAACCTGAGGTTTTGGTCTCCGACAATGCCAAGAATTTAAACAATGCCCTCATGAAGGGACTGTGTGACCAGTTCAAGATCAAGCACCTCAATTCCGTCATTTACCGTCCTAAGATGAATGGGGCAGTGGAGGCTGCAAATAAGAACATCAAGAAGATCATGGAAAAAATGTCTGCTAATCATCGGGGATGGCCGGATCTGTTACCCCTCACCCTGCTGGCATACCGAACATCAACGCGTACTTCTACAGGGGCAACCCCTTACGCTTTGGTGTATGGGATGGAGGCCGTTCTGCCAGTTGAGATCGAAATGGCGTCCCTCAGAATGGTGATCGATGCTCAGATAAGCGAGGAGGATTGGATGCAAAGTCGATACGACCAATTGGCCCTAATTAATGAAAGAAGGGTGGCTGCTGTTTGGCACGGTCAGTTATATCAACAAAGGATCTCTCGATCATATGACAAAAGGATAAGACCTCGGAAGTTCAAAGAAAATGAATTGGTGCTGAAAAGAGTCATGCCTTGTCAAGACGAAGCCAAGGGGAAGTTCGCCCCGAACTGGGAAGGGCCGTTTGTGATTAAGAAAGTGTTATCCGGAGGTGCCCTCATATTGCAAGAAATGGATGGTGAGGTATTTCCACAACCCCTCAATTCTGACTCGGTGAAGCGGTTTTACGCTTGAATCATCAGTTTCCTTTTTCCTTTGAGAGCGAACTACGTAGGACCTGATCTCCCAACTTGTGGGGGTACGTAGGCAGCCATCATGGCGCGGTCCGATTCCTTAAAAAATAATCCTTTCCCTAACCAAAACCAAGTTTCGATAACCAGATAAAACCTTCCTACACCCTCAAAACCTTCCCGAAACCAGCTGCCTAACCAGCTTCATCCCAAAGGACATAACCCTGATCCAACCAAACAGTTATCCAAAATCTGAGATTCAATCCGATGAAATCAAAAGGTGTGCGGCAATATCTGTCAAATCTCCATCAAGACTTGAGAAGAGAAAGAAGGCGAAATGTCAAAATCGTGGTCAACTGGATAAAATGAGGATCCAACGAAAAGCAATGATACGACAAAAGGGGAAAATGACTAAATTTAAATGCATGTCTATATATATAAGTCATTTTATTACAAGATTTCTCTTTCGATAACCGATGAAACTAATATAGTCTATGCAGGAAATAAAATAATCTACAAATCTGAAACTAGCTGAAGCAGGATGGACAAGGTGGTGGATAGATCTGAAGCATTAGCATCTCCTGCAATCTGATGCCCCATCATATCAATACGATCCAGTAAAGCAGTGGCTCGGCTGACAGTCCCAAAATGAGCATCTACAATTGCCCTGGTCTGAAATACAATGGTCTCTCTGTCAGCAATGGCAGCGTATCTAGCCCGAATGGCATCATCTCTCTCGACAAGAGCAGCATCCCTCTCGGCCTCAGCGGTAATCAAGGTCAGGCGGAGTCGGGTATCCTCAGTAACCCGACTTGGGGCAGAATCAGCTGAGATGGAGTGGTCTGTGGTATCCTCTGGGAAAATCACTCCAGAGTCATCAAAGGCCCCAATCTGACTCAAACCAACCGGATCCGAGTCTCCGCGCAACCATTGCACGTAAGCAAATGTCTGGATGTGGCAACTCTCACTATGTTCGGCAAAGATCCTGCGAGACCAAAGATCGTATACCCGCAGTAGATCCCTCCCTGTCCGGGATGATATAAGAAATCGGTAGGCGGCTGCACCCGCGAAAGGGTGTAAATCCTGTGTCTGATCAAACTGCCCCATAACCGCCAGGGGATGATAAGTTGTCACGCCCCTCAAGCCGGCAATGGGGATGAAATCCAGGTCGGGCACGTGAGTCAAGAAGCTCATAAAGGAGCAATAACCCGAAAAGCCCTATCCTATCCTGATCTAAATAAAATCAATCTCATCTATAAAAGCGGGATCCTCAAACTGATCCCCTAGGGTCGTCGAAGTCGGAGGACCGAAGTTCATGTCCGGAATGTAGGGCTACGCTGTGGCATCAGACGAGCTTGGGCCCGCATCATAACCCGCACCGTCAGGATCGTAGGCATAAGCATCCTCTGGAGTCCGGCCCAACACCCGAAGATATAGGGACAGCTGGTCTACCTGACGGGTCAGAGTGGCGATCTGCTCAGCATGAGTAGGGCTCCGAATGCAAGCTGCCCAGTCCGTCATCATCACTGAACCGGGAACCATATCCCCGAGGAAGAATGTGGCCCGGGTCTGAGGACTGATGGTGCGGGGCACCCACCAAGTACGGAAGGCATCACTCGTACTGGGACCCGTAGATAGCATCCGGCCGTCCTCCCCTACAAGCATGATCTCTGAAGGCTGAGAATCCAGCGGCCAAGAGGTAGTGAAAGGAAGGGAATGCGGGATGCGGATCTCTCCAGTAACGCATCTGAATGCGCGCTCCCCTAGGTACATCACCCATCCCCTAACACTCTGCAAAGTGAGGCGACGGGTGGAAAGTGCGAACTCCGGGCTGGTAGGATACCCATCTGTGAACCCCACATCCAGATGCTCGGAAAGATAAGGCCTCCAGACGACCCTTGCAGCAGTGATCAGCTCCAGCTGAATGCGACAATGGGCAAAGCTGCCAGACACTGGGACCTCCTCCAGGGTGCTGTGGTGCCATCGCCGACCCCGAGGATAGGTGTCCAAGCCGAGGGTAGTGACGGGCCTCAGACAAGGAAGACGCTCGTAGGCCTAGAACTGTTAAACAGAACAAGGCAGAGCATGAGTAACCAACAAAAGCAGAAAAGAGAAATGAAATAACGGGAAATACAATAAGAAAAAGAAAAAAAAAACCTCACCAGCAGGAGGTGATAGAATCCGAGCCAAGGATCTGTCTGGCCCTCCGAGCATAGACGCATACCGTGGAGGAAATAGGCAAAGGTGAATGACCCCTAATCATAGTCACTAATACGGTCCACGTCTCTGACGGCTCCTACGACGCTGAAATGAATGGTGGAGGAGTTGTTCCCTAGGAAACAACCCCTCATAATGGTCAGGAACAAGCGTCGTAGCAGAATGTCCCGGGTGCCCTGATCCGCTGGAATAGGCAGTGCATACAGACCCCCGACAGCATCGACAGCCAAAGCACCGGACCGAATACTACGGGCCTTAAAGACCCGGTCCTCAGCGGCGAAGCCCAGTAAAGCTCGGACCTCTACTGGAGTGATGTCAAGATCCAGAGGGACCCGGGACCCGGTAAACTCTATGCCGGTAATATACCTCCAATCCCAGGGGGTCAGCACAACCTCGCAGTCAAGAAGGTGAAGAGACTGCGTCTGGTGGAACCAGCGCTCAGATAAGGCCCTCATGTAACCCCAGGGGCACTGGCGGGGAATGATGGTGAAGAAGTGACGAAAGCCCCAGGAGTCCACCACCGCCCGGTACTCGCTGTGCAGAGCTGTATAGAGGGAATATATGTTGAACCAGTTACCCCTCGGCTAAGTAAACTCGGGCACCTGGGACAATCACCAATGGGTCAGTCCAGATAAAAGGAGAATTGAGAAATTGAGAATGAAATAAGAATGGAATTGAATATACCTCATTAGCTACAATAGATGCCGAGGGGTGACGACTGAGATCCCGACCCAAAAGATTGGGTATCTGCACAGGGGCGCCAGAAGGAGCCTGATGAGGAGATGGAGCCGGTATGCTGGAGGATGGCCCCTCTGCCGCGACCTCCGGAGGAACAGCCTCCTCAACGTCTGGATGATCGGGACGGATGACAGCCTCCGCCAAGCGGCGAGCCTGACGGGTCCGAGGAGGAACAGGGGCAGGTGCAGCCCTACGACGGCGAACACCCGAGGTCCGTGACGCAGAAGAGCTACTAGGAGCATCGGGATCCATAGCTGGAACAGAATAGGCAAGGAGGAAGGTAAGTTCCCTTTTGGAATTATATCACGAATATTCTAAATTCCTACCCTCATCATATAATTAGTGCAGCATGATGCATGTTAAAAAAAAAAAATATCGGCAGAGTTCCGTTTGTAAAATGGACATCCCAGGCATAAGCCAAACATATTTTTCATTAATCCAAGCCACAACAGATCAAAATTGCATTCATATGTGTAATTACAGCATGTAAAGGACCATAGTGCATGATTTTCTTTCAAAAAGGGAAAAACAGATATGTGGGACCGCATCATGAGCATAAAATAGGACTCACACAGTTGATACATAGCATGTATATACAATAATACATAGCATAGCATTGTAAAGCATACATTTCTATCTCTAACATGTAAATAGCCAAATGTATAGCAAAACATTGACGAAATTGAAAAGTGAACGGTCAGAGTGTTACCTGTAGCGCGTAGATCGATCCTACCGGAGCGGTTTTTGCAGAAAGGTTGGAAAACTCGGTAAAAGGGCGTGCAAAGGTTTGAAAATCGCGTGGGGGTACGAATGAAAGGGACAGATCTGGGAAGCGGCTTGCCGCACTTATGCCTGATCTTGGCCGCAGATCAATTTGCGGCTGGCCGCAGATCCATCTGCGGCTGGGCCCAGTGCTCCCCCATTGGTCCATTGCAAGCTTAAAGCCCATTTGACTCATAGTGTGATAATAAAATACGAGATTTGGATGAATCGGGTGTCGAACACGACTTCTCGACTCAACCAAAGTGACCGAATAGGAGGCCCAGCACTCGCAGACAATCGACCGACGACGATAACCGGCGATTACGAGATGGATGTCCGGCGACGATAACCGGCGATTACGAGATGGATGTCTGGCGACAAAAACCGGCTCCGACAAGACAACCAACCGGCGACGATAACCGGGGGTTACGAGATGGGTGACCGGCGACGATACCCGGCCCCGATAAGACAATCGACCGGCGACGATAACCGGCGATTACGAGATGGATGTCCGGCGACGAAAACCGGCTCCGACAAGATAAACCAACCGGCGACGATAACCGGGGGTTACGAGATGGGTGACCGGCGACGATACCCGGCCCCGACGAGACAATCGACCGGCGACGATAACCGGCGATTACGAGGTGGATGTCCGGCGACGAAAACTGGCTCCGACAAGATAACCAACCAGCGACGATAACCGGGGGTTACGAGATGGGTGACCGGCGACGATACCCGGTCCCGACGAGACAATCGACCGGCGACGATAACCGACGATTACGAGATGGATGTCCGGCGACGAAAACCGGCTCCGACAAGATAACCAACCGGCGACGATAACCGGGGGTTACGAGATGGGTGACCGGCGACGATACCCGGTCCCGACGAGACAATCGACCGGCGACGATAACCGGCGATTACGAGATGGATGTCCGGCGACGAAAATCGGCTTCGACAAGATAACCAACCGGCGACGATAACCGGGGGTTACGAGATGGGTGACCGGCGACGATACCCGGCCCCGACGAGACAATCGACCGGTGACGATAACCGGCGATTACGAGATGGATGTCCGGCGATGAAAACTGGCTCCGACAAGATAACTAACCAGCGACGATAACTGGGGGTTACGAGATGGGTGACCGGCGACGATACCCGGCCCCGACGAGACAATCGACCGGCGACGATAACCGGCGATTACGAGATGGATGTCCAGCGACGAAAACCGGCTCCGACAAGATAACCAACCGGCGACGATAACCGGGGGTTACGAGATGGGTGACCGGCAACGATACCCGGCCCCGACGAGACGATCATCGACCTCGACACCCTTTTCTGAATGTTTTACATCAATTGCATCTTGCGTTGCATCATAAATCATATGTGTTGCATCACGTATGCATTGTCATCCTTGTGCACTATCATTCATGCATCGAGTGTCTATTCTTTATCCTGTTCATTTCATTAAACATTCCATGAACATGATAAAGAGGGGCAGCTGTAGACACCCAAATTTTGCGTACCCTGTACTAACCATGACAGGAGGGCAAAATCGTCAATTGAACCGGCTTGCGGGAGCAAAGGAATGGGCACAAGTGCGAGCGCCCGACACCACCGTAATGTTTGGCGACCAAAGCTGACGTGACAATAAGGCAATTCGAAACAGGCATCCCCGAATGAGGTGGCACGTTTCCCGAAAATTCTCGGACTACAAAATACG
Organism: Aralia elata; assembly: GCA_034770075.1. NCBI lineage: Eukaryota > Viridiplantae > Streptophyta > Magnoliopsida > Apiales > Araliaceae > Aralia > Aralia elata. The sequence continues at coordinate 42,372,271 of CM068383.1, forward strand.
AGCCTGTCAGCGAAAACCGATGTTACGGCACAAAAATCGAGGCATGGCACGAAAAATAAGAAAGTCAAACCGTCCAGCCGCGGATAGATCTGCGGCCAAATAGTGCGCCTTTTGAAAACACAGAACTCGAAACACAGAACTCGAAACCAGGCGAGTGGAGGGCAGGCGGCCAGCCAGCCTATTTCAGCTCATTTTCGCTCAGCATACAGAGAGTTGAAGGGTTTTGGAAGAAGAAAGGATTCAGCAGCAGCCAAGCACGGAAATAGAGGAAAGAATAGCCAATTTTGCAACAAAAATAGGAAGGGAAGAGAGAAAAAAGAGAGGAATTTTATTCTTTTGATTTTGATTGTATCAAATACACTCCTTATCCTATTCAAATACACAAGTTCACCTCCATTTGAGACCAATTGCAAGGTGAAAATTTCTACTTGTTCTAACAATTCATCTCATATTGATTGGGTAAATTAGATGTAACTTTCATGTATCTTGTTGAACAATCATGGATTAGGGATTATTAGTGAGGGTTCCATCGGAACAAAATTCTTCCTAATAACCCGAGGATATCCAATTGATGAAATTTCTAGTTCGTTTATGGTGATTCATTGGGTGTAATTTATTTAGATTGTCATTTTCGGATATCATGGTGTATTAGATAAATCCGGGTTGGTTAGTTATGTAGTATACATTTTGTGGGCATGTAGTAATATCGTGTGAGCCTAGGAATGCGACCCCGTGGTCCAAATCCGATGATGGACGTTTTGATGTATGTGATAGATTCAAGATGCTTGTTTTGAAACATGTAACCGTTGGGCCTTAAAGCGACGCTAAGGCGAGAATCGGGTTTAAGGCCCCGTAGTAGTGGAACATGTGATTGTTGGCGTTCGGGGATGTTTTGATGGCTTACATGCCCATGAATAGCCCCGACGCGTGTTTATGCTTGATTAGATTTTGTGACATAAAAATGATTTCAAGGATTAAACGATGAAGGTTTTTTTATTAAAATCAAACAAGCTAGGCTATTAGAATCACAAGGTTAAAAAAAATCGGAAGTGTTAATAAATTTCGATTTCTACTAAACGAGAGGGCCGAAGGAAATCATTTTCAACCATCACAAAAATGGCTTTTATGAATGAACGAAATGTTTTATTAGACCTTTGTGCATAGGGTTAAAGATATCCTAGAAATTGCCCATCATTTTATGAAAGCAATGTATAGATTTCGATTCCTATTTTGACAAAGGTTTAAAACATTCTTGTTTTGCCAAAACAAATTCCTAATAAAATCTCATAGCTTTTGACAAATGAAATCCAACCTTTTGCACGAACAAAGGAGCTCTCTCGTATTAATGGAAACGGCGTTCTAAAACATTCCCGAAATAAAACATGATTTTTCATAAAAGCCAAATGTTTTACCTCACCATAATATTCACATAAGCACACACACACACACACACACACACACACACACACCCGCACGTATACACATTTCATAAATCAAAGGATAGGACAGTATCAAGATTGCGGTAACCGTGTTTTCACGGAAGTCGGGGGGTGCCTAACACCTTCCCCTCGCTTAAGCAAGCCCCCGAACTCTATGAATCTCGGTTCGCAGACCAATTAATTCGGAGTCACATATGAGCCAACGATTTATAAAAAACGAAAACTCGGATGAGTTGGTACATCCATTTCAAATATACCAACTGGCGACTCTGGTTAATTGGCTCATCATAAAAATGATCTTTCAAAATCCTGTCGACATTAATGCCGACCTTTTCCAAAAATCATTTAATCAAGAGGCCAAAATTGGAAAAGACTAAAAAAGACACATGAAGAAAAACCCGGCGTCGACACCGTATGCACCCAATTGAGAATCTTTCCTTAATGACTTCCTATACGAAAGTTAGTAATTAAAGGAGTAGTTAACGAGATTTTGTCGTGATCTTTGTCTTGTTAATTATTCTTGATATTGGTCTCTTGATAGTGTGTAGGATAGACATATACCTACATGCCGCATAAGGAAGATTCATAATTGACCATCGAGAGAGGCTTTTATGTAATTGTGATTTCTCGGATGATAATTCTTGTGATTTAACTAGTTGAAAAGAGAGAGTTAGGATATTTAAATGAAGTGTTGGGGGAAATTGTGATATTAGACTTGTTAATATTAGATTTTTATTATCTTAAATGCGTTCCGTATTTCCTTGATTATTGTTATCTTAGTTAATCCCAATCAACAAAAAGGCAAAAATTATTTGTTTAAATAAGATTGAAATGATAAAAAGTTAGTACTTGGAAAAGATTAGTAATAATTCCTCATGAGATCGATACTTTACTTACTCTTTATTTCTTGTTGACCGTGTATACTTGCGCGTAAATTGTCGTTATATAAATCGGACAACAATGGTCAACAAGTAATAAAGTGATAAGTAGAATTGTCGATCCCATGATGAATTAATTCTAGCATTTTCTCAAATACCAATTTTATATCAAGCCAATCTTATTTAAACGCATGAATTAATTAAAGTTAATAATTAAACTAAATATTAAAAATAAACAACTAAATAATAAAACATAACTAAATAAATAAATATATGAATTCAACTTCACCCTATGCTTCATTCAAATCTCATAACTTCCCATTTGATTATATGATCACGATGAATTGTTAACTAGGAATACGTAATTTCATTTATAAACCTCTTCCGATAGCAAATAAAAATACACACTCTAACTAACTTGCTATATTCCTATGCAAATTAAATTAGAATAGATTCATTAAGAATAAATTCCCGAACTGGTTACACATGGCGTATAGGTCTATTCCTATCCTATACACGAATCATGAATTTCATCACATGCAGAAAACACAAACACATGTCATTATATTCAGATCTAACCCTAGATTTCATGTCCCGAATTCATCTAAAATATCTCATTAATTGTTGGCCAGACAATTAATCAATATGCATAAAATATAATGAACCAATTCATATGGTGCCAATCACATAGAAAGAAAATCAATTTAAACTACACATGGGATTCCATTAAATACTTAAATAAAAACCTTGTTCATAGCAGATAAAATTATGATCAACAAAATATTCATCATTAATAAAAGACGAAGATAAATAATAGTTTAGAGAAGAAAAACTGCTCCCGCATGTCTTCTATCTCCAAGCTCCATCAATCCATAGCCTCTATATTTGATGATATTTTGCTTGCTCTTGAACTGGGAAGAGATTTAGCCTCACAGGGCGTTTCTTTGGCCTTTTTCTCCACCACTTTTACAATATCTAAATAAGACTATTTATAGGAGTTATTCCACCTAACTCTAATAGAATTACAATTACATTTATAACCCTAGATAGATTTGTATTGAAGTCAGCCTTGTAGTCTTTGTAACTCTTTAGGCTTGAATTGACAACTAGCTCTCTTTATTTAGAAAACCAACAGCAATTAAACCCTTCAACTTCAGCCGCACCATGCGCGCGGACATGAACTTCCCGAGCGCTGCGGCCCACATTAACGAGCGTCGCGGCCCATATGTCGCGCCGCGGCTCACAATAGCGAGCGCCGCGGCCCACACTTCCTGTCCGTTTATTTGCTTGTCTTCTTTGCTCGCCCAATTGCTGCAAATATTACGATTTTGCTACTTAACTCCTTTATTCCTAAAAAATAAATAAAAACAATAAAATAAATAAAGACTCTATAAAATAACATAAAATACTTAAAAACACACAAATTATTAAGCTTAAAAGTACTCAAATAATAGGTATAAAACTCACTCATCAAATACCCTAAAATTTAAATATTTGCTTGTCCTCAAGCAAAGCACACATAAAAACTATAAAAATAAAACTAACAACTAAATATACAACAAGCAATGAACCAATTTGAAATTAAACGTGGCCTCAAAGATTTCTTCAAATAATAACTCCTAGAAAATTTCAAAAATGTGCAAAGCATAAAATTTCAACATTTATTAGTCATTCTGAAAGTAGTATGCACACAAGCCAATCATATTTAATATGATATAGCATATACTTTGTAATCTTATTCATTTATTAATAAAGAATTGATTTATTAAAAGACATTTTACTTTATCTACATGGTGCTATTATATTAAATGTGATAAACTCATAGTTTTGAGCAATGCTTTTAGAATCCTGATGGTGATCATGCTAATGAGATCTAGATTCTAGATAGTTCACAAACTAAAATCGTTCCTAATCATTGGATTACTAAAAAGGGGATTAGTGAATCCAGATAGATTAGTACATACGTTGCTTGCTCTTAGGAAGAGAATGATTGATCTCATAATCAGTTGTGTGGAGACACTAAAACAAGTATGTAGGTGCTTATTTGAGAATAAGTTCACTGAACGTGGCTCGCTAAGGAATACCTAATGGAGTTTTACTCACCTGTTAATAGGAATTTCTCTAGTGATAATAGTACAAGTGATCCTTGGACTTGAGATCATCATAGTATCTTGTGTATGATGAGTTATACTTTGACATATCCCTTAAGACCTTTAGGGTATATCAAAGGGTATGATTGGGTATAATAAGTTGTGCATGGATATAATTGAATGATCAACAAAGAATCTATCACATCTAGTAAAAGATGTGAATATCCTGTGTGATTCGATAAATAACAACTCAGTAGTCCTTGGCCAAGGCAGAATGAAATTAGAAAGGAGTTTCTAATTTACATTATTTAGAGTTGTGCATTTGGGAATCGAAATATATTTAATTAAATAAAATAAGACGTGACAGTAAATCCATGTCTTATATTTAATTGGGACATTGTATGGTAGAAGGATTGAATTGTACGGTAACTATTCACTGAAAGGTTCTTTTGTGATTAATGTTGAAATCTATATTATCTAGAAAGTCATTGATCGCTAAGGGGGCTTACCCTTATTGTAGAATAAATGTTATTTATTTAAATAGTTTAATTTATTTATTTAAATAATATTAGAACTGATCTAATTGATTTATTCACAACCGTTTTAATATGGAGAACCTAAAGGGTCACACCACAAAAGGAAAATATTTGTTTAAGAAGTAAATGACATAATTGTAATAATAAGTTTAGTGTATTTAATTTAATCTATGGAGATAAAATTTAGTGTTTATTATTTAATATTTTAGAAATATTAAATATAAGTTAATAAGAGGAATCTTATTATTATTATTACTATTACTATTATTTCATTCCTAATAGGGATTGAAAATTAATTAATAGAAGTACTCTCTCATGAATTCCTAATTAGATTAGGAGTACAATTAATTAAAGGAGTTTAATTAGAATAAAAATCCTAATCCTAAATAATTTAGGAAAGGGTTTTCCTAAATCTATAAATAAGAGAAGTCTTATTATAGATTTGGGTTACACACTCTTGCATTAGATTGTGGAGGGTACTAATAATTTCTATAGAGATAGAAACTAGGGTTTTGCTAACACGATGGAGAAAAAACCAATTCAAATTGAATGGATTCAAAATAATGTTACAGCATCGATCGGGATTATAAATTTTCCCCCATCTTCTTAAACAACTATTATTCCTTGGTGGATCACCTCTAGAGGCCAAACACTTGGGTGGCTAACGTTGATCAAAGGAAGGAATCACACCGTTGAATTCAAGGAGAACGCGAAGGATTTTTGGAGTAAACTTGTACTCGAGGAAGCTTGTTTCTATGAGGGTATAATTCTAACTCTATATCTCTTTTGTTTATTCGATAATTGAACACAAGGAAAGATCATGGTGATTTAATTTTAAAATCCGTTTTCTCACACTTCCGCTCTATTTATGTAATTTAATTGCATGCTTGTGTTATATACAAACCTAACAGTGGTATCAGAGCTAATCCTTGTGTTAGTTATTGATTTTGGTGATTCCAAGTATGAATTGATATGCGATACGATCGGATTTTTGGGCTGAAAAAAAATTTTGATTCTGCGTCGCGGTCGCGCCGCTTCCAGTTCATTCTGGAGCGCGACCACGCCCTAATCCAGAAAATCGTTTCTGGGAGTGCAGCGTGGCCTCACCGCTTCTAGTTTATTTTGGAGCGCAGCCACGCCGGTCTGCAGATTTTGAAAAATTGTTTTTCCTTCAATTAAAATAAATAGTTTATTTAATTGATAAAAGTTTAAAATAAAGATGTTTATTTTATCTGAAATATGATTTTAGATTGCTAAAATTAAAGAAGTTTATTTTTGATTTGGTTTTTGATTAAAATAAAAGAGTTTATTTTGTTTCAAAACTAAATATTAGCAAACTTTTGCCCATTAATTGATATCAATGCATATATGGAATAGTTTTATTATTCATGAGATGAATGTTATTTATTGATCCCATGTGGAGATATGTATGATAATAAATAGGGATTGATTATGGACTATTGACCAATGTGTGATTGGATTTATTTTAGAGGATGCTTGAATGAATGGGTTTTTATAAATGGGGTCTGCGTACCTCATCTTCTCTAGTTTTTCTTGATGTAAATTCTATCTTCCTCCTATGTACTTCCCTTTGACTGCTGATCAAGGTTTCTATTATTGGAAATAGTTTATGTAATAGGATTAGTTAAAATTATTTTGAAAATTGGAGACAAAGGAGCAAGGAGCGCTTGAAGACCAGTTTGTAATAGAGCCCGGGTTTAAATGTAATAGTTATATTTAAATTCAATTCTTCCACCCTAGGTTTGACCTTTTGATTTACTTGGTGGCTCTAGTGAACCAAACTAGAATAAAAGTCCATAATCAATCCTGGTAGAATATAGTATTCTACACGTGCATGCTTAATATATATATATATATATTACATTATCCAACATGCTTCGCATGTTAAATAATATGACGCGTATTATATATATATATATATATATATATATATATATATATGCATGCGCGCTAAACAAGATGAGACAAATAATAACAAGCCCCTCAAAGAAATCATATTAAGTCCTAAGCATTCAAAGATATTTGGAATATCGAACGTCGCCTTCTAGCATGGTAAAGCGATAGAGTATTAAATATTTAATATGAGTTTGTTGTGCACACACAAGGCGAGTATTAAATATTTAAGATGTTGTTTTATCACATTTGATGCTTATTAAGGAATTGAACATTACTGCTTTGTTGTGCACACACAAGGGCGGTCTTTTTCTATTCACATATATAAAAGTGCTAGGTTGGACTTAAATTAGATTATTTTAGTTCGGATGTGCACACACTTGACTATTATAATCTAAGAGATAAAATACAAGGAGTTACATAGTGATGTAATTGACAATAGTTGTCTACCTATTTATTTATATATAGTTTGTTGTGCACACACAAGGCTATATACATTTCAAATGAGATCCTTATTCTCACTAGCAAATCTTTAATTAGATTTGCCGAACTATATATTGAGGGTAATATAGTATGATAAAAATAGTGGGAGATACCAATTTAAATAAAGACCTAATTTATTTTGATGATTAATAAAATGAATGTTTGCTAAAATGTTGTCTATTTCACATGCAAAATTTAAAAATGCCAAACTCACTATCACTGCGTAGCATACTTGATGTTAACAAACTGACCGGACCGAATTACATGGACTGGTTAAGGAATCTGAGAATTGTTCTCACTGCTGAAAAGATTTCTTATGTCCTAAATTCGCCAGTCCCTGCAAATGTTACAGAAATAGCCTCTGAGGAAGAGATTGCTACTTTCAGAAAGTGGTAAGATGATGCAATCCTGGATCAATGTATCATGCTCGCATCCATGGGTAACGATCTTCAGCGTTAGCATGAAACTATGGATGCTCCTACTATATTGCTGCACCTCAAGGAGTTGTATGGTGAGCAAAGTAGGACTGCTAGATATCAGATATATAAGGAGCTCTTCCGATCTCGTATGACCGAGGGCACTACCGTTGAGACTCATGTCCTAAAGATGATCAATTTGATTGAACAACTTGGATAACTATGATTCGTGATTGATGGGGAGTTAAGTCAAGATTTGATCTTGTAGTCACTCCCGGACACCTTCTCACAATTTGTTGTGAATTTTCACATGAATACGTTGGATGTCAGCTTGCCTAAGTTACTTAACATGCTGAAAACTGCTGAAGGTCACTTCTCATCCAACAAGAACCAAGTCTTACTAGTGGATGATTCTTCCAAGAAAAGGAAGAGGCCCAAGGTATCTTCTGAAAAAAGAAAAACAAGAAGGCTAAGGAAGGGCAAGGCGAAAAGAAAGGATAAAAAGAAAGCTGATCCTGATAGCAAAGGAATTTGCTACCATTGCAATAAGCCGAGACATTTGAAGAGGAACTACAAGGAGTATCTTGCGAACCAGAAGAGGCTTTGACTTCCGATCTAGGTTTGTTCATGATTGAAATTAATTTTTCTAAAAGTCAAAATTCTACTTGGGTATTGGATACCGGCTGTGGTTCTCACATATATAATAATATGTAGGGACTAAGCAGAAGTAGAAAGCTGAACAAGGATGAAGTCCTCGTACGAGTGGGAAATGGAGCAAAGGTTGCTGCATTAGCTGTAGGAACTTATTGTTTAGCACTGCCTACGGGCAAGTCCATTAGTTTAAATAATTGTTATTATGTTCCAACACTCATTAGAAACATTATTTCAATTTTAGTATTGGATATGGATAGTTTTGATATTATAATAAAGAACAACAATTGTTCTATTTATAATAAAAATGTTTTATATGGTGTTGACAATTTACTGAATGGACTTTACATACTTGACTTGCATGAAAATAAACTTCAAATTGAACAAACTAAGAAAAGAAAAAGAGATGATGTTAATTATACCTTTATGTGGCACTATAGACTCGGTCATATCAATGAAACAAGATTAACCAAATTATATAAAGATGGACTTTTAGAGCTATCTGATTACGAATCATATTTAACTTGTGAATCTTGTCTCATGGGTAAAATGACTAAATCTCCTTTTAGTGGAAAATGAGAAAGAGTTATAGAGTTGTTAGCGTTGGTACACACAGACGTATATGGACCTATGACAATGAATGCACGAGGAGGGTATTCTTATTTTATTACTTTCACTGATGATCATTCTAGATTTGGATATGTGTATTTGATGAAATACAAATCTGAATCGTTTTAAAAGTTCAAAGAGTTCAAAAGTGAAGTAGAGAAGCAAAGTAGAAAGAGTATTAAGATTCTTCGATCGGATCGAGGAGGAGAATACCTAACCAATGAGTTTCTCAATTGTCTCAAAGAAAATGGTATAATCTCACAATAGACTCCACTAGGGACGCCACAGTTGAATGGTGTATCTGAAAGAAGAAATCGAACATTGTTGGACATGGTTCGTTCATGATGAGTTTTACTGACCTTCCAATATCCTTCTGGGGTTATGCCCTAGAAACGGCTGCATATCTACTTAACAAGGTACCTACCAAATCCGTCCCAAAGACTCCATATGAATTATGGACAGGGAGGAAACCTAGTCTTAAGCATGTTAAGATTTGGGGTTGTTCAACTTATGTCAAAAGGTTTGAGCATAATAAGCTGAAGACTAGATCCGACAAGTGTAGATTTGTGGGATATCCTAAAGAAAGTTTAGGATATTATTTCTATCATCCTACTGATCAAAAGGTGTTTGTTACGAAACACGTTGCCTTTTTGGGAAAGGAGTTTATCCTTAAAGGGGTCAAGGGGAGTAAGATATATCTTGAAGAAGTTCAAGAACCATAAAATACTATGGATCAAAGTCAGGTACCTGATCAAGTGGAAGAACCTACTGTACCACAACCTATTCGTAAATCTGGAAGAGTACCGAAGATACCTGATAGGTATGGATTCATTATAGAAGATGATGATGAGGTACGCATCATAGATGATGATGATCCATTAACTAACGAAGAGGCTATGAGTAGTAAAGACTCAGAGAAATGGCTAGAAGCTATGAAATCCGAGATGGACTCCATGTATGAAAACCAAGTATGGACTTTGTTTTAACCACCTGAGGGCATTAAGCCTATTGGGTGTAAATGCGTCTTTAAGAGAAAGACTGGAGCTGACGGCAAGGTAGAGACCTATAAGGCCCGACTGGTTGTAAAAGGTTTCAAACAAAGATAAGGAGTTGACTATGATAAAACCTTCTCACCAGTAGCTATGCTCAAGTCCATTCAGATTTTACTTGCAATTGCAGCTTATTATGACTACGAAATCTGGCAAATGGACGTGAAAACGGCCTTCCTCAATGGAGAGCTTGAGAATGTATATATGATACATCCAGAGGATTTTGTTTCAACGGTTGGAACAAATCAAGTCTGTAAGGTACAACGATCCGTCTATGGATTGAAGCAAGCTTCTCAAAGGTGGAACATCCATTTTGATGAGATAATCAAAAAGTTTGATTTTATCAAAAATAAGGATGAACCTTGTGTGTACAAGAAGGTTAGTGGGAGCGCTGTTTCATTCCTAGTATTATATGTAGACGATATATTACTGATAGGGAATGATGTTCCTATGCTACAGTCGATCACAATTTGGTTATCTAAACACTTCTCTATGAAGGACTTGGGTGAGGCATCATATATTTTGGGGATAAAGATCTATAGAGATAGATCTAAGAGGATGCTTGGCTTGATCCAAGGAAAGTACATTGACTCGGTGCTAAAGAAGTTTAGCATGGAAGATTCCAAGAGAGGTCTCTTGCCGATGAGCCATGGAATACATCTCTCCAAGAAACAGGCCCTAAAGACACCTAAGGAGAGAGACCGTATGAGTAAGATTCCATATTCTTCAGCAATAGGATCTATCATATACGGTATGATATGTACAGGACAGATATCGCTCATGCACTTAGTGTAACAAGCAGATATCAGTCGAATCCAGGAGAAGAGCACTAGAAGGCAGTGAAAAACATCCTAAAGTACTTAAAAAGAACTAAGGATGTATTTCTACCAAGCCCCTCATGGCTCAATGGTAAAAAAACTACTCTAAGGCTTGGGTACATGAGGAGATCTTGGGATCCATTCTTGTCAAAGACAAGAATGTTAAATTCTGTTCAAAACTAGCAAAAAAAAAGGATATATTTCTTGTCTACGGTGGGTCTGAATTGAAACTAGAGGGCTATACAGACTCAAGTTTTCAAACGGACCAAGATGATAGTAAATTCATTTCAGGGTATGTATTTACCTTAAACGGTGGCGCAGTGAGTTGGAAAAGTTCCAAACAGCAAACAGTTGCTGATTCAGTGATAGAGGCAGAGTACATAGCTGCAAGTGAAGCTGCAAAGGAAGCTGTTTGGATGAAGAAGTTCATAACTGAACTTAGAGTGGTTCCTAGCATTAGAGGAGCTGTACCTTTATTCTGTGACAACACTGGAGCTATTGCGCAGGCTAAGGAACCCAGGTCTCATCAGAAATCCAAATACATGTTGCGACGGTTTCATTTGATTAGAGAGATCATTGAAAGAGGAGACGTCACCCTGGAGCGTGTGGACTCTCAAGACAACATTGCAGATCTATTTACTAAAGCTTTAACACAACAGTAGTTTGATCGTCACTTAGAGAAGATGGGTATTAGATACCGTGGCGATTGACTTTAGTGCAAGTGGGAGATTGAAAGTAGTATGCACACAAGCCAATCATATTTGATATGATGTAGCATATACTTTGTAATCTTATTCATTTATTAATAAAATAATTAATTTATTAAAAGGCATTTTACTTTATCTACATGGTGCTATTATATTAAATGTGATAAACTCATAGTTTTGAGCAATGCTTTTAGAATCATGATGGTGATCATGCTAATGAGATCTAAATTTTAGATAGCTCACAAACTAAAATTGTTCATAATCATTGGATTACTAAAAAGGAGATTAGTGAATCCGGATAGATTAGTACATACGTTGCTTGTTCTTAGGAAGAGAATGATTGATCTCATAATCATTTATGTGGAGACACTAAAACAAGTATGTAGGTGCTTATTGGAGAATAAGTTTACTGAACGTGGCTCACTAAGGAATACCTAATGGAGTTTTACTCGCCTGTCAATAGGAATTCCTCTAGTAATAGTAGTACAAGTGATCCTTGGACTTGAGATCATCACAGTATCTTGTGTATGATGAGTTATACTTTGACATGTCCCTCAAGACCTTTAGGGTATATCAAAGGGTATGATTGGGTATAATAAGTTGTACATAGAGATAGGTGAATGATCAACAAAGAATCTACCGCATCTAGTAAAAGATGTGAATGTCCCATGTGATTCGATAAATGACAACTCAGTAGTTCTTGGCCAAGGCAGAATGAAATTAGAAAGGAGTTTCTAATTTACATTATTTAGAGTTGTGCATTTGGGAATCGAAATACATATATAATTAAATAAAATAAGACTTGACAGTAAATCCATGTCTTATATTTAATTGGGATATTGTATGGTAAAAGGATTGAATTGTACGGTAACTATTCACTGAAAGGTTCTTTTGTGATTAATGTTGAAATCTATATTATCTAGAAAGTCGTTGATCGATAAAGGGGCTTACCCTTATTGTAGAATAAATGTTATTTATTTAAATAATTTAATTTATTTATTTAAATAAGATTAAAACTGCTCTAATTGATTTATTCACAACCGGTTTAATATGGAGAACTTAAAGGGTCACACCGCAAATGAAAAATATTTGTTTAAGAAGTAAATGACATAATTGTAATAATAAGTTAAGTGTATTTAATTTAATCTATGGAGATAGAAGAAATTAAATAGCTTAATATTTATTATTTAATATTTTAAAAATATTAAATATAAATTAATAAGAGGAGTCTTATTAATATTATTACTATTACTATTATTTAATTCCTAATAGGGATTGAGAATTAATTAATAGAAGTACTCTCTCATGAATTCTAAATTAGATTAGAAGTACAATTAATTAAAGGAGTTTAATTAGAATAGAAACCCTAATCCTAAATAGTTTAAGGAATGGTTTCCTACATCTATAAATAAGAGAAGTCTTATAATAGATTTGGTTACACACTCTTGCATTAGATTTTGGAGAGTACTAACAATTTCTATAGAGATAGAAGCTAGGGTTTTACCAACATTGTGACGTCCCCAAATTCTCTACACTCCCTGTAGCAGATTTGGTGCTCACGTGAAACTATACAACTATAAATATTCAATAATATATGACTTCTATTTATCCAAGGTTCACAGTATCCCATAACAGATACTAGTTCTTGCCAGAACGTTAACTGTGTTTGGATACCCTCACTTGGATGTATAGATTCATATCTCATGAATACCTCTTTCATATCGATATTCCCTATCTATCTGACATTCACAGTATTAACGATAACATTATCCATAGAACTGAGGGGCGCATTCCGGTAAAGGTGGCACCTTACCAGCGCTCATTAAGTGTAACCTCAGAGCTTATAGGACTTTCAATATCATTCAAATACCCTCATTCAGATGTATAGTTTATATAGATACTGTATTTACTTAGTACAACTATGCTAAACAATGTAAAGATCAGAGTATAACACATTCGATATAATAAAGGATGATAATATATATTTCATATCATTAAGTTCGGTTACATCGTTCTCAGTACTAAGTTATTACAACAAAGTCTATAAAAGACTTGAATTATTCAAAACAGTAATTAAAACTAATTAACATGGCCTTTTCCTTTGTTTGTCCCAAAAGTGCCGGGATTATCATTTAAAACTGCAAAAGAAGATATATGCAAGAATGAGCTACAAATGCTCAGCAAATTCATTTGAAAACGTAAACACAATGTGTTTGATTTGAAAGATGTCAACGATGTATAACTGAGGGTTTAGTACATGAACCATATGTTTTAATCAGTTCTATCAGTCTTAAATGACTTAGAAACCTTGATTTCAGATATCTGGTAGGGGATCAGCCTAAGCAATATCGTAGGAGTATACATATCATCCTACAATTTTATGTCAATATATAATCGACGATTTTACAACCTTACATCAAGGTGTTTCATTTCTCAGTATAGGATGTCTTACCAAAACAATCTAGTTTGACACAACAATTTAAGCTCCATCAAGCAATATATGAATAAGGATTCATTTCTTAAGTTATGCTGAACAAGAAGCAATAACTCTGTAACAATTAATAGCAAGATGTATAATCCTTGCTTAAATATAAATTGAGTAGGGTTAGAACATTTGCCTTAGCGTGGTTCGTTTATCAAAATTTTAATACAATCTGTCAACGTACGTAGTCTACGTATATTAATAATAAGCGTTAGAACTTATAATAACATGTATTGAGTTAATCTAGACAAGTTTTGTTAAGGTCCGACGTTGATTCGGTATCTCGGTCGCGACTTTAGACAACTAAACACATAAATTGTTCAATAAAACTTCATTTGGAAGCTTAAATATTAGTCTTAATAATTTATTTATTATTTATAACACTTTTAGAAGCTTAATATTATTTTTAAATAATTTTTATAAGCTTAGAAATATTTTTAAATAATTTTACAAGCTTAAGAATATTTTTAAATGATTTAATTATCATTTAGAATATTTTTAAAATATTAATATGTTATTTAAATAATTTATTTATCATTTAGAATTATTTTTGATATCTAAAATATTATTTAAATAATTTATTTATCATATATAATATTTTTAGAAAGATAGAATATTATTTAAATAATTTATTTTATCATTAATAATATTTTTAGAATTTATTTTATCATTTAAATGATGTAATTATTATTTATAATAATTTTTAAAAATTAGTGTAATATTTAAATGATTTAATTATCATTTATAATATTTTCAAATACTTAGTATATTATTTAAAATAATTTATTTATTATTTATAATAATTTTGAAAAGTTAGTAATATTTTTAAATGATTTAATTATCATTTAAACCAATTTAAATACATTAATATCATTTTTAAATCATTTATTTGATATATTTATTAAATAATTTAATATTAAATTAAATTAACTAATTATTAAAAATTATATCAGAATAATAAAAATTATTAAATATAATTAAAAATGTTTTTTTAATATTTAATTATTAATTATTATGAATTATTTAATATTTATTTATAATTTATTTAATTATTTTTATTAATTTTTATTTAAAACTGTCGCAAAAGGGCTTTAGCGACGGACTGCTTAGGTTTTTAGTTTTCTGGGAATCCGAAGGAGACTGTCGCTAAAGGTGTTCTTCATAAAGAACAGTTGGTCAATGTCGGGCAGTGACTTTTGATCACAAATTTCGCTTTAATGCTTTAATGTTTGTGTTTAATTTTTGTTTGTAGTTATACCTAGCATGGCAGTGTACAACGACATATGAAATTTTAACTTAAACAACATCAATTAATGCTAGATAAATTTTGGTCAAACTAGCGTGTTCATGTTGTTCTTGAGTTTCTGGGTAATCTAGAAACTCATCAAGTGGGGACTTTCCCACACAAATATATCTTTGGATATTGATCAGTCAGATACAATTATTATTCCTATGTCTTAACCTCATGGCATACGACAACGACATACTTTAAAACACATCAAACAAACAATTTAAGCCGCTTAAAAGCTCTGACAAAAAGGCTTGTCAGACTGTTCTTGACTGCCAAGAACAGTTTGGGTTTTTCACCAAATTCGACCCTTTACATGTTATGATTCCTTGTTTAACCAACCCAGATCATCAAATAACATGTTTACATAATCCTAAACATCTAAAACATAAAATTATTGTAGGCTTGAAGATCTAGCATAAAAATTAGGGTTTTGCACATTTTTCTCAAGTTTTTGATCTTTGATCTTTGCTGCTAATCTTATACTTGCAGAGCTTGTTATGGCTGGTAATATAAGTGTTTAGGCTTTGTAAATTCGTAGCTTAACTGATCAGTTTGATGTTCTATTTATAGGAACTCTAAAATTAGGGGTTTTTTAGCTTTTTTCCCATTTTGCCCTCCAAAAATATCTAGCTTGTGTACTTGTGCTACTTTAATCTGATCCTAGTGACCTACTTGTGCTGGAGATTTGAACAAATATCTGATTTTGTATTCTTATCCTCTTTTGATTGGTTTAAACTTTTATTTTTTATTTATTTCCTTACTAATTAAACTTAGATTTTTGCTAATCATGATTAGGATGTTAATTATGTTTAGTAATACCTTAATTAAGCTAATATATTATAATTAAGGTTTAACATTTCATAATTTATAGTTTTAGGATAACCTAATTGGAATTAGGGTTTCATAATTAGGGTTTAGGATTTCCTAATTCATAAATTAGGGTTTAAACCTTCAATTAGGGTTTTAATCTAAGTTAAATAATTCTTAATTAATGTTATGATTTATTACTTAGAATCTAATTATTTTAATTAAGATTCTTGTGTAATAATTAGGGTTTTGATTTACCAATTCGGACAACTTTTACCAATTACGGTTTCTAATTCATTTTATCATTTTAAACCCTATTTAACTTATTTTAGATTTTTATCAGTTAATATAATATTATATTAACTCCGAAACACGACAAATCACTTCGTCATTTCCAAGCACGACACAACAGCTTACCAAAATAATTTGCCGAGACGCTTCTTGGTGAAATCGTCGGAAGCACGACAAATTATTTTGTCCGTGTAAGCACGACTAAGCAGCTTTAGAAAAAATTTTATAATTCTTTAATAAAATATACAATCACATAACACAAAGTCGGAACAAGAAATTTCATTTAATAAACACATAATTTATATATACAAATCTTATTAGGGTTCGGAATATTACATTCACCCCACTAATAAGAATTTCGTCCTCGAAATTACAGTACAGATTACAAAAACACGTGTGGGTAGTTGTCTCGCATTTTACACTCGAGCTCCCACGCAGCTTCTTCTATATTTTGATTTCTCCAAATAACCTTGACTGAAGGTATCACTTTATTGCGTAGATTTTGTTCTTTCCTATCTATGATTTCAATAGGAACTTCTTCATATGATAAATCTTTCTCGATCTAAATAAGCTCGTAATCTATAACGTGTTTATAATCAGGTTTGTATGGTTGTAACACGGACACATGAAACACGTTATGAATATGTTCTAACTAAGGAGGTAGGGCGACCTCATAGGCTACCTCACATATCCTTCTCAATATCTGAAATGGTCCAATGAATCTCGGACTCAATTTGCCTTTCTTGCCGAAACGTATTTTGCCTTTCCACGTTGACACTTTTAAAAATACGTGACTACCGACATCGAAATCTTGTAGTTTCTTGTACTGATCCGTATACTTCTCATGTCGATCTTGAGACGCTTGCAATCTTCCGCGCATAATTCGAACTACCCCAGCGGTTTGTTGAACTATTTCAGGTCCTAACATTTGTCGCTCACCGACCTCGTCCCAACATAAAGGCGTCCTACATTTTCTTTCATATAAAGCTTCAAATGGTGGCATTCCTATGTTGGCATGATAACTATTGTTGTAGGCAAACTCTACCAAAGGTAACAGATCTTCCCAACTTCCCTTGAAGTCCATGATGCATGTAACGAATGTAATTTTTGTGAATAAATAAAATATTTATTGAGTTAAATAAATATTTTTGTTATTTTATTTATTAAGTAAAAATAAGTAATTGATAAAGTTATTGTGGAGTAATTCATTTTAGTATAATTATGTTAATTGTAATTTAAAGGTAATTTGATGTGTCTATTCTAATTTAATTTAATAATTAAATTAGATGAATAAATGATTTATTTGAATAAAGGTTATAACTAAATTAGTAAGGTTTAATTGGATTTATTTAATAATAGGTTTTATTAAATTGAAAGTGTGACAAGTGTGACAATTAAACTATATAGTATAATGAGTTATTAAAATAAATAGAAAAGAGTTAATTTTAGTAAAACCAAACAAGGCATTGTGACCCTTGGTTGGTAAAAATGGATTATTTTGCTTTGGTGCAACCAAACAAGGCCTTATGGTCTTTGAAATTCCATTATTCTGCATTTGAGTTTGCCAAACATGGCCTAACTCTTAGCTTTTTGCAACTGACAAGTTAATATCAACTTACATTAAAAAAAACTTACCAGTTGTTTCTAAGCCTAAGGAAGAAGAACTGAGGTTAGCAGAGAAAGAATAGAAAAAAAATTGGAAAGGAAGAGAGCTGTGATTTGAGAAGGAGGAAGAAGGTAGATTGCTAAGTTTTCCAATCATAATCTAAGAAGAGTTATCAGGTAATTATCTAACTTGAAACTCTAGTTTTTATTTTCTTCAAATTAGTTCTCTGTGAAATATTGGTGAACTAAAATTTGATAGAAATTGTTTATGTGATAGTTGTGCATGTTAGTATGGGTATATAAACTGTTATATAATAATTGTAAATGAATTTTCGTAACTAGAATCCATGAAAACATATTTTAAAATAGAGTTCTTAGTTTACAGAGTTTCACTTTCATATGTATGTTATATGCATAAAAATTTAGGTTCAATTTGATTATTAATCGGTAATTTGACTCTCGAATATGATAACATGATGAAAAACAAAAAGAATGCAAGTGGAATGGATTAAAATAGTTTGGAGATGAATTTACAGTGTTTAATTTCATTAAAAAGGCCAAAACATAAATATTTTGTTTAAACAGTAAATTTTTGGTTTTAATTAGTTGATTATATGTTTTATGATTATTGGAATTGTTAGAAACATGTTAAGTAATTGTTTTACAATATGTTTGATGTTTGGGTGTGTTTAATTTGTGAATCGGATGATAGAATTTGGAAATTTTGGTCTGAATTTCACTGGTTTTTGAACTGTAGGAGATGACAGTCGAGTCCACCGCCCCGGTGGTGGAAATGTACTGGAAGTCTCGCCCCGGCGGTTTCCTCGCCCCGGCGGTAGAAATGAACTACCTTCCTCGCCCTGGCGGTAACCTCGCCCCGATGCTGGTTTGTGAAGAAATCCACCGCCCCGACGGTGGAACAAAAAATAAAAAAAAAAGAATTTTCTTTTTCTTTGTGATTATGTTGTATGGCCATGTGTACATTTAAGGCTTAGATTAAGATATTAAATGATTTATGAGATACCACGATGGTTGATAAGCAAATACTTATTGAATATCAAATGACAATCGAGATGTTACAATGAAATAGGATAAGAACGAATCTTAAAGTGTATATAATTCTGTAACTAATTATTGTTACCGTTTTATAATCGAAATGTATAGGTTGATTAAGGAACGTGAATATTAACCTGTAATCTATGCACGAGGCAAGTTTTCTACCCTTAATCTTTTTATTCCGTTGAAAGCAAGTTTCTTACTTTCCTTTCATCGAGCAAGCTTATTAACCTTAGCTTATCATTATTCAAGCAAGGTTGATACAATGACAAATGCTTATGTTATATTCTAGTCATTTATTATCCAGTCATGAATCTTTATTCAAACTTCAAACATAAATCTTGTTGTATGATTCTATTATTGAATCAAATGCTTTAATGACTAGCAAACCCTTATTGATTCAGCTAGTCCATAGTTGATGAGCGTTCCAAAGATTTAGAATATCTTGAAATTATTCCAAACCAAGTTTCTTTTGGTAGGGAATCTGAAGTTAAACTGAGATGAACAACCCTAATATATGGGATTAAACTACGCAGTAGCGTTAAAATATTTGTGCACAATACATTGTACGAAGGGCTGATCCCTCGGAGTACGAAATGGATAGTCCATAGTCTATAAGACTGTTAAACGTTACAGTAGTGATACTTGATAACCTAGGACATAGTTCGAGGTCTTATGACCCTCAGATATACTTTTGATTTTGAAATTTATACTCGATTCTTAAGCCGAGTTTACTTTTGAGCTTTCAGTCTTCTGATTTTTTTTGTTGATTGATTTGAGGGGAACTATTATACCTCAGTTGAAAATCTACTCCATTGATTATTTAATTATCAATGTTATTACACTTGTGGGAAATTGTATGCTCACCCTTGCATAAAAACATTGCAGCTAAACCTGAAAAGTCGGATGAACCGTCCACTAGCAAGGGCAAGGGCAAGATGAGCAAATGAGGATGTTTATTCTATTTGATTCAGTTCTTTATAATAAGACTTGTTTAATTTTATGTTTTAATTCTGCAACGATGTAATAAAGGTTAGATAACCTGGGATTTATTTAAGAGATTAGAGATGTAACCCCTTTTGTGGGAAGATATTTTATTCAGCTTAATTTAATTGTCCTTTATTATGGGTAGTTAGTTATGAATGAATGATATAGTGAACATCAAATCAGTGGGAATTAAGTACCCGGATTTGGGGGTGTCACAGGTTGGTATCAGAGCCGTAGGTTAAGAACCTTAGGTGGGGAACCTTAGGAGTTAGCCTTAGAAAGAATCGAAAACCTAGTGGTGTTAAAACTCTTATCGAGTTCTAAGGAATGAATTAAGGAATTCACTAAAAATAAATAAAAAAACTTTATGTGCTATAATTTATGTGATATATCTTGTATGCCCGCGAGTAGTATCGAGTAACCATCCCCATTGATCACAGTTGTAGGTCCTGAGTATGAGCCTGAGACTGATCCTGAGGAGGATCCTGAGGAGATTGAGGAGGAGGAAGAAGACCCTGAGGAGATACCATTATCTTCCTTAGGTGTTCAGATATATGAGCAGGTGTATGATCGCAACATAGAGTTGCATGATAGGGTGGAGGAGTTGGAGGAGCAGGTGGCAGATCATCAGACCACCATAGAGCAGAAGAGTAACGAGATTGAGGAGCTTGACATACGTCTTGGGGACGTAGAGTGGAAGCTGGTTCAGGCAGAGAGCCAAAAGGAGGAGTTATCAGCTGAGGTGGAGAAACTAAAGAGTGAGCTGAGAGAAGAGTCTGCAAAACGTGCTAGAGCTGAGGATGCGTGGATGAGGGTTGTTGATCATGTAGACCGTGTTGAGGATGAGGTGCAGTCAAAGAAAGCCAGGATTGATGAGATGGAGCATGTTTTCCACACAGCGATGGATAGAGCTCAGGATCGGGTTTATCATTACCCAACTCAGTTCGAGGATTTTCCGTGGTACGTGATAGATCGCAGAACGATGATTCGTATCATGGAGCAGGAGCGTCAAGAAGCCGTGCGTCGTGGAATGTCTTTATAGGTCACGAGTAGCAGTAATAATGAATTATTTTCTAAAAGAACTAATATGATGTAAATCTCAAATGAGATAAATAGAGGAATATGATGATGTAATCCTAAAATATTATGAATTCAAGATAGATGATGTAAATAACTATGATGCTATCTATCTTATGTTTTGAATCAGTAAATGAATAAAATACGGAAGTTTATCAAATGTGCTATGTGCTAAATGTTATTTATAAATGTTTAAGTTAGGACTTAAATATTTAAGTAATTGAGTAGTAATCTAGTAGCAGGAATTCTTAACAGTAAGATGCCGCCAAGAAGAAGACCAACACGTCAACAGACCCCTGAGGGATCCACGAATAATAACGAGGAAACCAACGCTAATCCAATGCAGCAGTTGGTGGATTTACTAACGGGAGCATTTGCGAATCAACCTCGAGTGCAGGCCACAAATTTTAAAGATTTCAAGGCTGTTGGACCCCCAGAATTTCAAGGGTCTATGAATCTGATCGAGGCATAAACATGGGTTATGGAGATGGAAAAGGTTTTTGACGTCGCCAGAGTCAGCGAGGACCAGAAGACTGCATTCGCGACATTTATGCTGAAATCAGAAGCTAGCTATTGGTGGCAAGCCAACAAAACTCGAGGTGGTCAAGGGATAAGTTCGTGGGATAGATTTAAGGAGATGTTTTTCGAAACTTATTTTCCGGCGAATGTGCAAAATCAGATGGAGGTGCAATTTTCGGAGTTAAAGTAAGGTACAATGACGGTGCCTGAGTATGCTGCAAGATTTAATGAGTTGGCAAGGTTTGCGCCATATCAAGTTAATACTGATGAGAAAAAGGCTAGAAGGTTTGAGCAGGGACTGAAGCCCTGGTTGTTTAGTCGAGTTTCGATGTTCTAATTGAACTCGTTTGCGGCAGTGCTAGAGAAGGCGATTATCGCCGAAGGAGGAAGTGATGCTCTGTCTAAGTACAATCAAGAGCAAAAGAAGAAGAAGAATGAAAATGAGAATAAGGCAAGTGGTAGCCATGGTGGCAGTGGACAGAAGAGAAAGTGGAATGATAGTGTTTCTGCTGGAAATCAGCAAGGAAATCAGAAGAAGAAGGTGGAAGCGTGCAGCAACTACAGGAAGAATCATGTGGGTGTTTGCTTGAAGGGCAAGAGAGTATGCTTTAATTGTGGATAAGAGTGTCACATTGTGCCAAATTGCCCCAGTCCGAAAAAGGGTGCATGCTTTACTTGTGGATCGAAGGATCACCTTGCTCGTGATTGCCCTAAGAAAGCTACGGGAGGAGCAAACGGAGGAAAGGGAAATATCAGCGATGGCAATTTGAGTATCACTGGACCGACGCCGTCCAACCGACCTACCGCCCGAACATTTAACATGACGGTGCAGGATGCTGTGCAGTCCAGGGATGTGGTGTCAGGTATCATTTCGGTCAATAGTGTAAATGTTTACATATTATTTGATCCGGGTGCTACTTGTTCCTTTATATCCAATGATTTTGCTAAAAAATTAGAGTTACCTCGCGAAGAGTTAGATTACCCTATGAACATAAAAATCGCGAATAAAGAAGTGATTCCTGTTAAGTTTATACACAAGAACTGTCAGGTAGATATTAAGGGTCATGTGATGACGGTAAACTTAATCCCAATTCGACTTGGGGATTTGACGTTATTCTGGGAATGGATTGGTTGTTCAACCATGGGGCAATTATTGATTGCCAAAAGAAATGTGTGAACCTTATGACACAGTCAAAGGTAGTGTTTTATGGCAGCAAGTTGCCTAGACAAGCAAGTTGTCTAATGATGATGCAGGCCAGAAAGATGTTGAGACAAGGATGTGTAGGATACCTAGCCTACATAGTTGATACACGGAAGGTGGGTGCAAAGCTAGAAGAGATACCGGTAGTTAGGGATTTTGCAGACGTGTTTCCTGATGATTTGCCGGGACTACCGCCAGATAGGGAAATTGAATTTGTAATTGATCTAGCACCGGGAACAGCCCCTATATCAAAAGCCCCGTATCGAATGGCTCCGGTAGAGTTGAAGGAGTTGATGGTGCAACTGCAAGAGTTGCTAGATAAGAAGTATATTCAACCGAGCATTTCGTCGTGGGGAGCGCCGGTGTTATTTGTTAAGAAGAAAGACGGATCAATGCGTCTTTGCATTGATTATAGAGAGTTGAACAAGGTCACGATTAAAAATAAGTATTCGTTGCCAAGGATCGATGACTTGTTTGATCAGCTGAAGGGAGCGAGATATTTTTCAAAGATAGATTTGCGAAGTGGGTACCATCAGTTGAAGGTGAGAAAGGAAGACATACCAAAGACAACATTATGAACTAGATATGGCCACTATGAGTTTTTAGTTGTGTCATTTGGTTTAACAAACGCACCTACAGTGTTTATGGATTTAATGAATAGAGTGTTTAAACCATTTTTGGATAAATTCGTAGTGGTATTCATAGACGATATTCTGGTATATTCCAAAACTTAGGAAGAGCATGTGAAACACTTGAAGGTGACTTTGGAAGCGTTAAGGAAGGAGAAATTGTATGCAAAATTCTCCAAATGTGAATTTTGGTTGGAGCGTGTCCAATTCCTTGGGCATGTTATTGATAGAGACGGGATTTCGGTGGATCTGGCGAAAGTGGAAGCTGTGATGAACTAGAATCAGTCGAAAACACCGTCAGAAGTAAGGAGTTTCTTGGGATTGGCGGGTTATTATAGGCGTTTTATTCAAGATTTCTCTAGGATCGCCTCTCCGTTGACGAATTTGACTAGGAAGTCAGTGAAGCTCGTTTGGACGGAGAAATGCGAAGAAAGTTTTCAGGAGTTAAAGAGACGTTTGAGTTCAGCACCTGTGTTATCTTTACCGGATAATACAGGGAATTTTGTGGTGTATAGTGACGCATCGCACAAGGGGTTAGGTTGCGTGCTTATGCAGAACGGTAAGGTTATCACCTATGCATCGCGCCAATTAAAAGATTATAAGAAAGGGTATCCGACCAATGATCTAGAGCTAGTAGCCATGGTGTTTACTTTAAAAATTTGGAGGCACTATCTCTATTTGGAGAAGTGTAAGATATACACAGACCATAAAAGTCTCAAGTATATTTTCACACAGAAGGATTTAAATATGCGTTAGAGACGATGGATAGAATTGATCAAAGATTACGATTGTGAAATCCTATACGATCTAGGGAAAGCTAATATCGTTGCTGACACTTTGAGCAGGAAGGGTAGGGAGAAGTTATCTTTGTTAACTGCTCAGGAGAAACTCATAGCGAAAATGGCTAAGTTGGAGTTAGAGGTGAAATGTCTGGCAGAGCCGAATGAAAAACTATTCCATAAGGAAACCCAATCAACTTTGGTGGACAAGGTAAAGGAAGCACAACTCCAAGATGAGGAGTGTGATAAAATTCGGAAAATGGTGATTGAGGGTGAGGAGCTTAAGTTCAAAATCGATACCGAAGGGTTGCTGAAATTTGCAGGTAGAATCTGGGTTTCGTTGGTGCAAAAGATCAAAGAAGAGATTTTGAACGAAGCTCATAGTTCAATATTTTTAGTTCAACCGGGAAGTACAAAAATGTACCAGGATCTTCGACAACATTTTTGGTGGCCAAATATGAAAAGAGAAGTTGCTGAGTGTGTTGCGAAGTGCTTAACTTGTCAGAAAGTCAAAGCAGAACATCAGAGGCCAAGTGGTTTGGTACAGCCCTTGGAGATACCAGAATGGAAGTGGGAGCATATCACGATGAATTTTGTGGTAGGCCTTCCAACTACTCAGAAGGGTTACGAGGCAATATGGGTTATCGTAGACAGACTGACGAAATTAGCGCATTTCTTGTCAATAAAAATCAGGTTCACCCTAGATCAGTTGGCGAAATTATACGTCAGCGAGATTATCTCAAGGCACGGAGTTCCAGTATCAATTGTGTCGGACAAAGATCCACATTTCGCATTAAAATTTTGGAGGAGTCTGCAAGCTTGTATGGGGACGCAGTTGAGAATGAGTACAGCGTATCATCCCCAAACTGATGGTCAAAGTGAACGAACAATACAAACGTTGGAGGATATGCTACGCGCGTGCGTCATGGACTTCAAAGGAAACTGGGATGACCATTTACCTCTGGTCGAGTTTGCCTATAACAATAGTTATCACGCAAGCATTGAAATGCCACCTTATGAAGCGTTGTACGGAAGAAAGTGCAGAACTCCGTTATATTGGGATGAGGTTAGTGAACGTCAGTTATTGGGACCTGAACTGGTACAACAAACTACTGAGATCGTCAAGGTAATAAGAGCCAGATTGTTAGCTGCTCAAGACAGGCAGAAGAAATATGCAGATAAGCACCGACAGAATAAAGAGTTCAACGTCGACAGTTTTGTATTTCTCAAAGTATCTCCTTGGAAGGGAAAGATCAGATTTGGTAAAAAGGGTAAGCTAAGTCCGCGATTTATTGGACCCTTTGAGGTGTTGAAAAGAGTAGGAGATTTGGCTTATGAAGTAGCTTTATCTCCCGAGTTAGCCCACATTCATAATGTCTTTCATATATCAGTGATATTACCATATAAGCCCGATTATAAACATGTTATAGAATATGAACTGATACAATTTGAGAAAGATTTGTCCTATGAAGAGATTCCTATGTAGATAATTGACAAGAAAGAACAGGTTCTCAGAAATAAAGTTATACCTTAAGTGAAGGTAATCTGGAGGAACCACAACGCTGAAAAAGCTACGTGGGAATTCGAAGAGAAAATGATGCAAAACTATCCCCAATTATTTACTTAATCCATGTATCGCGATTCTGGGGACAGAATCCTTGTAAGGAGGGGAGAATGTAACGGTCGAATTAATTGTGTTGTAATTCTAGGGATAGAATCCTTTTAAGGAGGGAAGGATGTAACAAATGTAATTTTTGTGAATAAATAAAATATTTATTGAGTTAAATAAATATTTTTGTTAATTTATTTATTGAGTAAAAATAAGTAATTGATAAAGTTATTGCGGTTTTATTTAATAATAGGTTTTATTAATTTGAAAGTGTGACAAGTGTGACAATTAAACTATATAGTATAATGAGTTGTTAAAATAAATGGAAAAGGGTTAATTTTAGTAAAACCAAACAAGGCCTTGTGACCCTTGGTTGGTAAAAATGGATTATTTTGCTTTGGTGCAACCAAACAAGGCCTTATGGTCTTTGAAATTCCATTTTTCTGCATTTGAGTTTGCCAAACATGGCCTAACTCTTAGCTTTTTGCAACTGACAAGTTAATATCAACTTACGTTAAAAAAAACTTACCAGTTGTTTCTAAGCCTAAGGAAGAAGAACTGAGGTTAGTAGAGAAAGAATAGAAAAAAAATTGGAAAGGAAGAGAGCTGTGATTTGAGAAGGAGGAAGAAGGTAGATTGCTAAGTTTTCCAATCATAATCTAAGAAGAGTTGTCAGGTAATAATCTAACTTGAAACTTTAGTTTTTATTTTCTTCAAATTAGTTCTCTGTGAAGTATTGGTGAACTAAAATTTGATAGAAATTGTTTATGTGATAGTTGTGCATGTTAGTATGGGTATATAAACTGTTATATAACAATTCTAAATGATTTTCTGTAACTAGAATCCATGAAAACATATTTTAAAATAGAGTTTTTGGTTTACAGAGTTTCACTTTCATATGTATGTTATACGCATGAAAATTTAGGTTCAATTTGATTATTAATCGATAAATTGACTCTTGAATATGATAACATAATGAAAAACAAAAAGAATGCAAGTGGAATGGATTAAAATGGTTTGGAGATGAATTTACAGTGTTTAATTTCATTAAAAAGGCCAAAACATGAATATTTTGTTTAAACAATAAATTTTTGGTTTTAATTAGTTGATTATATGTTTTATGATGATTGGAATTGTTAGAAACATGTTGGGTAATTGTTTTACAACATATTTGATGTTTGGGTGTGTTTAATTTGTGAATCGGATGATAGAATTTGGAAAATTTGGTCTGAATTTTGCTAGTTTGCGAACTGTAGGAGATGACAGTCGAGTCCACCGCCCCGGTGGTGAAAATGTACTGGAAGTCTCGCCCCAGCGGTGTCCTCGCCCCGGCGGTAGAAATGAACTACCTTCCTCGCCCCGACGCTGGTTTGTGAAGAAATCCACTGCCCCGGCGGTGGAACAGAAAATAATAAAAAAAAAAAGAATTTTCTTTTTCTTTGTGATTATGTTATATGGCCATGTGTACGTTTAAGGCTTAGATTAAGATATTAAATGATTTATGAGATACCACGATGGTTGATAAGCAAATATTTATTGAATATCAAATGACAATCGAGATGTTACAATGAAATAGGATAAGAACGAATCTTAAAGTGTATATAATTCTGTAACTAATTATTGTTACCGTTTTATAATCGAAATGTATAGGTTGATTAAGGAACGTGAATATTAACCTGTAATCTACGCACGAGGCAAGTTTTCTACCCTTAATCTTTTTATTCCGTTAAAAGCAAGTTTCTTACTTTCCTTTCAATGAGCAAGCTTATTAACCTTAGCTTATCATTATTCAAGCAAGGTTGATACAATGACAAATGCTTATGTTATATTCTAGTCATTTATTATCCAGTCATGAATCTTTATTCAAACTTCAAACATAAATCTTGTTGTACGATTCTATTATTGAATCAAATGCTTTAATGAGTAGCAAACCATTATTGATTCAACTAGTCCATAGTTGATAAGCGTTCTAAAGATTTAGAATATCTTGAAATTATTCCAAACCAAGTTTCTTTTGGTAGGGAATCTGAAGTTAAACTGAGATGAACAACCCTAATATAGGGGATTAAACTACGCAGTGGCGTTAAAATGTTTGTGCACAATACATTGTACGAAAGGTTGATCCCCCGGAGTATGAGATGGATAGTCCATAATCTATAAGACTGTTAAAGGTTACAGTAGTGATACTTGATAACCTAGGACATAGTTTGAAGTCTTATCACCCTCAGATATACTTTTGATTTTGAAATCTATACTCGATTCTTAAGCCGAGTTTACTTTTGAGCTTTCAGTCCTCTGTTTTTTTTGTTGATTGATTTGAGGAGAACTATTATACCTCAGTTGAAAATCTAATCCATTTATTATTTAATTGTCATTGTTATTACACTTGTGGGTAATTGTAAGTTCACCCTTGCATAAAAATATTGCAGCTAAACCTGAAAAGTTGGATGGGTCGTCCACTAGCAAGGGCAAGGGCAAGATGAGCAAATGAGGATGTTTATTCTATTTGATTCAGTTCTTTGTAATAAGACTTATTTAATTTTATGATTTAATTCCGCAACGATGTAATAAAGGTTAGATAACCTGGGATTTATTTAAGAGATTAGGGATGTAACCCCTTTTGTGGGAAGATATTTTATTCAGCTTAATTTAATTGTCTTTTATTATGGGTAGTTAGTTATGAATGAATGATATAGTGAACATCAAATCAGTGGGAATTAAGTACCCGGATTTGGGGGTGTCACAATGCAAGTTCGCAACATGTCCTTTAATATTTGAATTGTTCTCTCACTCTGACCGTCGGTTTGTGGGTGATAAGATGTGTTTCATCTCAACTGGGTTCCTAAGTGTTTCTGGAGACTCGTCCAAAAGTTTAAAGTAAATCGTGGATCTCGGTCTGATACTATAGAAACAGGGACTCCATGTCTAGAAATAACTTCATTGATGTAATGTTTGGTTAACTGGTCAAGGCTGAAGTTAACCTTTATGGGTAGAAAATGAGCTGACTTGGTAAGACGATCTACAATTATCCAAATGGCATTGTGACCTTTCTGTGTATTTGAAAGACCTACTACGAAGTTCATGGTAATATGTTCACAACCCAATCCCTTGTGTGATGCATCACTATAAACGACAAGGCCTCCTGTATCATCTGGTAAAGATAACACTGGTGTCATGCTCAATTGCTTCTTCAACTCTCGGAAGCTTTCTTCACATTTATCTGTCCAGACGTACTTTACCATCTTTCGAGTTAAATTGGTTAGTGGGGTTGCTATTTTTGAAAAATCTTGTATAAAACGCCGATAGTACCTTGCTAAACCGAGAACACTTCTTACTTCTGTTAGAGTTGTTGGTTGTTCCCAATTCACAACCGTCTCTATCTTTGCTAGATCTACCGCTATTCCATTCTTGTCAATCACATGACCCAAGAACTGGACTCGTTCCAACCAGAATTCACACTTGGGAAACTTTGCATAAAGTTGTTCCTTTCGTAATATCTCCAATACGCATCTTAAGTGTTCAGCATGCTCCTCATTTGTTCTCGAGTATACTAAAATATCATTGATGAACACTACGACAAATTTGTCTAAACATGGTTTAAACACTCGGTTCATCAAGTCCATGAATGCTGCTGGTGCATTCGTTAATCCAAAGGACATCACAAGAAACTCATAATGTCCATAGCGTGTCCTAAACGCTGTCTTCGGCACATCTTCTTTTCTTACCTTTAATTGATGATAACCTGATCATAGGTCGATCTTTGAAAAGTGTTCGGCCCTTTCAACCGGTCAAACAGATCATCAATTCTTGGTAAAGGATATTTGTTCTTTATGGTCAACTTATTTAATTCTCTATAGTCAACACATAATCTCAAAGTTCCATCCTTCTTCTTTACAAACAACATCAGTGCTCCCCAAGGTGAAACACTGGGTTGTATGTATTTCTTGTCTAAGAGTTCTTATAACCGTACAAGTAACTCCTTCAATTCCACTGGTGCCATCCTGTACGGTGCCTTCGAAACTGGCGTCGTACCAGGTGCAAGGTCAATAACAAACTCGATCTCCCTATCCGGAGGTAGACCTTGTAAGTCATCTGGAAACACATCCAGAAATTCTCTAACTACAGCTATTTGTTCTAGTTTTACTCCTTCCTTTCGAGTATCTACTATATATGCCAAATAACCTGTACAACCCTTCCTAAGCAATCTCTCTGCTTGCAGTACTGTCAGACATTGAGATCGTTTAGGTGAACAACCACCGTTGAACACTACCTTTGACTTCGACGAAGTCAATAGGTTTACACGCTTCCGATGGCAGTCAATTATTGCATTATGATTAACCAACCAATCCATGCATAAGATTATATTGAATTCCCCTAGCTGTATAGGAAAGAGGTTCACAAGAAACTTGTGTCCCTTAATCTCTACGTTACAATCTTTATATACAGTTTTAACGGGAATTATCTCTCTATTTTCAATTTCTATATTGAAAGGTATGTCTAAGTCTTCGCATGGTTTTTCAAGTTTTTACCAAAGCTATTAGACACGAATGAACAAGTAGCACCAGAGTCGAATAACACATATGCATTTAAAGTGTCGATAGGGATGATACCTGTCACCACGTCCTGTGAGGCAACAACATCTCTCATCGTCATATTAAATGTTCTGGCAGTTGGACGACTCTGACCTCCAACTCCTGCTACTGTTGGTTTGAGGGTGTTATTTGTGGTTTGATTTCCTCCTCAAGTTTGGTTCCTATTCCTTGGATAATTTCTAGATATATGACCCGTTGCGCCACAATTATAACATTTATTATTCTGATTGCCCTGATTGGTATTATTATTATTATTCTTGGGACAATCAGTGGAATATTGTCCCTCCTGACCACAGCTGTAACAAGTAACCACCTTCCTACGACATATCTCCAGATGGTTCTTTCCACATGTAACACAACGTTCCACCTTGTTATTATTGTTTCTGTTGGTGGTGTTGTTGTTATTATTGTAATTATTCCCCTTCCTTCCAAAGTTAGTAGAAAAAGTGGTATTCCACTTCCTCTTATTGTTATTAGTACCCCTGTACTGACTTCTCCCTTGAATTTTCCCTCTTCATTCTGACTTCTCTTATCCTTATGGAATTTGAGAAGATTTTCATTCTCGGTCTCGGCTTTGATCGCCTTCTCAAGAATTTCTGAAAATGTCTTCAGCTGGAATATTGATATTCTACTTCTTATCTGAGGTTTCAACCCTTCCTCAAACCTCCTAGTTTTTCTTGTCTCGGAGTTTACTTGATGTGGGGTAAACCGAGATAATTCGTTAAACTTAGTTGTATACTGAGATACAGTCAATTCCTCTTGTTTTAGTTCTAGGAATTTAACCTCTATTCGGTCTTGCATGGTTTGGGGAAAGTAATGTTCAAAGAATAGTTCTTTGAATCTTACCCAAGGAATTACCCCTTCGCCGGCCCTGGTTTTTGTTGTTTCCCCCCAGAAGTTTGCCTCACCTTTTAGGAAAAAGGTAGCAAAGATTGCCTTTTGTTCCTCACTTACGTTTGTTACAGTGAAGAATTTTTCCATTTCAGTTACCCAAGTTTGGGCTTCAACTGGATCCACAGTTCCCTTGAACTCAGGTGGTCCGACTATTTTAAAGTCCTTAAATGTTGAACTATGTAGATTATCTGTGTTGGGTTGGTGTGGTGGATGACCCTGTAAGGCTCCTAATAGTAAGTCTACTAGTTGTTGGGTGGGGTTTGGTTCATTAGTCTCATTTCTGGTCTGGTTTCTTTGTCCTGATGCCATGATTCTAAAAATAAAGAAAAGACAAGTATAAGTATAGGTATATACTACACATAGAATTAACAATTTGATTTGTACACACACAACTTGTATATCACATACAGAATGTTTATATATTTGACTAGTAGTTTATACTAGCGCTAGTTAGTACAGAAGATTCCCTATTTTACAACCCAAAATCTTTATAATACAAACTACAGAAAATAAACTTAAGTACTATACTAGACTGAACGATCACGCGCCTCTTTATAGGTATCCTGGACCATGTGGTATACCACTGATCGATCTATCATATAATCTACCTTCCTCTCCTCTACGGGATACCTAAGCACCCGACGCTCTAAGACTTCGAATGTATCCCGACATCCCTTATCAGCTCGGTATAAATGCATCTGTGCATCTTGCTTTTCCTTTTGAGTACTCTGGAGGAGTGTCTTAAGACGGCGAGTAGTACCCCTCTCAAACTCTAACAAACCTTCAGCTATGAATGTCTGAAAGTTGGCAACCTCTAGGTCTTCGGTCGACTGTTGTACTAAGCCTGAGACTATCTCCTCGTGTCTATCGACACTCATCATCTGTCTAGTGCCGACCTCCTTATCTGGATCTACTAGCTGTCCATCTATAAGATGTTCAGCCTCCTCAGCATCTAGTATCTCCTGGTTATGCAGGAGTTCCTCCTCCTCTGGTGTCCCTAGTGCGGGGTATATCTCCTCTGACTCCTCTTCTGGATCACTATCTCTCTCCCATTGTCCCATATGGTGATCTATCACTGGAAGGTCATTCCAATTGGTCTCTAACATCCTACAAAAGAATTTTAGTTGTTTAGTATTAGAGCGAAGCAAATTTACACATAATATAAAGCTTTTAAGATTATTTTATGTATAATTAAGTATTTTACGGACTCAAAGACTATATCCTAAGGTATTTCCTAACTACCTTAGAGCTATAATCTATAGCTCTGATACCAACCTGTAACGCCCCCAAATTCTCTACACTCCTTGTAGCAGATTTGGTGCTCACGTAAAACTATACAACTATAAATATTCAATAATATATAACTTCTATCTATTCAAGGTTCACAGTATCCCATAACAGATACTAGTTCTTACCAGAACGTTAACTATGTTTGGATACCCTCAGTTGGATGTATAGATTCATATCGATATTCCCTATCTATCTGACATTCACAGTATTAACGATAAGATTGTCCATAGAACTGAGGGGCGCATTCCGGTAAAGGTGGCACCTTACCGGCGCTCATTAAGTGTAACCTCAAAGCTTATAGGACTTTTAATATCATTCAAATACTCTCATTCAGATGTATAGTTCATATAGATGTTATATTTACTTAGTACAACTATGCTAAACAATGTAAAGATCAGAGTATAACGCATTCGATATAATAAAGGATGATAATATATATTTCATATCATTAAGTTCGGTTACATCGTTCTCAGTATTAAGTTATTACAACAAAGTCTATAAAAGACTTGAATTATTCAAAACAGTAATTAAAACTAATTAACATGACCTTTTCCTTTGTCTGTCCCAAAAGTGCAGGGATTATCATTTAAAACTGCAAAAGAAGATATATGCAAGAATGAGCTACAAATGCTCAGCAAGTTCATTTAAAAACGTAAACACAATGTGTTTGATTTGAAAGATGTCAATGATGTATAACTGAGGATTCAGTACATGAACGAAGTGTTTCAATCAGTTCTATCAGTCTTCAATGACTTAGAAAAGCTTGATTTCGGATATCTAGTAGGGGATCAGCCTAACCAATATCCTAGGAGTATGCATATCATCCTACAATTTTATGTCAATATATAATCGACGATTTTACAACCTTACATCAAGGTGTTTCATTTCTCAATATAAGATGTGTTACCAAAACAATCTGGTTTGACACAACAACTTAAGCTCCATCAAGCAATATATGAATAAGGATTCATTTCTTAAGTTATGCTGAACAAGAAGCAATAACTTTGTAACAATTGATAGCAAGATGTATAATACTTGCTTAAATATAAATTGAGTAGGGTTAGAATACTTGCCTTAGCGTAGTTCGTTTATCAAAATTTTAATACAATCTGTCAACGTATGTAGTCTACGTATATTAATAATAAGCGTTAGAACTTATAATAACATGTATTAAGTTAATCTAGACAAGTTTTGTTATGGTCCGACGTTGATTCGGTATCTCGGTCGCGACTTTATACAGCTAAACACATAGGTTGTTCAATAAAACTTCATTTGGAAGCTTAAATATTAGTCTAAATAATTTATTTATTATTTATAACACTTTTAGAAGCTTAATATTATTTTTAAATTATTTTACAAGCTTAGGAATATTTTTAAATGATTTAATTATCATTTAGAATATTTTTAAAACATTAATATGTTATTTAAATGATTTATTTATCATTTAGAATAATTTTTGATATTTAATATATTATTTTAATAATTTATTTATCATTTATAATATTTTTAGAAGGACAGAATATTATTTAAATGATTTATTTTATCATTAATAATATTTTTAGAATTTATTTTATCATTTAAATGATGTAATTATTATTTATAATAATTTTTAAAACTTAGTTTAATATTTAAATAATTTAATTATCATTTATAATATTTTCAAATACTTAGTATATTATTTAAAATAATTTATTTATTATTGATAATAATTTTGAAAAGTTAGTAATGTTTTTAAATGATTTAATTATCATTTAAACTAATTTAAATACATTAATATCATTTTTAAGTTATTTATTTAATATATTTATTAAATAATTTAATATTAAATTAAATAATAATTAAAAATTATATCAGAATATTAAAAATTATTAAATATAATTAAAAATAGATTTTTAATATTTAATTATTAATTCTGATGAATTATTTAATATTTATTTATAATTTATTTAATTATTTTTATTAATTTTTATTTAAAAGTGTCGTAAAAGGGCTTTAGCGACGGACTGCTTAGGTTTTAGTTTTCTGGGAATCCGAAGGAGACTGTCGCTAAAGGTGTTCTTCATGAAGAACAGTTGGTCAATGTCGGGCAGTGACTTTTGATTACAAATTTCTCTTTGATGCTTTAGTGTTTGTGTTTAATTTTTGTTTGTAGTTATACCTAGCATGGCAATGTACAACGACATATGAAATTTTAACTTAAACAACATTAATTGATGCTAGATAAATCATGGTCAAACTAGCCTGTTCATGCTGTTCTTAAGTTTCTGGGTAACCTAGAAACTCATCAGTCATGGTCGGTCAACGCAGTTTGACTTCTAATATCTTTTGTTCTAGGTTAGTTTTATGTGATTTGTTTATTTATATTTGTAGATTACATGGCAAAGAACAGATACAAACATTGAAACCTCGTTAATTATCTCATGTGATCAAGATCTAGGTCGGTCAAAGCTTGTCAGTGAACTGTCAGAGCTGTTCTTTACTTTTCTAGGTTGCCCAGAAACAGAACGCTCGTGATCAAGTGGGGACTTTCCCACACAAATATATCTTTGGATATTGATCGGTCAGATACAATTATTGTTTCTATGTCTTAACCTCATGGCATACTACAACGACATACTTTAAAACACATCAAACAAACAATTTAAGCCGCTCAAAGGCTCTGACAAAACGGCTTGTCAGACTGTTCTTGACTGCCAAGAACAGTTTGGGTTTTTCACCAAATTCGACCCTTCACATGTTATGATTCCTTGTTTAACCAACCCAGATCATCAAATAACATGTTTACACATAATTCTAAACATCTAAAACATAAAATTATTGCAGGCTTGAAGATCTAGCATAAAAATTAGGGTTTTGCACCTTTTTCTCAAGTTTTTGATCTCTGATCTTTGCTGCTGATCTTATACTTGCAAAGGCTTGTTATGGCTGGTAATATAAGTGTTTAGGCTTTGTAAATTTGTAGCTTAACTGATCAGTTTGATGTTCTATTTATAGGAACTCTAAAATTAGGGTTTCTTTAGCCTTTTTCCCATTTTGCCCTCCAAAAATATCTAGCTTGTGTACTTGTGCTACATCAATCTGATCCTAGTGACCTACTTGTGCTGGAGATTTGAACAAATATCTGATTTTGTATTCTTATCTTCTTTTGATTGGTTTAAACTTTTATTTTTGATTTATTTCCTTACTAAATAAACTTAGATTTTTGCTAATCATGATTAGTATGTTAATTATGTTTAGTAATACCTTAATTAAGCTAATATAATATAGTTAATGTTTAACATTTCATAATTTATAGTTTTAGGATAACCTAATTAGAACTAGGGTTTTATAATTAGGGTTTAGGGTTTAGGGTTTCCTAATTCATAAATTAGGGTTTAAACCTTCAATTAGGGTTTTAATCTAAGTTAAATAATTCCTAATTAATGTTACGATTTATTACTTAGAATCTAATTATTTCAATTAAGATTCATGTGTAATAATTAGGGTTTTGATTTACCAATTCGGATAACTTTTACCAATTAGGGTTTTCCGATTAGGGTTTCTAATTCATTTTATCATTTTAAACCCTATTTAACTTATTTTAGATTTTTATCAGTTAATATAATATTATATTAACTCCGAAGCACGACAAATCACTTCGTCATTTCCAAGCACAACACAACAGCTTACCAAAATAATTTGCCGAGACGTTTCTCGGTGAAATCGTCGGAAGCACGACAAATCATTTTGTCCGTGTAAGCACGACTAAGCAGCTTCAGAAAAAATTTTACCTGACCTAATTCTTTAATAAAATATACAATCACATAACACAAAGTCAGAACAAGAAATTTCATTTAATAAACACATAATTTACATATACAAATCTTATTAGGGTTCGGAATATTACAAACACCCATGTTCTTGAACAACTATTATTCCTTGGTGTATCACCTCTAGAGGCCAAACACTTCGGTGGCTAACGTTGATCAAAAGAAGGAATCACACCATTGAATTCACGAAGAACGCGAAGGATTTTTGGAGTTGAACTTGTACCCGAGGAAGCTTGTTTCTATAAGGGTATAATTCTAACTCTCTATCTCTTTCGTTTATTCGATAATTGAACAAAAGGAAAGATTATGGTGATGGTTTGTATTAAAATTTTAAAATCCGTTTTATCACGCTTTCACTTTATTTATGTAATGTGATTGCATGCTTGCGTTATATATAAATCTAACACATTCTTTATTCAAGACCCTTCGTACGTGTGTGAATCCAAATGTATCAAACTAATCAAAATTCGAGTAAGTTCATGAATTTCAATGCTCGTAAAAGATATCTGCATATGAAGAATTACAAAGCCCTCATCTTTATACTTACCTTCACACATTTTATTGCTATTTATTTTCTTTTTATATATTACGAGTGCATTTTACGCTCCATCTCGTATATATTTTGATTTTGGCATGTGCAATGTTTGTTTTTATTAGGCTTTTCAAAAATTACCCTTGTAGCGAACTTTCCACCAATGAATCCCAAACCAGATGGCTTTAGGTCACTAAGTGTAGAGATACTCGTAAGGGCATACTTAAGTAACTAAGGCCACAAAAATAAACTAGCCAAACTTTGCTTATATCCATCACTTTTATACAGATTTTTCTTTTCATATCTTTTCTTGATGGACATTGAAGATAGTAACATGATCAATTTTGATTTTGGCATGTGCATTGTTTGTTTTTCTTAGGCTTTTCAAAAATTACCCCTGTAGCGAACTCTCCACCAATGAATCCCAAACCAGATGACTTTAGGTAACTAAGTGTAGAGATACTCCTAAGGGCATACTTGTTCGAGTAGCTAAGGCCACAAAAACAAACTAGCCAAACTTTGCTTATATCCAACACTTTTATACAGATTTTTCTTTTCATATCTTTTCTTGATGGACATTGAAGATAGTAATATGATCAAGTAAGCAATAGAGGTTTTCTTCTATCCTTCATTAGCATCTAACATATGAATTTCCTCAAAGTTAAACTAGTTTAACCAAATGGATATGTGCATAATAGAATTAAAGGGTCTCAAACAAAATACAACTAACAAGAAGCCAAAATTCAGATTAAGCAATATTTATCCCTTTTCTAAAAATTACAAAATAAAAACCTTACTTTTATCATTGACCAAAAATTTTCAATTCAATTAATTCATTGCCCACGAGACATTACCTAAAAATAGTATAACACCATTTTCGTAGGAAACATAATTACACTTAGCATGTGCAACAAGCCTTTAAACCCCAAGGTTACCCCAAGTAGACGAGTTGTGTCTCGTGAGGGTTTGCAGTGAATATACCCACAAAATTAAAAAAATTTAAAAAATTACACCAACACATCAAAACAAAATATAGGAAGACCCCCAAACTTGAACTGACATTATTCTTAAAGTTACAATAAAATAAAATTAACGAAAGAACTTCCCTGAAAAGGGGTCAGTTGTCGCTCTTCGCAATCGTCTTCTATTATCTATTAAGATGCATGATCTGAAAAAACACAAAAATCAAAATGAATTAATTGCAACAAAAATACAAATTTAAATTAAGATCAACTTGATCGAAATCAATATTGAAAAAACATTAGAAAATAATTCTCCGGCAACGGCGCCAAAAACTTATTTGCCAAATATCGTACTAGCAAAAGCACGTAAGTATACGTGGTCAACAAGTAATAAAGTGATAAGTAGAGTTGTCGATCCCACGAGGAATTAATTCTAGCGTTTTTTCAAATACCAATTTTATATCAAGCCAATCTTATTTAAACGTATGAATTAATTAAAATTAATAATTAAACTAAATATTAAAAATAAACAACTAAATAATAAAACATAACTAAATAAATAAATAAGTATAAGAATTCAACTTCACCCCATCCTTCATTCAAATCTCATAACTTCCCAATTATTTATATGGTCATGATGAATTGTTAACCAGGAATACGTAATTTCATTTATAAACCTCTTCCGATAGCAAATAAAAATACCCACTCTAACTAACTTGCTATATTCCTATGCAAATTAAATTAGAATAGATTCATTAAGAACAAATTTCCGAATTGGTTACACATGGCGTATAGGTATATTCCTATCCTATACACGAATCATGAATTCCATTACATGTAGAAAACACAAACACATGTCATTATATTCAGATCTAACCCTAGATTTCATCTCCCAAATTCATCTAAAGTATCCCACTAATTGTTGGTCGGACAATTAATCAATATGCACAAAATATAATGAACCAATTCATATGGTGCCAATCACATAGAAAGAAAATTAATTTACACTACACATGAGATTTTATTAAATACTTAAATAAAAACCTTATTCATAGCAGATGAAATTATAATAAACAAAATATTCATCATCAATAAAAGACTAAGATAAATAATAGTTTAGAGAAGAAACACTGCTCCCCCATATCTTCTATCTCTAAACTCCATCAATCCATAGCCTCCATCTTTGATGATATTTTGCTTGCTCTTGAATTGGGAAGAGATTTAGCCTCACAGGGCGTTTCTTTGTCCTTTTTCTCCACCGCTTTTATAATCTCTAAATAACACTATTTATAGGAGTTATTCCACCTAACCCGAATAGAATTAAAATTACATTTATAACCCTAGGTTGATTTGTATTGAAGTCAGTCTTGTAGTCTTTGTAAGTCTTTAGGCTTCAGTTGGCAAGTATCTTTATTTATTTGGAAAACAAACAACAATTAAACCATTCAGCTCCATGCGCGCCACGCGCGGACACATGAACGTCCCGAGCGCCGCGACCCACATTAACGAGCGCTGCAATCCATATGTCGTGCCTCGGCTCACAATAGCGAGAGCCGCGACCCACACTTCCTGTTCGTTTTCTTGCTTTTCTTCCTTACTCGCCCAATTGCTTCAAATATTACGATTTGGCCACTTAACTCCTTTATTCCTATAAAATAAATAAAAACAATAAAATAAATACAAACTCTATAAAATAACATAAAATACTTAAAAATACACAAATTATTAAGCTTAAAAGTATCCAAATAATAGGTATAAAATCCACTCATCAACGGTAACTATTCACTTAAAGGTTCTTTTGTCATTAATGTTAAAATCTATATTATCTGAAAAGTCGTTGATCGCTAAGGGGGCTTACCCTTATTGTAGAATAAATATTATTTATTTAAATGAATTAAATAGTTTAATTTATTTATTTAAATAAGATTAAAATTGTTCTAATTGATTTATTTACAATCGGT
Organism: Aralia elata; assembly: GCA_034770075.1. Lineage (NCBI taxonomy): Eukaryota > Viridiplantae > Streptophyta > Magnoliopsida > Apiales > Araliaceae > Aralia > Aralia elata. Next base: position 42,412,234 of record CM068383.1, read on the forward strand.
TTAATATGAAAAACCTAAAGGGTCACACCGCAAAAAGGAAAGATTTATTTAAGAAATAAATGACATAATCGTAATAATAAATTAAGTATATTTAATTTAATCTATGGTGATAGAATAAATTAAATAGCTTAATATTTATTATTTAATATTTTAGAAATATTAAATATAAATTAATAAGAGGAGTCTTATTATTATTATTACTATTATTATTATTTAATTCCTAAAAGGGTTTGTGAATTAATTAATAAAAGTACTCTCGTAAATTCCAAATTGGATTAGGAGTTTAATTAATTAAAAGAGTTTAATTAAAATAAAACCCTATTCCTAAATAGTTTAGGAGGGTTGCCTACATCTATAAATAAGAGGAGTCTTACTATGGATTAGGGTTACATACGCTTCCATAGGATTTGGGAGAGTACTTCCAATTTCTATAGAGATAGAAACTAGAGTTTTGCCAACACCTATCTTCTTGAATACATATTATTCGTTGGTGGATCACCTCTAGAGGCCAAACATTTGGGTGGCTAACGTTGATCAAGAGAAGGAATCTAATCGGTGGAATTCGAGGAGAACGCGAAGAATTTGGAGTTGAACTTGTGCCTGTGGAAGCACGGTTCTACAAGGGTATGATTCTGATTCTCTATCTCTTTCGTATAATTGATAATTGCGCATAAAGATTGATCCTGGTTATGGTTTGTAAATAATTTTAAATTCTGATTTTGCCACGCTTTCGCTATTTATATGCAATTTAATTGTATGTTCATAGATATTATGTATGAGTATGTGTTTAGAATAATTTAACTGGGCATAATTGTTAGTATATAATCTTGTTTTTGGGAGAAAATTACAAAAATCGCAATATGAAAAAAATCAGAAACGGAACGGACATAAGCCTTAGAGTCGCGACACTCCTTTATATGAGTCGTAACATTGGGCTAGAGACACGGCGCTAGGCGCCCTCTTTGAGAGCTACGATGCTCTTCTTTGTGAGTCGCGTCGCTTAGTTTGAGCTGCGGCGCATGAAGGTCTGTTGGTTCATTTTTGGGCAATTTTTGATAAATTCTAAATTAAAATAAAGGAGTTTATTTTTTATTTAGAATTGGACTAAAATAAAGATGTTTATTTTATTTGGAATTGGATTCCATGTTAAATTAAAATAAATAGTTTATTTTGGTTTAATTTGGATTAAAATAAAAGAGTTTATTTTAATTCAAAAATTAGATTTTATGCTAACTATAATTGCCTATTAAATGATATCGATGCATATATGGAATGACTTTATTATTCATAAGATGAATGTTATTTATTGATGCATATGGTGATATGTATGATAACAAATTGGATTCCATGTTGATTAAAATAAATAAATTTATTTTGATTTGGAATTTGATTAAAAATAAAAGAGTTTATTTTTATTCAAAACTGGATAAATTAAAATAAAGGAGTTCAATTTGATATATATTTTGATTAAAATGAAAGAGTTTATTTTGTTTCAAAACTAGATTTAATGCAACTTTAAATTGCCCATTAAATGATACCAATGCATATATGGAATTGTTTTCTTATTCATGAGATGAATGTTATTTATTGATGCATATGGAGATATGTATGATAATAAATGTGATTGATTATGGACTATTGACCAATGTGTGATTGGATTTTATTTTATGAGGATGCTTGAATGAACGAGTTTTATAAATGGGGTCTGCGTACCTCGTCTTCTCTAATTTTTCTTATTGTAAATTCTATCTTCCTCCTATGTACTTTCCCTTGACTGCTGATCAAGGTTTCTATTTATTGTAAATAGTTTATGTAATAGGATTAGTTAGAATTTGTTTTGAAGAATTGGAGACAAAGGAGTAAGGAGCGTGTGAAGACCCGTTTGTAATGAAGCCCGGGTTTAAATGTAATAATTTTATTTAAATTCAATTCTTGCACCCTAGGTTTGACCTTTTGGTTCATTTGGTTGCTCTAGTGAACCAAACTAGAATAAAAGTCCATAATCAATCCGGGTAGAATATAATATTCTATATGTGCATGCTTACTATATATATATATATATATATATATATGATACAACATGCTTCGCATGTTAAATAATATGACGCGTATTTTATATATATGTGCATGCGCGCTAAACAAGATGAGACAAATAATAACAAAAACCCTTAAAGAAATCATATTAAGTTGTAACGTTCAAAGATATTTGGAATTTCGAACGTCGCCTTCTAGCATGATCAAATGATAGAGTATCAATTAATCATTATAAGTTTGTTGTGTCACCACAAGACTTATTTTAATTTCTTGAGATGCTGTTTTATCACATTTAATGCTTATAAAGGAATTGAACGATGTTGTTTTGTTGTGTCAATACAAGGACGGTGTTTTTCTCTTTACTTATATGGAAGTGCTAGGTTGGACTTAGCTTGGACAATTTTAATTTAGATGTGTCACCACTTGATCAAAATAATCTAAGAGGCAAAATATAAGGAGTTACATGGTGATGTAATTGACAATAGTTGTCTACCTATTTATCTATATATAGTTTGTTGTGTCACCACAATGCTATATACATTTGAAATGAGATCCTTATTCTCCCTAACAAATCATTAATTAGATTTGTCGAACTATATATTAAGGGTAATATAGTTTGATGAAAATAGTGGGAGATACCAATTTAAATAAAGACCTAATTTATTTTGGTAATTAATAAAATGAATGTATGCTAAAATGTTGCTAAAATTATAAATTCATTTACAGAATTTTATAATTTCTAATTCACTATCACTGTGGAGCATATTGAATGCTAACAAGTTAACGGGACCGAACTACATAGATTGGTTAAGAAATTTGAGAATAGTTCTCAAGGCTAAAAAGTTGTCTTATGTCCTTAACACACCTATTACTACAACAGTTGCAGACAATGCCTCTGAAGAAGAGCTTGCTACTTTTAGAAAGTGGCAAGATGATGTATAGTGGGCTCATTGCATCATATTGGGTTCCATGAGTAATGAGTTACAGCGTCAACACATGAAAATGGATGCACCTACCATTTTGCTGCACCTCAATGAGTTGTATGGTGAGTAGAATAGGTCAACAAGATATAAGATATCTAAGAAGCTCTTCCAATCTAGAATGACCAATGACATTACAGTACAAACACATGTCCTCAAAATGATCAATTTGATTGAACAATTGAGACAACTGAGTTTTGTAATGGATGGAGAGTTGAGCCAAGATTTGACTTTGTAGTCACTCCTGGACTCCTTCTCACAATTTGTTGTGAATTTTCACATGAAAAAGCTTGATGTCAGCTTGCCTGAGTTGCTTAACATGTTGAAAACAGCAGAGAGTCACTTTCCAACTAATAAAGACCAAGTCTTACTTGTAGATGATTCTTTCAAGAAAAGGAAGAGGACTAAAGGATCTTCTGAAAAGAAGAAAAGTTCAAAAAAGGGAAAAGGAAAGGCAAAGATAATGGACAATAGGAAGAAAACTGATACGGATAGCAAAGGAGTTTGCTTCCACTGCAACAAGCCTGGACACTGGAAAAGAAACTGCAAGGAGTATCTTGTTGAGGCTAAGCAGAAGAAGCTTAGTGAAGCTTCGGTTACAGATACAGGTTTATTCATGATTAAAATAAATCTTTTTGCAAGTCAAGGTTCTACTTGGGTATTGGATACCGGTTGTAGTTCTCACATATGCAATTTTATGTATGGACTAAGTAGAAGTAGAAAGCTAAACAAAAGGAAGTAATCTTGCATGTGGGGAATGGAGCAAAGGTTGTTGCATTAGCCGTAGGAACTTATAGTTTAACATTACCTACAGACAAGTCTATTAAGTTAATAAGTTGTTATTATGTTCCAGTTTTGATTTAAAACATTATTTGTATTCCGTTGTTGGACGAGGAAGTTTTTGGTATTATATTTAAGAACAATGGTTGTTCTATTTATAATGATAATATTTTGTTTGGAACTGGATGATTACTTGATGGACTTTATATACTTGACTTACATGAAATTATTTTTCAAATTGAACAAACCAGTAAAAGAAAAGAGATTTTTATTCAAAAGTTGAATATTTGTATTTAGTGAAATACAAGTCTGAATTGTTTGAAAGGTTCAAAGAATTCAAAAGTGAAACAAATTCGTAAATTATTAGGATTCTTCAATTGGATCGAGGAAGGGAATACTTAAGCGAAGAGTTTCTAGATCATCTAAAAAATAATGGTATTTTCTCACAATGGACATATACTGATATGCAATAATTGATTGGTATATTTGAAAGGAGAAAATGTACTTTGTTGGACATGGTGCAGTCCATGAAGATTTTTTACCGATATTCTAGTATCCTTCTGGGGTTTTTCTTTAGAAACGACTGCATATCTACTGAATAAGGTATCCTCAAAATCTGTCCCCAAGACTCCATATGAGTTATGAGCAGGGAGGAAACCTAGTCTTAAGTATGTTAAGATTAGGGGTTATCCAGCTTATGTGAAAAGGATTCAAAAGATAAGTTTGGGATAAGATCTGACAAGTGCAGATTTATGGGATATCCTAAAGAAAGGTTGGGGTATCATTTCTATAATCCTACTGAGCAAAAGGTGTTTGGTGTGAAACACGCTACCTTCTTGGATAAAGGAGTTTATACTTGAAGGGGCTAGTGGGAGGAAAAATAGATCTTGAAGAAGTTCATCAAGAACCACAAAGCACTATAAGTCGAACCAAGGAACTTGTAGATAAACCTATTGTACCACAACTGAATAGTAAATTTGGAAGAGTATCGAAGATACTTGGGAGGAATGGATTCATCATAGAGGATGATGATGAGGTACGCATCACAGAGGATGATGATCCAGTTATATATGATGAGGCTATGAGTAGTAGACACTCAGAAAAATGGCAGATGGTCATAAAATCCGAAATGGACTTCATGTATGAGAACCAAGTACACACTCTAGTTACTCTACTGGAAGGTATAGTGCCTATTGGGTGTAAATGGGTCTTTAAAAGAAAGACTGGAGCGGACGACAAGGTAGAGACCTATAAGGCCTGAATGGTTACAAAAGGTTTCAAATAAAGACAAAGTGTTGACTATAATGAAACCTTCTCACTAGTAGCTATGCTCAAGTCCATTCGGATTTTGCTTGCAATTGCAGTTTATTATTACGAAATTTGGCAAATGGATGTAGAGACGTCCTTCCTGAATGAAGATTTAAGGAAAATGTATATATGATACAGCCAGAGGAATTTGTTTCAAAGGTTGAAGTAAATAGTGTATGTAAGCTACAACGATCCATTTATGGATCGAAGCAAGCTTCTCGAAGATGGAACATCTATTTTGATGAGACAATCAAAGGAGTTTGATTTTATCAAAAACGAGGATGAACCAAATATGTACAAAAAGTTCAGTGGGAGCGCAATGACATTACTAGTACTATATGTTGATATACTACTGAAAGGGAATGGCATATCAATGCTACAATCAGAAAAGATAATGTTGTCTAAACATTCCTCTAAGGAAGATTTGGGAGAAGTATCCTATATTTTGGGGATAAAAGATCTATAGAGATAGATTTAAAGGATGCTAGGTGTTTACCTAAATCTATACTAGCAAAAATACGCAAGTATACGCAGTCCACAAGTAATAAAGTATAAGTAGAGTATTGTTTCCATGGAGAAAAAATTGTAATTTATAATACCAATTATCAACTTTGTATTAACTCAATTTTATTAAACAATCGATTAAGGTTTTGAGGATTTCTTAAATTAATTAATTACTTCAACTAAAACTAATTACCACAAGTTTGAAAACAGATTTTAAAGACTTAAGACTACAACTTCACTTATTGTTTCACTTTGTTCAATACACTTCCTATCAAATTATGCTGATTATTTCGGATTGTTAATCGAGAACTCATCAATATCTATGACCATCTCTCAATGTACCATAAATAAATCAACTAAAATCCACTGATGATAGACTTGAGATGAACACCCTAGTTAACTAATTCACTATATCTCTACGTGAATTACAATTAAAAAGGATTTAAAGTTCAGGTTCCCTGTTAGATTACATGTAGTGAATAGGTATATCTCTATCCTAAACACAAATCATGAATTCCATCGACATGCAGAAAACACAATCACATGCTATTATGGTCAGATCTAAATCTATACTTCATCTCTCGAATGCATATAGATTATCCCGGTAATTACTAGCCAAATAATTAAGCAATTAAATATAAACCATAATAGAAAATCCAATAATAATTAACCATAATTATCTAGGAAACATATCAAACAAAGCTACACAATAAGATCCGTTATAGCCTTAAAAAGAAATTTAGTTCATAATTAAACCAGAATCCATCATCCACAAATTTAATAGCATTCAAAATTCAAAAGTAAAAGATAGAGAAGAGAATAAAAACTGTTGAAACAATCCTTGAATCTCTCTCTACCTCCTGCATTGATTTTCTCTTGCTAACAATTTGCTAAATGTCTTCACAATTGGTTTCCAAAACTAGGGTTTGTAACTAATAGGTTCAACAACCTTAAAACTGATTTAAAACATCTATTTATAATATCTGATAAAAATCCTAAATGATTTAGAAGTCTGAATATCAATTACACATCATCTGCTTCATTAAAAACCAGAAAGTCAAAGCTTGGTCAACTCCCGAACAGGCGCGGTCGCGCTGGAAATAAGCCTGAATGGGGCGCGGTCGCACTACCTTGGCAGATAATTTTTTTCTAACTCTGGAGACTGGCGCGGCCGCGCTTCTCCCTAGTACAATTTGGGCGCGGCCGTGCTGCTTCACTTCCTGCACTTTTTTGCTTCTTTTGCTGCTACTTTGCTCAACTCTCGCCACATCAATTCCCAACACATGCAACCTACAAAAACATATAAAATGCATGAAAAGTAACTATACACCAAGGAAATAAACAATAATCCACATAAATAGGTATCCGATTCGTAGGTATGAAACCTAGTCATCAAATACCCCCAAACTTGAACTATTGCTTGTCCCCAAGCAACACAATGCAACATAATACCATGAATGCAAACTATTAACTATCATGCCTACGAATCCAACCAATAGGCAGTATGAAGATTAACTCTTAGCCTCAGAGATATCAACAGAATACTTGAAACAACAAATCCAATCAATACGAATTAGTAATCCCAATCAAGCAAATAACTCACACTTAACATCACCCAAGTAGTGTGTTGATGAGTAGGTTTCATACCTACGAATCGGATACTTTTTAATGTGGATTATTGTTTATTTCCTTGGTGTATAATTTCTTTTCATGCATTTTATATGTTTTTGTAGGTTGCATGTGTTGGGAATTGATTCTGCGAGACTTGAGCAAAACAGCAGCAAAAGGAAGCGAAAAGTGCTGGAAGTGAAGCAGCGCGACCGCGCCCAAAATGAACTAGGGAGCAGCGCGGCCACGCCGGTCTCCAAAGTTAGAAAAAAAATTGTTTGCCAAGGCAGCGCGGCCGCGCCCCATTCAGGCTTATTTCCAGCGCGGCCACGCCGGTTCGGGAGTTGACCAAGCTTTGACTTTTTGGTTTTTAATGAAGCAGATGATGTGTAATTGATATTCAGACTTCTAAATCATTTTGGATTTTTATCAGATGTTATAAATAGTTGTTTTAAATCAGTTTTAAGATTGTTGAACTTATTATTAGAAAACCCTAGTTTTGGAAGCCAATTGTGAAGACTTGAAGCAAATTGTTAGCAAGATGAAATCATCACAGGAGCAGAGAGAGATTCAAGGATTGCATCAGCAGTTTTTATTCTCTTCTCTATCTTTTACTTTTGAATTTTGAATGCTATTAAATTTGTGGATGATGGATTCTAGTTTAATTATGAACTAAATTTCTTTTTAAGGCTATAACGAATCTTATTGTATAGCTTTGTTTGATATGCATCCTGGATAATTACTGTTAATTATTATTGGATTGTCTATTATAGTTTATGCTTAATTGTTTAATTATTTGGCCAATAATTACCGGAATAATCTATATGAACTCGAGAGATTAAGTATAGATTCAGATCTGGCCATAATAACATGTGATTGTGTTTTCTGCATGTTGATGGAATTCATGATTTGTGTTTAGGATAGAGATATACCTATTCACCGTATGTAATTTAACAGGTAACCTGAGCTTTGAATCCTTTGTAATTGTAATTTATATAGAGATATAGTGGATTAGTTAACTAGGATGTTCATCTTAAATTTATCATCTGTGGATTTAAGTTGATTGGTTTATGATACATTGAGAGATAGTCATAAATAATGAAGGGTTCTCGATTAACAATCTGAAATAATTAGTATAATTTGATAGGAAGTGTGTTGAGCAAAGTGAAGCAATAAGTGAAGTTGTAGTCTTAAATCTTTAAAATTTGTTTTCAAACTTGTGGTAGTTAGTTTTAGTATAAATAATTACTTAATTTCAGAAATTCTCAAAACTTTAATCGATTATTTAATAAAATTGTGTTAAAACAAAGTTGATAATTGGTATTATAAATTACAGTTTTTTCCCGTGGGATCGATACTCTCTTATCACTTTATTACTTGCGGACTGCGTATACTTGCGTATTTTGCTAGTATAGATTTAGGCAAATAAGTTTTTGGCACCGTTGCCGGGGAAAATTTGTGTTTATAATTTTCAAGTATCAATTTAATTAATTCAGTATTAAACTTTTTTTTGTTTTTCTTGTTATTTCCTGTTTCAGGTTATTTCAGTTCGTTTATGCAAACGCGATCAAACAGCCGGAACTTGTGCAGTGCGAGGACAATCTTGAGAACAAGTTACGATAGTTGAGAGAGTTTTGCAAAGAGACAATCGAGAAAAAGAAAATGGCTAACGAAGAGCAGAAATCACTGAGGGACTACGCCACGCCACGCCTAAGATAGATGAGATCAAGTCAAGCATCACGAGGCCAACTATCACTACAAACACTTTTGAGATTAAACCGGGTACAATTCAGATGATTCAGAACTCGGTACAGTTTGGGGGATTGGCCAATGACGATCTGAATGAACATTTGGTGAGCTTTCTAGAGATTTGTGATACGTTCAAATACCACAATGTTACGGATGATGTGATTAGATTACGTTTATTTCCATTCACTCTGAGGGATAACGCAAAGAGTTGGCTGCAGTCGCTTCCGCTGGGATCCATAACGACTTGGGATGACCTGGCCCAAAAATTTTTAGCGAAATTCTTTCCGCCGGCTAAAACTGCTAAGATGAGGAACGACACTACTACTTTTGAGCAACAACATGGAGAGTCGTTGTATGAGACGTGGGAGAGGTTCAAAGACTTATTGAGAAGATGCCCGCATCGTGGGTTATCCAAGTGGCTACAGGTTCAGACATTCTACAGTGGGTTAAGTTGTAACACCCCCTTCCCGAAACAGGAAATGGCGGTCACGTGCAAAGCACAACAAACCACAAAATTAACAATCAGAGCACTAATAACTTCAAAATATATAATAATGATACACCATCAATGATGAACTGAATACCATTCTCCAAAAGAAGACAAAATAATCAAAACCTAAAATCAAATGAGCCTAGATGGTCAAAGGCAACTCTCTCATCACACTAGCCCTGAATCACCCCAGCAAACCTGTCGGAAGAGAAATACAATATGAGCCAAATGCCCAGTACGAATATAGATATACAAAAATGTACAACTAAAATACGGAAACAACTTAGACAAAATACTGAACAATGCTGATAAAAAAATATAAACTCCAAAGATTTGAATAGAATATATCTAAATCAACGGAATTAACGAAACAAACAGAAGAGTACAGAAATAATGAACTCAAATATCTAACTCAATTAAATGAATTGAAACGGACAAAACTAACACAATAAAATAATAGGCTGAATCAAATGGCTGAGTGTTATTTCATACCGAGCTCAGAAATATACCTTGCTACATAGACAAGTCAAATAATGCCCACACATGCAATGAAAATAATGCCACACGGGCAAATCACACATTGGACCGTGAATCCAAATGCATGCAAATCGGATAGGTGTGTTTGGTACAACATCACAAATCCGCAGAACAGAAACTAAGGTTAACCCATACGCCTCCCACAACAAAAACACCAAATGGCCCACTTCCTCCGGAGCCCAAAACGGAGATGCCGTGAACTGATCACACCGCCACGGAAAGTGTCAATGTCTCTCATGCCGCCCCACACGTGGTTATAGATCAGGTATACCCTACGGTATATTCTAACAAAGATACCATATCACAACACATGAGATATAATACCAACAAAAAGGGTTCTATATGTACATGTTGAACTAGATCAAATCATAATCGTAATGTCTCAAAAAGAAGGTAACAACATGTACTGCTCTACAAATATCAAAATAAATACTAGACATGATAACCTAATTCAAAGAGTACAAATATGAGTCATATGTATCAACTCCAAAATGAAACTATTAAATGAATTTCACAAGAAACAATTATGTGAAATAATAATGGAAATCTAAACGAGGAACAAACGAACTAATTAAATTTCACAGGAGTATTGTTGAAGGAGTACGAAAATCCGTACTTGATATTCGAAACTACTTATAACATATTCCACAAAATCTTACCATCAAATGCCAACGATATCACATACGAATTATTATTCACCACCTAAACATAATCATCTCGAATTAAAAATAATCCAACTAATAATTCCAAAATAATTCGTTTAGACTATTTCCATTCGAACTAGTTAAACAAAATAATAATAAATATAAGTACACTTGTGAAAATATTCTTCCATCTTTAACCCGTTAATAAATTCATTTATTATTATTATTATTATTATTATTAAAGTAGAAAACTGAAAATCTTACAAGCTTCAATAATACAGATTATATAAAACTTTTACCCACCTTCCGTAACTATTAGACCAAATTCCAATTAATTATAAAACGAAATAGGAACACTTATGTTCGGTATGATTACAAAATATAATTACTTATAATATTAACATTTAATTCATTCCATATAATCAGCGCCTAAACTTTATGATTTTTCCAAGATATAAATTAGGGTCATGTAAGTTTTATACATAAGAAATAATTTAATTTAAAGGAATCATCAACTTCCTTACATTAAGGAATTTAAAGATGACAACACAGATTATATGTATACATGTATACTTGGATAGAATACATATATAATGAAAATCTATTAGCTTGTCTGCATATTCATTTTAAAGTTACACTAGCTTAACTATGCATACATGCCCATGAATCACTTCGGTTCCCAAGGATAGATTTCCCAACAGAAAGATAGATTACATATGGAAATATAATAATTAATATGCATTACAGAAATTAACCGTCACAGTCCCACCCAAATTCGCTACTGTTCATCCGAATTTCTACCAACATGATTACACTTGCAATTTAATATTTCTCTACTTTACTTACTTGTAATATTTTATTATTACACACTTGTCCCATAATACACATGATTTCCTCACTTGTTCTTTACAGTACATACAATTCAAAGTGAATAATGGGCGATCTCGGTATCGCAAATTAAAGGATTCCGAAATTGATTTTATTTTATAATAATTGATAACGTAAAAGAATTCCCTTATGCAAAATTTCTTTAATTTCTTGTACACAGCTTAAAATTTCTTCAGGTCTTCCTCATTTCCTCTATCTTTCTTATTCTTTCTTTCAGCTGCTAATTGAAAGTACTGATATTACCAATAGTCTTTACCCTAATAAATTAATAGTATTCTTAAATTAATTGAGTTTGATTTGCCTAGGCCCATACTTATTAAATTAAGTTGTCCATCAATTATTAGTAGCCCAAATAAATTAATTACAAATTAGATCCAAACAAAAGAAAGAGTTCAATTAAAATATTTAAACTTTCATTTATCTATTTGTTTTCATTTTTATTTTTATGTGTTTATTTATTTATTATTTTTTTTCTGGGTATTAAATAAGTAGTAATACTCGAACAAGCATAGATGCAACCGCGGGGGGAGCACTTATGGCTAAAAGTTTTGATGAGGCTTTTGAATTGTTGGAGACAATGGCATCAAATAACTATCAATGGCCAACTGCGAGGATGAATCAACACAAGGTAGCCGGGTATTAGAAGTAGATGCAGTCACAGCTTTAGCAGCTCAGATGGCAGCTATGTCTAAGAAGATCGATGCTATGGCAGAGTCAAAAATTCAGCAAGTAGCTTTTGTTTGTGAGCTATGCGCGGGTGCACATCTTACAGATTATTGTGCCATTAACCCTGAAGTAGTGTAGTTTGTGGGTAGCTACCAACATCCTCCAAATCCATACCAAAACACTTACAATCCGGGGGCAAGGAACCATCTTAACTTGTCATGGAGCAACAATCAAAATCATCAACAAGCTCCCAGACCATCATATCCCCCAGGATATCATAACCAACACCAGCAGGTAGCTACGCAACCTTAACAAGAAAAGAAACCTGATTTAGAATAGCTCTTTGATGAAGTATATGGCGAATAATGATATGTTGTTAAAGAATCAAACGACTGCTATCAGAAATCTTGAGAAATTTGTCGTAGTATTCATCGATGATATTTTAGTATACTCGAGAACAAAAAAGGAGCATGCTGAACACTTAAGGAGCGTATTGGAGATATTACACAAGGAACAACTTTATGCAAAGTTTTCCAAATGTGAATTCTGGTTGGAACGAGTTCAATTTTTGGGTCATGTGATTGACAATAATGGAATAGCGGTGGATCCAGCAAAGATAGAAGCGGTTGTGAATTGGGAACAACCAACAACTCCAACAGAAGTAAGAAGTTTTCTCGGTTTAGCAGGGTATTATCGGCGTTTTATACAAGATTTTTTAAAGATAGCAACCCCGCTAACTAATTTGACTCGAAAGACGGTAAAGTACGTCTGGACACACAAATGTGAAGAAAGCTTCCAAGAGTTGAAGAAGCAGTTAAGCATGGCACCAGTATTATCTTTACCAGATGATACAGGTGGCCTTGTAGTTTATAGTGATGCGTCACACAAGGGATTAGGATGTGTGTTAATGCAACACGGGAAGGTAATTGCATATGCATCAAGAAAACTCAAAGATTATGAGAAGAGGTATCCTACGCATGATCTTGAGTTAGTCGCGGTAGTATTTGCCTTGAAAATTTGGAGGCATTATTTGTACGTGGAGAAATGTGAAATATATACAGATCATAAGAGTCTGAAATATATTTTCACACAGAAGGAGTTAAACATGAGGCAGAGGAGATGACTAGAGTTGATAAAGGATTTCGATTGTGAGATCTTATATCATCCAGGGAAAGCCAACATCGTAGCAGATGCATTGAGTCGGAAGAACCAAGAGAAATTAAATGTAATGACCAATAACGAAGTATTGATAAAAGAGTTTGACAAACTTGAGATCAAGGTGGGAGTTTCAGTTAACTCTACCGAGAAGTTATTCGTCATAGAGGTGACGAAGGGTAGTTCGACTTTATTGGATAGAATCAAAGAACTACAGGAGACTGATGCAGAATGTCAGAAGTATAAGGCAGAAATGACTCATAAAAAGAATGTTAAGTTTAGAGTGGATACGGATGGAGTACTGAGATACGAAAATAGAATTTGGGTACCTTCAGTACAAGAACTAAAGGACGAAATACTGAATGAAGCCCACAGTTCTAAATTCGTTGTACATCCAGGGAGTACAAAAATGTATAAAGACTTGAGCCAACATTTTTGGTGGTCTAACATGAAAAGAGAGATAGCAGAGTGGGTAAGTAAATGTTTAACATGTCAAAGGATTAAAGCTGAACACCAAAAGCCAAGTGGATTATTACAACCCTTAGAAATTCCTGAGTGGAAATGGGAGCATATTACCATGGATTTCGTAGTTGGTCTCCCTAATACATAGAAAGGTCACAATGCCATTTGGGTAATTGTAGATCGTCTTACCAAATCAGCTCATTTTCTACCCATCAAAATCAACTTCAATCTTGACTAATTGGCCAAACTTTACATCAATGAAATTATTTCTAGACATGGAGTCTCTGTTTCTATAGTATCAGACCGAGATCCACGATTTACTTCGAATTTTTGGACAAGTCTCCAGAAAAATTTAGGAACTCAGTTGAGACTAAGTACAGCATACCATCCACAAACTGACGGTTAGAGTGAGAGAACCATCCAGACATTGGAAGACATGTCGCGCTCTTGCATCATGAATTTCAAGGGAAGTTGGGAAGATCAATTACCTTTGGTAGAATTTGCATACAACAATAGCTACCATGCCAGCATAGGAATGCCACCATTTGAAGCCTTATATGGAAGAAAATGTAGAACACCTTTATGTTGGGATGAGGTCGGAGAACGACAAATTTTAGGACCTGAAATAGTGCAACAAACCGCGGAGGTAATCCGAATTATACGAGGAAGACTACAAGCATCACAGGATCGACAAAAGAAATATGCTGATAAACATAGAAATTTACAAGATTTCGAAGTCGGTAGTCACGTATTCTTAAAAGTATCTACGTGGAAAGGCAAAATTCGATTTGGGAAGAAAGGGAAATTAAGTCCAAGATTTATTGGGCCATTTCAGATATTGAGAAAAATAGGTGAGGTAGCCTATGAGGTAGCCCTACCTCCTGAGTTAGAACATATCCATAACGTGTTTCATGTGTCCGTGTTACGACCGTACAAACCCGATTATAAACACGTTATCGACTACGAACCTATTCAGATCGAAAAAGATTTATCTTATGAAGAAGTTCCTATCGAAATCATAGATAGGAAAGAACAACATCTGCGAAATAAAGTGATCCCTTCAGTCAAAGTGATTTGGAAGAATCAAAATATAGAGGAAGCTACGTGGGAGCTTGAGAGTAAAATGCGAGATAGTTACCCACACTTATTTGTATAACATGTATTGTAATTTCGAGGACAAAATTCTTATTAGTGGGGGTGAATGTAATATTCTGAACCCTAATAAGATCTGTATATGTAAAATGTGTTTAATAAATGAAATTTCATGATCTGACTTTGTATTATGTGATTATGTATCTTATTAAACAATTAGGTCAAATAAAAAATTTTCTCCAAGCAATTGTGTCGTGCTTAATCGGACAAAATGATTTATCGTGCTTTCGGCGAATTCACCGAGAAGCGTCTCGGCAAATTATTTTTGTAAGCTGTTGTGTCGTACTTGGAAATGACGAAGTGCTTTGTCGTGCTTCGGAGTTAATATAATATTATATTAACTGACAAAAATCTAAAATAAGTTAATTAGGGTTAGAACGATAAACTGAAACAGAAACCCTAATTAAGAAAACCCTGATTAATAAAATTTATCTGAATTATTAAATCAAAACCCTAATTATTACACAAGAATCCTAATTGAGATAATTAGATTCTAAGTAATAAATTATAATATTAATTAGGAATCATTTAACTACCCTAAACGAAAGATTAAAACCCTAATTGTGAAATTAGAAACCCTAATACCTAATTATGAAACCCTAATTCTAATTAGGTTATCTAAACCCTAAATTATGAAATGTAAAACCTTAATTATGATATATAACCCTAATTAAGGTATTACTAAACATAATTAAACATCCTAAACATGATTACCAAAAATCTAATTTTAATTAGTAAGGAAATAAATCAAAAATAAAATTTAAACCAATAGAAATTGAGCTAGGAGTGTGCAAGCTTGTGCTCAACACACTCCAGCACAAGTAGGTGGTTAGGATCAGATGAGAGTAGCACAAGTATCAAGGCTAGATATTTGTGGAGGCCAAATTTGGAAAATAAACCCTAAAAACCCTAATTTGAAGTTCCTATAAATAGAACATCATTCTGATCATGTGAGCCACGAAATTTTGAAGCCTAAACACTTATATTACCAGCCATAATAAGCCTCAATAGCTACAAGAACAGAATCAAAGATCAGAAATCAAAAGAAGCTCAAAAAGGTGCAAAAACCCTAATTTTATACTAGATCTTTAAAGTTTTGTTAGATGTTATGTTTTAATGTTTAAGGATATGTAATAATATGTTATTTAGTGATCTGGGTTGGTTAAACAAGGATCCATAACATTTAAATGGTCAAAATTGATGAAAAATATGAACTGACTTTGGCAACCCAGAATGATCTCACAGGCTATTTTGTCAGTCATTTTGATCGGCTTAAATTGGTCATTTGATCTGTTTTAAAGTTTGTATATGTAGTATGTCATGTTAACTATAATATCCAATTGGTAGAATAATAACAAAATGTCTAGGATGAAAGTTATTAATGGTCAAAACCCGTTGACCGCTCACGGATGGCTGATTCTGGGCAACCTAGAAAATTTTAAGTATAACTGACAACAGTCTGACAAGATTTGACTACCTTTAATCTTGCTTATATGATGTTTGTAAATGTTATTTTTTGGCTTAAACATGTTCTATGTCATGTATAATACAACCCTGAATCATTAAACCACATAACAAATAACGACCATGAAAGTTATTAACGGTCAAACATGGTTGACCGACCATGACCAGCATGTTTCTGGGCAACCCAGAAACTTCATGAACAGCATGAACTAAGTAGTTTGACCATGAATTATCTAGCATCAATTGATGTTGTTTATGCCTAAGTTTCATATGTCGTTATAACTTGCCATGCATACTATAACAACAAACAAAAATCCAACCCAAAACATTAACCAACTGGAATTAATTTGCGGTCAAAAGTCCCCACTCGACCATGACCGCCTGTTCTTCAATGAAGAACACCTTTAGCGACACTCTCCTTCCCAAACCCAGAATACTAAGTTTATATGCAGTCCGTCGCTAAAGGCCTTTTGCGACAGTTTTTAATAAAAATTAATAAAAATAATTAAATAAAATATATAAAATTATAAATAAATATTAAAAATTCATATTAATTAATAATAAATATTAAAAAATTCATTTTTTATTATATTTATTATTTTTATATATTCTGATAAATATTTTTATATAATTATTTAATTTAATTAAATATTAAATTATTTAATAAATATTTTAAATAAATAATTTAAAAATTATTTTAATGTATTTAAAATATTTTAAATGATAATTAATTCATTTAAAAATATTACCAGCTTTCCAAAATTATTTTAAATAATAAATATATTATTTAAAATAAAATATTAAACATTTAATAATATTATAAATGATAAATAAATCATTTAAATATTAAACTAAGTTTTAAAAATTATTATAAATAATAATTACATCATTTAAATGATAAAATAAATTCTAAAAATATTATAAATGATAAATAAATTATTTAAATAATATTTTAAGTATCTAAAATTATTCTCAATGATAAATAAATCATTTGAATATTATATTAAATGTTTTTAAAAATATTATAAATGATAATTAAATCATTTAAATATTAAATTAAGCTTTAGAAATTATTATAAGAAATAATTAAATTATTTATAATGATAAAATAAATTATAAAAATATTATTAATGATAAAATAAATCATTTAAATAATATTCTATCTTTCTAAAAATATTATAAATGATAAATAAATCATTTAAATAATATTTTAGGTGTCTAAAAATATTCTAAATGACAAATAAATTATTTAAATAACATATTAATGTTTTAAAAATTATTCTAAGTGATAATTAAATCATTTAAAAATATTCCTAAGCTTGTAAAATTATTTAAAAATACTTCCAAGCTTCTGAAAATTATTTAAAAATAATACCAAGCTTCTAAAAATGTTATAAATAATAAATAAATTATTTATACTAATAATTAAGCTTCCAAATGAAGTTTTATCGAACAACCTATGTGTTTAATTGATTAAGGACGCGACCAAGATACCGAATCGACGTCGAACCTTAATAAAACTTGTCTAGATTAGCGTAATACATGTTTATATACGTGCTAACGCTTATTATTGGTATACGTAGACTACGTACGTTGACCAACTGTCTTAAATTTTTACGAACTACGCTAAGGCAAGTCTTTGAACCTTGTTACATTTAAGCAATTCATTTATGTCTTGCTATCAATTATTGTGAAGTTATTACTACTTGTTCAGCATAACTTAAGAAATAAAATCATTTATTGACTGTTTGAGCTTAAAATTGTTGTGTCAAACCAAGTTGTTTTGGTACGACATCTATACTGAGTAAAAGGGACACCGTGGATAGAAGGTGGCCCGACAAACCTTCGAATAAGGTTTAAATTGACAATTAAATAAATTGACCAATATTGACAATTAACTTAAATTGACCAAAAATGTGGTAGGATGATATGCATACTCCTAGGATATTGGTGAGGCTGATCACCTACCAGATATCCGAACTCAAAGAGGTTCTAAGTCATTGAAGACTGACAGGACAATTTAAAATATATGGTTCCGGTACTGAACCCTCAGTATCAATTATACATCACCTGACATCTTTCAAATCAAACACACTGTGTTTACATTTTTAAATGAACTTGCTGAACATTTGTAGCTCATTCTTGCGCATATCTTCTTTTACAGCTTTAAATGATATCCCTGGTACTTTTGGGACAGATAAAGGGAAAGGACACGTTTACTAGTTTTATTAATTGCTTTTGAATAATCTAAGTCTTTTAAAGGCTTCTGTTGTAATAACTTAGTACTGAGAACAATGTAATCGAATCAAATGATATGTAATATATTATGATCCTTTATTTCATCTATTGCGTTATACTCTGATCTTTATTTTATTTAGCATAGTTGTACTAAGTTAGATACAGTATCTATACGAACTATACATCTGAATGAGGGTATTTAAATGATGTTGAAAGTCCTATAAGCTCTGGGGTTACACTTAATGAGCGTCAGTAAGGTGTCATCCTTACCGGAATGCGCCCCTCAGTTCTATGGACAATCTTATCATTAATACTGTGAATGTCAAATAGATAGGGAATATAAATATGAATCTATACATCCAAGTGAGGGTATCCAAACACAGACAATGTTCTGGCCGGAACTAGTACCTGTTATGGGATACTGTGAACCTTGGATAGATAGAAGTCATATTTTATTAAATATTTATAGTTATATAGTTTCACGTGAGCACCAGATCTGCTACAGGGGAGCGTAGAGATTTGTGGGCGTCACAGACTCCCACTAGCAACACTTGGAAGGGCACTAAGCATGCTCCGCTGTGGCCACGGGGACGCGAGTGCAAACCCGTATGAAAATGCTGACCCGGGTTCAGCGGGATTAGTCCGGATGCGTCCGGGAAACCCACGGTTAAAAAAAAAGAACCTATTAGAGAGAATAATTAGAGGTAAAAGGCTTAGTGGTGAGATTAATTGAGGGAAAAAGCCTATTGAGTGATACACGAGTGAAACATTAATCGAGCGAAACACGTAAGGGAGTGGTGAGAAAAATATTTTGCTACTAACCTCTGTTTTGCAGGAAATATGTCTAACTCAAAGGATAAGAGAACTTTTGTAGAACCTTCATTGTCAGCCGATATGAAGTTGATGATTGAGGCCATGAATAAGAAATGGTGTAGGAGGTTAGATATGGCAATGGGAATAGGTGCATGAGCGCTTGGACAAATTAAGCGTTACTCGGGGAGAATCTTCTCAAAACCGCTAGGGAACTCAACAAAAAGGGGTAGCTCAGCAGAGAGGAGCTAGGGTGGAAGAAACTGATTTCAATGATGGAGGATTTAGTGAAGAGGATAATCGAAAGTCCGACTTGTTACATTGGAGACAACGAGGAGCTAGGGATAGAGGGGGTCGAGATAGAGAGGACAACAACTTGGATAGTATAAAAATGAAAATTCTGACTTTCTAAGGAAGAAGTGATCCGGAGGCCTATCTAGAGTGGGAAAATAAGATGGATTGGATATTTGAATGTCATAACTACTCGGGGCTAAAGAAAGTGAAACTCGCCGCCACAGAATTCTCAGCTTATGCTGTTACTTGGTGGGATCAGTTGATGATCAGTCGGAGGAGATGTGGGGAACGTCCAATTGAAAATTGGGAAGATATGAAGACCGTGATGAAAAAGAGGTTTGTTCCAGATTACTATCACCGAGAACTAGTTTGGAGTTTGCAAAGCTTGAAGCAAGGTAGCAGGAGCATAGAAGATTATTACAACGAAATGAAGATGTTGATGGCTAGGGCCAACATCAATGAGGATGGCGAATCAACAATGGCCAGGTTTTCAGCGGGATTAAATTGAGAGATTGCAGACTTAGTGGAACGACAACATTACTTGGTATTGGAGGATATGGTTCACATGGCTATCAAGATTGAGAAACAGCTTAAGAGGAGAGGTAGCCAATGTTCGATACCTAATTCAGGATCATCATGGAAGTCTAATGTTGGGAAGCGAGAGGAGAAGCCAGCCGTAAGCAAATCCAAGTTTGAGCCTAAACGGAGACGATTAATAAGGGAGTATAAGGTAAAACTGACCCTTCTTCTTTTAGTCGTAATCGAGATATTAAATGTTTTAAATGTCAAGGTAGGGGACATATTGCGAATCAATGTCCGAATCAAAGGACGATGTTATTGCTTGACAACGGCGAGGTGGAGACCGAGGGGGAAGATAGTGATAGTGATTCTATTGCACCGCTAGAGGAAGCAGAAGATAGGGAAGTGGCAATATTTGGGAAAGTTTTGGTGACGAGAAGGGTGCTTAGTGCACAAGTGAAGGAGGAAAGCAGCGAGCAGCGTGAAAATTTATTTCATACTAATTGCCTTATGAATGAAAAAATTTGTTGTGCCGTGATAGATGGGGGTAGTTACACGAATGTGGCAAGTAAGGCTATGGTAGAGAAATTGGGGCTTTCCATAACCAAACATCCTCAACCTTATCGATTGCAATGGCTCAATGATGGTAATGAGATTAAAGTGACTAAACAGGTTTTGGTGTCGTTTACTATTGGGAAATATGTGTATGAAATCATGTGTGACGTAGTTCCAATGCAGGCGGGTCACATATTGTTTGGTCATCCTTGGCAATTTGATAGATGTGTGAAGCATGATGGCTTTTCAAATGAGTATTCTTTCGTTCACAATAAAAGGAAGGTTACTTTATGTCCTATGTCACCACAACAGGTGTATGAGGATCAACTTCATTTGCAGAAAGATCATGAGAAAAGAAAAGAGAGTGAAGAAAAGAAAAATAATGAGAGGGAAAATAAGAGAGAAAAAGAAAGAGAGAAAAGAAAAGATGATGAGCGAAAAACTAATATCTATACAAAAAAGAGCGACGTGAGGCGAGCTTTAGATGTTAAACAGTCGATGATTATACTTCGGTATAAGGAGGCGCTTTTGAATACTAACGCTAACGATTCTTCTTTGCCTAGTGTTGTTTCATCTCTTTTGCAGGATTATAAGGATGTGTTTCCCGAGGAGCTTCCACATGGATTACCACCAATTCAGGGAATTGAGCATCAGATTGATTTCGTACCCGATGCTACCATTCCAAACCGTCCAGCCTATCGGAGTAATCTTGAGGAAACGAAGGAGTTACAAAGACAAGTTGGTGAACTAATGGAGAAAGGGTTCATGAGGGAGAGCATGAGTCCTTGTGCAGTTCCAGTGATCTTAGTGCCAAAGAAGGATGGGAAATGGTGGATGTGTATCGATTGTCGAACGGTAAATAACATTAAGGTAAAATATCGACATCCCATTCCTCGATTAGATGACATGTTAGATGAATTGTATGGGTCTTGTATATTCTCAAAAATTGATTTAAAAGTGGTTATCATCAAATTAGAATGCAAGAGGGTGATGAATGGAAAACTGCTTGCAAAACAAAATATGGTCTTTATGAGTGGCTAGTGTTACCTTTTGGTTTAACTAATGCTCCTAGTACTTTCATGAGATTAATGAACCATGTTTTGCGTCCGTTCATTGGGAAATTTATGGTTGTGTATTTTGATGACATCTTGATATATAGAAAAAACTTGGGAGAGCATGCATTGCATTTGAAATCTGTTTTAGATGTTCTTAGAAAAGAAAAGTTATTTACTAACATGGATAAGTGCACGTTTTGTATAGATAGAATTGTTTTTCTTGGATTTGTTGTGAGTTCACAGGGAGATCAAGTGGATGAGGAGAAAATACGTGCAATCCGAGAATGGCCGAGTCCAACAAATGTGAGTCAAGTTCATAGTTTCCATGGATTGGCAAGTTTCTACCGACATTTTGTGAAGAATTTCAGCGACATCACAGCGCCATTAACGGAAGTAATCAAAAAGAGTGTTGGATTTAAGTGGGGTGAAGAACAGGAAAAGGCGTTTAAATTGATTAAAGATAAATTGACTAACGCTCCTTTGCTTGTTTTACCTAACTTTGCTAAAACTTTTTAAATTGAGTGTGATGCTTCAGGTTTGGGAATTGGAGTTGTGTTGATGCAGGAAGGGAAACCAGTGGCGTACTTTAGCGAGATGTTGAGTGGGACAACTCTAAACTATCCTACTTATGACAAGGAGATGTATGCATTGGTTCGAGCGTTGGAAACGTGGAAACACTACCTTTGGCCTAAAGAGTTCGTGATTCACACTGATCATGAATCTTTGAAGTACTTGAAGGGACAACATAAGTTGAACAAAAGACACGCAAGGTGGATGGAGTTCATTGAGACATTTTCGTACGTTATCCGATACAAATAGGGTAAGGAGAATGTTGTTGCTGATGCTCTTTCGAGAAGGTACGTGTTATTAAATACTCTTGATACAAAATTGCTTGGGTTTGAACGAATTAAAGAGTTGTATGTTAATGACCTTGAATTTTGTGAAGAGTTTAAATCATGTGAAAAGAATGCTGTAGGTAAATATTTTAAAGTAGATGGTTTTCTGTTTTGAGAAAATAAGTTATGTATACCTGCATGTTCTTTGCGTGAGTTGTTGATTAGGGAGTCACATGGAGGAGGTCTAATGGGTCATTTTGGTGTTGAAAAGACTTTATCTGTTTTGAAAGAACATTTTTATTGGCCTCATATGAAACGAGATGTGGAAAAAAATTGTGATAAATGCATTACGTGTAAGCAGGCTAAGTCTTGTGTTCAACCTCATGGATTGTATACACCATTGCCTATATCTAGTGAACCTTGGATTGATTTGTCTATGGATTTTGTATTGGGTTTACCTAGGTCTAAGCGTGGTCATGATTCTATATTTGTGGTCGTGGATAGATTTTCTAAGATGGCACATTTTATTCCATGTCACAAAACTGATGATGCATCCCATATTGCTGATTTGTTCTTTAGAGAAATTGTGTGTTTGCATGGCATGCCTGGAATAGTTGTTTCAGATAGAGATTCTAAATTTTTGAGTTATTTCTGGAAGACATTGTGGTGTAAGTTAGGTACTAAATTGTTATTTTCCACTACTTGTCACCCACAAACTAATGGTCAAACAGAAGTAGTTAATAGGACTTTATCTGCATTGTTAAGGGCTATTATCAAAAAGAACATTAAAGTTTGGGAAGAGTGTCTACCACATGTTGAGTTTGCATATAATCGATCTGTTCATTCTGCTACAAAATTTTCACCATTTGAAATTGTTTATGGTTTTAATCCTTTGACACCGTTGGATTTATTTCCATTGCCTATTTCTGAATTGACTAACATGGATGGAAAGAAAAAGGCTGAATTTGTTAAGCAGATACATGAAAAGGCGAGGCTTAACATTCAAAGGAGGATGGAGCAATATGTTAAACAAGCCAACAAGGGTCGACGTCAAGTGATCTTTGAACCGGGAGAGTGGGTTTGGCTTCATATGAGGAAGGAAAGGTTTCCGGCTCAAAGACGATCGAAATTGCTTCCGAGGGGAGATGGTCCATTCCAAGTGCTTGAACGGATCAATGACAATGCCTATAAATTGGATTTTCCTGGTGAGTATAACGTTAGTGCAACCTTCAATGTTACTGATCTTAGTCCGTTTGATGTAGGTGACGATTTGAGGACAAATCTTTCTCAAGAGGAGAGGTATGATGAGGGAATCCTTGGTTCGGGAAGGGATGACAATCATAGAGTGGATCCTATGTGCATGCTGGATGGACCTGTGACAAGAACTCGGGCTAAACGATTCAAGGAAGGCCTTAATGGATTGATAGAAGGTATGTGGAGCGAGGATAGATCAAGTGTAGAGTTTGAGGAGCGGGATTCTAAGGCTTTGTATTTGGTCCTGATGATACAAACAAACACACCAGGGTTTGGAACGATGGAAACAAGAGAAGTCGAAAATTTCCAATCTGCAGAGGTCTCGCCCCAGCGAGAAAATCAAGGTCAAAATTCTCACCCCGGCGAGAACCTCTCTGTCCATCTTCGCCCCAGCCTGATCTGAAGCCGCCCCGGCCAAGATCTCTCTGTCCATTCTCGCCCCGACGAGAACTTCAGTACAAATCTCTCACCCCAACGAGAACAGCCAGTTTTGGTTGGCCCGTTTTTCGAGACAGACGCGTTTTTGACATTCTGGAACGCGGATTTCTTCCTTAATTTTAGGGATTTCAGTATATTTTCATAATTCTATTGTAATTAGGATATTTTAAGATAGGAGTTTGATTCCAAATCAATTATTATTTCCGTTATGGATTCTAGGGTTTCATAGTTAGTATAAATAAGTTTTATGCTTGTAAATCAACAACAATTCAATAATATTCTGAGTTTATTCATACTTGAAAGCTATTCTCTACTTTTGGTTCTTTGAAGGATTTCTAAGTAGTTTTCTTAGTTTTTCTTTTGAGATTCATATTTAACTTATCATACAACAAACCATAGTTGTGTGTGGCGTTATTCTATCGCATCATACAATCTTACGGAGATTATCGTTTCCCATCTAAATGAGGGTCTAAGTGTTGTTGGTGTTCCATCCTACGAGAATTTAATTGCTTGATCGAATATATCAAGATTCTCGTCTCCAGAATAGACGTTGGGTTAAGATATCGTGAGAGTTCCATCAATTTGCTTACTAGAAACAATCCGGGCGACGACCACCTCACACAAGCGTGTCGTGGAGTCTATCAGGAAGTGAAAAAAATTTGGAAAAGATTGTCAACCCCACTAGAAAAGATTGGTCAATAAAGTTGGATGACGCGCTTTGGGCTTACCGGACAACATACAAGACACCCATTGGCATGTCACCGTATCACCTAGTCTATGGCAAGGCATGCCACCTTCCTGTTGAACTTGAGCACAGAGCATTCAGAAAGCTGAATTTCGATCTCACAGCTGCGGGGGATGTGACACCCCCAAATTCGGTTACTTAAATCCCACGGATCTAGTGCTCACGATACTTTATAATCACATCTAACTACCCATGGCAAAGGTAATATAAACCAAACATGGTAAAATAAATAAAAATTACATAATCCAAACCAAGTTTGATTACATAACCAATACAATCCCAGGTAATCTAACCTTTAATTATTACATCATAACAACGGAATATCATAATAAAATTAAGTCCATTACATAATTCAAATTGTTTAAACTTTAAACTAATCTTCTTCAGTTATTCATCTTGCCCTTGCTCGAGGACGGCTCATCTGTCTTTCCATTCTTAGCTGCAAATATTTATGCAAGAGTGAGAAAACAATTGCCCACAAAGATAACAATAGTATCATATAAACAATCGATGAATAATTTCAAATAAATAATATAAACCTTTCTGAATTCAACCAAACATAGATGAAGGACTATTCGTTCGATAAGAAACTTTGCTTTTGAATCAAGTTTATATTACGAGATCAAAAGTACATCTGAGGGTCACAAGACCATGAACTATGTCCTGAGGTTAACGAGTATTTCTATTGGAACCTTTAACAGTCTTATAGACCATAGGACTACCGTCTCGTACTCCAGGGGATCAGCCCTTTCGTACAATGTAATGTGCACATACACCTTAACGCTATTGCGTAACTTATTCCCCTATATTAGGGTTGTTCATCTCAGTTCTAAAAACGGAGTCCGTACAAAAGAAGTTTGGATTGGAACAGTTTCGAAGAAAATCCAAGTCTTTGGAACGCACATCAACTATGGACTAGTTGAATCAAAATGGTTTCAATAATCATTCAAGGTCTGATAATAAGTAATCTTGAACAAGATATTATAACAATGATTGGATATCATTGTTTAACAATTGAACAATTTTCATTTATCAAGATAACGCTTTCAGAAGAATTGAAATACTTTTCAAAAGAATATCAGTATTACATCAATTTAAATAACCTTGCTGAACAATAAAAGAGCCAAGGTTAAGAACTTGCTCAATGAAAGTAAAGTAAGAAAGTTGCGACATTTTTAATTAAGACAGGGATAAAAGAACTTGCTTTCAACGAAATAAAAAGATTAAGGGTAGAAAACTTGTCTCGTGCGTAGATTACATGTAACGACTGGGAATTATGGATTTACCTTGTAATTCGAATTTTTGAATATTAATGAATATATTATATTTTAGTAATATTATTTTTGTGTTGCATGTTAAAGGTTGTGTGACAACCTAGATTATGTGAATGCATGAAATTTTATGTGTTATAGTTTTGTTTAAGTGAATAATTAATTTCGCGAAACGTCGCTAAATCACTATTCACGGGGCACGTTTCCCGAGGTACTATTCATGCCAGATATTTTTGTGTCTTTTTCGATGTTAATAAATTTCATAAATACGTGTATGCATACGAATAATTTTTCTAAGCGTCAGAAATTTTATTTGAGCTGATACGTGATTTTATCCGTATCCGAAATGTATTGAATGGGTGTTCCGAATATTTGGACAAATCTCATAATAATTATTTTTACCCATCCCAATATTTATGGTAATACCCATTTTAATTTTGGGTAGAGTTATTTACTACTTTTGGTACAAAAGTGAGAGTTTTCGAATATATTTTAGTGTATTTGGGTATTTAATTTGGTTTATTGCTCCAAGTGGGAACCACCAAACCACTTTCAACCAATCAAAATGCTAGGGAGTGAGAGAGTGAGGGGGGGGGGGGGTGGGAGGGAGGGTGAGGCGGGAGAGGGGGAGGGGGTTTTGGGGGGGGGGGGGGGGGGGGGGGGGGGGGGGGGGGGGGGGGGGGGGGTGGGAGTGCCGGCGCCACCTTGAGTTTCAAACCCATTTTCTCCCTAAATTCCTCCACTTCTCCAATAATCATTCATTCAACTCTCAATTTATTCCATTCCATTCCAAGTTGCTCAGCTGATAGAGATAGAGAGAGAGAGAGGGAGGACTGTAGAAAAGAAAGAAGAAAGAGTCGCCGGAAAAAGAGAGAAGGTCTCCGGAAAAAAAAAGAGGAAGAAGAAGAAGGCACGGGAGGAAGAAAAAGCGAATCCAAGCAAGGAGGACCCTCAAAATCAATCCTAGTCGAGCTTCTTAATCATCTAGGAAGGATTTACAGAGGTAAACAACAACCAAATCCTTTCCATTCGATTTCTTGTTAAGTTTTCCAAGTTTTTCTTAGTTTGAGCTCTTAAGCTTATGGGTCGGATTTTTGGCGATTCTTGGTATTTTTGTTTGTTATGATTGTTTGTAAATGTTGTTAAGAGACTATGTAAGCTATTAATAACATCAAAGTGGAACAAAAACGCAAGAAATCCTTACCTTGGCTTAATGGAGCAAGAACAATGGACAAAATATGGACTTTGGACTGTTGGACGATTTAGAGGACCTTGTAGTTATGATTTCTTGTTTGTTTGATTCGTTTGTTGTTATGATATTGTACTTCCATGGGTTATGAGTTTAACCCAGTTGGAATGGAGTGAAAAGGGATTAAAACAAAGATTTGGTGATGATTTTTGTAAAGAACACCAAGAACACGAAGAACACCAAGAACACGAAAATATAGCATGAATTGATACTTTGGCCTAAGATTTGGCCATGTTAATGTTAATGGATAGCTCTAAATTTTTGATATGTTGTGGCTCTATGTCTTAGGAGTCCATAGAGTCCAAAATGGACCAATTTGAAGGTTTATTAGAGGAGTTATGGTGGTTGGAAGCAAGGTAGGTCTAGAACACCAGAAAATAGAGCATCCGGTAAGAAAAACGAACTGGCCACGAGCTCAGCTGCTAGATAGAGAGCCCCGGCGCTGGCCATAGGCCATTTTGAGCGCCTAGGCGCTGGCCACAGACACTAGGCAAAACACCTTCGACGCCCTTTAGTAAAACGAGCGTAACTTTCTCATACGAACTCGGATTGAGATGATTCAAAATGATTCGGAAAGAGAACGAGTAGACCTACAACTTTCGTTCTTTAAGGTTTTCAATTTGAGGTCCGTAGCATGATCTAAATTGGTCATTTATAGGACTGTAGTGTATTTAGAGGCAATCGGAGGGCGTCAGACATGCATGTATGCAACGTGTGATGCTTCAAACGCTAAAGGATGTTGTTCTAAGTTCTAAAACATGAATGTTATGATTTATAATGATACTTAACATTAACCAATGAGTATTAGATAAATCGAATGAGCGTTCGAATAATCAAGTTTGGTGTACAGACGTGCAAGCGTCATAACGCCGTAACTAGTGTGTATAATCTTGTTTAATATTATATTTCTAATAAGAATGAAACATTATAGAGTAGTATAAACCATTATTTGGTATCCAGTATGTGATTAATTGTTATGTGAATATATACTTAATTGTGTAGGATATTAAGGAGCGTGTGTTGTAATATTGTAGCAGCGCTTCAGGCAAGTTTCCTAACGCTTGTCTAACCCTTGTGTTGGGCAAGTTTTTCTTAACCTTACTCGAATTATATTTTGAGCAGGTTTCATATTTTATACAGGTATTGTATATCATTGCAAGTTTCATGACTCAAATGGAGTTATCACTTTTGAATCATATTAGTGGACTAATTATTGTCAATTACTCCACCTCCAAGATAATTATTGATATTCGCACCTTGTGCATTTGAATTCATTATATGTTGTTGGATTGTGAAACGTTGAAGTTCTTTATTCATGAACGATTTAAGGAAATAGTCTACGCCATTTGTTTCGGCTAGACATGTACATGTTATTATTTTAAAAGCTATCCAAACCAGTAGTTGGTACGGATTCTTGGAGTGAGAGAGCAACCCTTATTAGGGGATTATAATGTGTCGGTTATTCGATGTAGTCAGAGTTAAATGTTATGTATATACATGGTGTACGAGAGGTTGATCCCCTCGAGTACAACTGACGGGGCCAGGTTTTAAAGGAGTTAGTTGAATGATTGACTCTTTGGCCAAAAGTTCATGGTCGGTTGGACCAGTCAGCAGTAAATAATCATTATTCATTGATTCATTTGGACTTTGATTATGTCATTTCAGCTATTTCATCAATGTTCATAAATTGTTGATCTATGCAGCTATTATTCTTATTCATTCATGATATATCTCATTCTTGCTTTTAAACTTGCTGAGCAAAGTAGTTGCTCACCCTTGCTATATCATGAACCTATTGCAGTTAAGCCGGAGAGTTCCAAAGCGGGCAAAGGCAAAGGAAAGCTTAAGGAATAATTATATGTACTATCCCGTTATGTAATCGTGGAATAGTTTTGTATTATTAATGTATTCTGCGATGTATTTATTTAAGGTTATAGACCTTGGGATCGTAGTAAACCTTTTGTAATGAACAACATATGTTTATTTATTCCGCATTAGTTAATTTATGTTGTTTAGAGGTGTATGGATGTATTTTATCGTGAGCACCAAATTCGAGGTATTGGTACCTGAATTTGGGGGTGTCACAGGTTGGTATCAAAGCTTTAGGTTATAAACTTTAGGAATGCGAAACCTAGGTTATAACCTTAGTATTAAACTCGTATTGAATACGCTAGGTGATGGATCGAGGAGATTCATATGGTGATCATATCTGGAGGTGGATTGTCGAAATCCATCGAGCCGAGTTGTGCATGATAAAATATCATTTCATTTTATCAATGAATATATTTTATTATGGCACTGACATCTTTCTGTCTATTTGTTTGTTGTTTGTGACTGTAGGATGTCTGAGATGGGAGAGTACAGTCCTGCTAGAGAGGTAGAGTTCACAGACATTCATGTGGACGCAGGGCATTTAGTGGAGGTGCAGCCGAGTGAGACAGAGATGATGGACACTAGGGATGAGTCTGAGGCCGAGTATGGTTCTGAGGAGGAGCCAGTTACCGGAAGAGTGCTGAGGCTGTTAAGCGACAAGGGGGAGGATGAGGACCCTGAGGAGGATCCAGTGACGGAGGATGATGAGCCACCTGAGTATACAGATGGCATGGGCACTACTGCTAGTGACATCATCGAAAAACTGACAAATAGGAATAAGGAGCTCGAGAATCTTGTAGCCCACTTAGAGGAATAGAACCAGGATCACCAGGACTGAGATGAGCAGTACAGGTCATTGGCGTATCAGACTTTAGGGGAAAAGGCTGAGTTGACCCAGAAGTTGTAGGAAAAGGACAAGAGGATTGTCGAGCTAGAGGCAGAGGTTCACGGTCGCCATGGAACTTCTGTTCAGCTTGGTGTGATGGTTTATGACCTCTTAGAAAGGAATGTGGTATTGGTAGGACAGATAGAGCGGGTAGAGGATCAGCTGGAGACTACTCGTCAGGAGTGAGATGAGGCTATGGAGCAGTTGGCAGCCCTGACTGCTGAGATTGATTCCCTCCGTTTAAGCTTGGCTACTTCCATAGGCAGGCTGAGGGATAGGGTGAGGAGGTACCCCAGGGATGAGGGGAGCAACAGGCGCGTGATTAGGCGCCGAGTGGTCGACAGGCTGGTTCGACGGGAGCTTAGGATTGCAACTCGTCGCAGCAGGCGGTGATGTGTTATTTTTAGCATTATGTTTGTAGTAGGTCCCACTTTTGTTGTATTAGGGGCTTACTTATGTTGTAATCCCTATGCTTGTAGCGTGCATGGGATAGTAGTTGAACCCCCAATTTTGTTCCTGATAGAGGGGTGGAAGGTTATTATTCCCCACTTTTGTTTGTTAGGGGATAGTTAATGATTGGCAGACTATGTCATTTAACGTTTATAAAAGTATGTCACGTGTTGAGTCTGGTTGTATTAAAATAGTGGTGTATGATTATAAATGCAGTTGTTTTATTTAAATCAAATGTGTTTGATAGATGCTTTTAGTCTTAATTACTGACTTAAATGACTTTTGCTCATGGCATAAATCTATTAGTAAAAGCCGACGGTTTTCTTTTAAACAAACAATGCCGCCGAGAAGACAACCCCGATACACAAGGGTGGAAGAATCGATGAATAACGAGGAGGGTCAGGCAGACCCTATGAGGACTTTTGTGAACTTGTTAGCCGAAGCAATGCAGGGCAGACAAGCCGCTGCGATTGATCAGCCAGGAAGTTACATGGTGAACTTTAAGGACTTCAAATTAGTAGGGCCACGGGAGTTTTGTGGGACTACGGATCCGATTGAAGCCCAGACATGGATAGAAGAAATGGAAAAAGTTTTCGAGGTCACACGAGTGGCCGAAGAACAGAAGACGCCGTTTGCCACTTTCATATGAAAGGTGAGGCAAATTACTAGTGGAAGGCAAACAAAGGTCGAGCTGGGGAAGGCACGATTGCATGGGCTCGTTTCAAGGAGCTGTTTTTCAAAAATTACTTCCTAGCAAGCACGCAGGCAAGTATGGAGATAAAGTTCTTGGAACTAAAGCAAGGAGGCATGTCAGTTGCGAAATATGCCGCAAAATTTAACGAGTTAGCTAGGTTTGCTCCACATTAGGTGGACACCGAAGCTAGGCGAGCGAAGAGATTTGAACAAGGGCTGAAACCTTGGGTGTATAGTAACGTTGCGGTTTTGCAGATCAACACATTTTCTACATTACTTGAGAAAACAATCATTGCTAAGGGAGGAAATGAAGCTTTGATAAAGCACAACCAAGATCAGAAAAAGAAGAAGAGCCATGATGGTCATAAGGAAGGTAGCAGTGGGGGAAGTAACCCAAATAAGAGAAAATGAAACGACAGTCAGATGTCCGGAAGCAAATCCGGAGGGGATGCAAAGAAGGGTAATAAATGCGAGAAATGTGGGAGGAATCACTTTGGAGAATGCATCAAAGGAAAAGGAGTTTGTTTCAACTGTGGTCAACCGGGGTACATTGCTCCACAATACCCAAAGGCGAAGGCAGGAAGTTGTTTTTTTTGTGGCGCTTCAGATCATCAGAAGAAGGATTGCCCAAAGAGGAAGAGCGATGCAGGCAGTGCTAACCAAGGGAACAATAGTAAGCTGACTATCGGAAGACCAACACAGCAGAACAGACCAGTAGCACGCACCTTCAACATGACGGTGCAGGATGCGATGGACTCAAAGGATGTGGTGTCAGGTATTATTTCGATCAATAATATTAATGCATATGTATTATTTGATTCGGGAGCTACCTGTTCATTTGTGTCGGATGAATTTGCTAAACGGTCAAACTTACCTCATGAGAAATTAGAGAATCCAATGAATGTCGAAGTAGCTAATAAAGAAGTTATTCCTGTGAAATACATCCATAGAAATTATTGTGCTGAGATAAACGGGTATAAACTGAGTGTGAATTTAATTCCGATAGGACTAGGAAAATTTGATGTAATTCTTGGGATGGATTGGTTGTCTAGTCATGGGGCTGTGATTGACTGTCAGAAGAAAAGTATATAACTGAAGACCCCGAATAAGTCGAAGGTCGTATTTTACGATAGTAAATCGCCGAGACAATCTCGTTGTCTGACGATGATGCAAGCGAAGAAATTGCTAAGGAAAGGTTGCATAGGTTATCTGGCTCATGTGGTTGATACTCAAAGAGTAGGGAGTGAAATGGGTCAGATACCTGTAGTAAGGCAATTTCCAGATGTTTTCCCAGATGAGTTACCGGGTTTACCACCGGACAGAGAAGTGGAATTTATGATCGACTTGGTACCGGGAACCGCACCAATCTCAAAGGCGCCGTACAGAATGGCACCGGTGGAAATGAAAGAACTGATGGTTCAACTGCAGGAGTTGCTAGATAAGGGGTATATTCGTCCAAGTGTATCTCTATGGGGAGCGCCAGTACTGTTCGTAAAGAAGAAAGACAGATCGCTTAGGCTTTGAATTGACTATCGGGAGTTGAACAAAGTCACGATTAAGAACAAGTACCCGCTGCCCAGAATTGATGATTTGTTTGACCAATTGAAGGGAGCGAAATACTTTTCGAAGATCGACTTGAGGACAGGATATCACCAACTGAAGGTGAGGCAGGAAGATATTCCAAAGACAGTATTCAGAACTCGATATGGACACTTTGAGTTTTTGGTGATGTCGTTTGGGATGACGAACGCGCCACCAGCATTTATGGACATGATGAATAGAGTGTTCAAGCAATACCTAGATAAATTTGTCGTCGTTTTCATAGATGACATTCTTGTCTACTCGAAGACGGAGGAGGAACACGTCGAACATTTGAGGATAGCCCTGGAAACGCTAAGAAGGGAGAAACTATATGCAAAGTTTTCTAAGTATGAATTTTGGCTACAAAGGGTGCAGTTTTTGGGGCACGTAATTGACAAGGATGGTTTATCGGTGGATCCTGCGAAGGTAGAAGCAGTAATAAACTGGGAGCAGCCAAGGACGCCGACAGAAGTCCGAAGTTTCTTGGGATTGGCAGGTTACTATTGGAGATTTATTCAGAACTTTTCAAAGATAGCAACACCGTTGACAAATTTGACAAGGAAGACTGTGAAGTTTGTGTGGACGGATAAGTGCGAAGAGAGTTTCTTGGAGTTGAAGAAGAAACTTAGTAAAGCACCTGTGTTATTACTGCCACATAATACAAGGGGATTTGTGGTCTACAGTGATGCATCACATAAAGGCTTTGGGTGCGTATTGATGCAGCATGGGAAAGTCATTGCGTACGCATCACGGCAGCTGAAGGTCTATGAGAAGGGGTATCCGACACGTGACCTGGAAGTAGCGGCAGTGGTGTTTGCTCTGAAGATTTGGAGACACTATCTGTATGGGGAGAAATGTGAGATATACACAGACCACAAAAGTCTGAAGTATATCTTCACTCAGAAGGAGCTAAATATGAGGCAGCGACGATGGTTGGAGTTGATCAAGGATTATGATTGTGAAATTCTGTACCATCCCGGTAAGGCCAATGTATTAGCCGATGCTCTAAGTAGGAAGGGAAGAGATAAGTTGATGATGCTGACAGCTCAAGAGGAATTGATAAAAGAAATGGAAAGACTAGAGTTGGAAGTCAAGTATCCGACAGATGCAGACGAGAAACTATTCGCAGTGGAGGCGAGTTCGACTTTATTAGACAAGATAAAAGAGGCTCAGGGAAAGGATGACGAATGTGTTGCCATAAGGGAGCGAATCTCGGAGGGACAGGAATTAAAGTACAAGTCTGATAGCACGGGATTACTAAGGTTTGAAGAGAGGATCTGGATACATATGGTTCCGGAGCTGAGAGAAGAGATTCTGCAGGAAGCTCATTCTACGAAGTATTCTATACACCCCGGTAGTACCAAGATGTATCAGGATTTGTGCCAACATTTCTGGTGGCCGAACATGAAGAGGGAGGTCGTGGAATATGTTGGGCGATGTTTGACATGTCAAAGGGTAAAAGCGAAACATCAGAAACTGGGTGGACTGCTACAACCACTGGAGATTCTGGAGTGGAAGTGGGAGCATATCACGATGGATTTTGTGACGGGGCTTCCACCAACTCAAAAGGGTTACGACGCGATCTGGGTGATCGTGGATCATTTAACTAAATCTGCACATTTTCTACCGATCAAGATAAGGTACAATCTGGAGCAGCTAGCAAAGTTATATGTGAAAGAGATTGTGTCACGACATAGAGTACCAGTATCTATTGTATCTGACAGAGATCCGCGTTTCACGTCGAATTTTTGGAAGAGCTTACAAGAAAGATTGGGAACTTAGTTGAGGTTGAGTACAGCATATCATCCTCAAACGGATGGGCAAAGCTAACGAACGATTTAGACACTTGAAGACATGCTTAGAGCATGTGTAATGGATTTTAAAGGCAGCTGGGATGATCATCTACCATTGGTTGAGTTTGCCTATAATAACAGTTATCATGCAAGTATTGGCATGCCGCCATATGAAGCATTATACGGAAGGAAGTGTCGAACACCTCTGTGTTGGGATGAAGTTAGTGAACGGAGACTGTTGGGACCTGAATTGGTGCAGCAGACCGTGGATGTCGTCAAAGTGATAAGAGCTCGATTGGTAGCGGCTCAGGACCGACAGAAGAAATACGCCGATTTGTATCGTCAGAAGCGAGACTTTGAAGTTGGCAGTTTCGTATTTTTGAAGGTATCTCCCTGGAAGGGGAAGATCATATTTGGAAAGAAGAGAAAATTGAGTCCCAGGTTCGTAGGACCATTTGAAGTTTTAAAGAGGGTAGGTGAAGTGGCGTACGAGGTAGCTTTACCTCCTGAACTTGAGCACATTCATAACGTGTTCCACGTTTATGTGTTGCGGCCATATAAACCCGACTACAAGCACGTGATATCCTATGAACCGATTCAAGTTGAGAAAGACTTGTCATATGAAGAGATTCCTGTCCAAATATTAGATAGGAAGGAGCAGACGTTAAGAAATAAGGTCATTCATTCGGTCAAAGTACTTTGGAGGAACCACGCAGCTGAAGAAGCTACGTGGGAGCTAGAAGAGAAGATGAGGAAGAATTATCCGCATCTTTTCGAGTGAACCCCTGTTAAGTTTTTTTCGCCCTAGGTTGAAATTCTGGGGACAGAATTCTTATAAGGAGGGGAGGATGTAACGACTGGGAATTCTGGATTTACCTTGTCATTCGAATTTTCGAATATTAATGAATATATTATATTTTAGTAATATTATTTTTGTGTTGCATGTTAAAGGTTGTGTGACAACTTGGATTATGTGAATACATGAAATTTTATGTGTTATAGTTTTGTTTAAGTGAATAATTGATTGTGCGAAGCGTCGGTAATTACTATTCACGGGGCACGTTTCCCAAGCTACTATTCATGCCAGATATTTTTGTGTCTTTTTCGATGTTAATAAATTTCATAAATACGTGTATGCATACGAATAATTTTTCTAAGCGTCAGAAATTTTATTTGAGCTGATACGTGATTTTATCCGTATCCGAAATGTATTGAATGGGTGTTCCGAATATTTGGACAAATCTCATAATAATTATTTTTACCCATCCCAATATTTATGGTAATACCCATTTTAATTTTGGGTAGAGTTATTTACTACTTTTGGTACAAAAGTGAGAGTTTTCGAATATATTTTAGTGTATTTGGGTATTTAATTTGGTTTATTGCTCCAAGTGGGAACCACCAAACCACTTTCAACCAATCAAAATGCTAAGGAGTGAGAGAGTGGGGGGGGGGGAGTGTCGGCGCCACCTTGAGTTTCAAACCCATTTTCTCCCTAAATTCCTCCACTTCTCCAATAATCATTCATTCAACTCTCAATCCATTCCATTCCATTCCAAGTTGCTCAGCTGATAGAGATAGAGAGAGAGAGAGAGAGAGAGGGAGGACTGTAGAAAAGAAAGAAGGAAGAGTCGCCGGAAGTCACCGGAAAAAGGGAGAAGGTCGCCGGAAAAGAAAGGAGGAAGAAGAAGAAGGCACGGGAGGAAGAAGAAGCGAATCCAAGCAAGGAGGACCCTCAAAATCAATCCTAGTCGAGTTTCAAAATCATCTAGGAAGGATTTACAGAGGTAAACACCAACCAAATCCTTTCCATTCGATTTCTTGTTAAGTTTTCCAAGTTTTTCTTAGTTTTGAGCTCTTAAGCTTGTGGGTCGGATTTTTGGCGATTCTTGGTGTTTTTGTTTGTTATGATTGTTTGTAAATGTTGTTAAGAGACTATGTAAGCTATTAATAACATCAAAGTGGAACAAAAATGCAAAAAATCCTTACCTTGGCTTAATGGAGCAAGAACAATGGACAAAATATGGACTTTGGACTGTTGGACGATTTAGAGGACCTTGTAGTTATGATTTCATGTTTGTTTGATTTGTTTGTTGTTATGATATTGTACTTCCATGGGTTATGAGTTTAACCCAGTTGGAATGGAGTGAAAAGGGATTAAAACAAAGATTTGGTGATGATTTTTGTAAAGAACACCAAGAACACGAAGAACACCAAAAACACGAAAATATAACATGAATTGATACTTTGGCCTAAGATTTGGCCATGTTAATGTTAATGGATAGCTCTAAATTTTTGATATGTTGTAGCTCTATGTCTTAGGAGTGCATAGAGTCCGAAATGGACCAATTTGAAGGTGTATAGGAGGAGTTATGGTGGTTGGAAGCAAGGTAGGTCTAGAACACCTGAAAATAGAGCATCCGGTAAGCAAAACGAACTGGCCACGAGCTCAGTTGCTGGATAGAGAGCCCCGGCGCTGGCCATAGGCCATTTTGAGCGCCTAGGCACTGGCCACAGACACTAGGCAAAACACCTTCGACGTCCTTTAGTAAAACGGGTGTAACTTTCTCATACGAACTCGGATTGAGATGATTCAAGATGATTCAGAAAGAGAACGAGTAGACCTACAAATTTCGTTCTTTAAGATTTTCAATTTGAGGTATGTATCATGGTCTAAATTGGTCATTTATAGGACTGTAGTGTATTTGGAGGCAATCGGAGGGCATCGGACATGCACGTATGCAACGTGTGATATTTCCAACGCTAAAGGATGTTGTTCTAAGTTCTAAAACATGAATGTTATGATTTATAATGATACTTAGCATTAACCAATGAGTATTAGATATAAATCGAATGGGCGTTCGAACAATCAAGTTTGGCGTACAGACGTCCAAGCGTCGTAACGCCGTAACTAGTGTGTATAATCTTGTTTAATATTATGTTTCTAATAAGAATGAAACATTATAGAGTAGTATAAACCATTATTTGGCATCCAGTATGTGATTAATTGTTATGTGAATATGTACTTAATTGTGTAGGATATTAAGGAGCGTGTGTTGTAATATTGTAGCAGCGCTTCAGGCAAGTTTCCTAACGCTTGTCTAACCCTTGTGTTGGGCAAGTTTCCCTTAACCTTACTCGAATTATATTTTGAGCATGTTTCATATTTTATACAGGTATTGTATATCGTTGCAATTTTCATGACTCAAATGGAGTTATCACTTTTTAATCATATTAGTGGATTAATTATTGTCAATTACTCCACCTCCAAGATAATTATTGATATTCGCACCTTGTGCATTTGAATTCATTATATGTTGTTGGACTGTGAAACATTGAAGTTCTTTATTCATGAACGATTTAAGGAAATAGTCTACGCCATTTGTTTCAGCTAGACATGTACAGGTTATTATTTTAAAAGCTATCCAAACCAGTAGTTGGTACGGATTCTTGGACTGAGAGAGCAACCCTTATTAGGGGATTATAATGTGTCGGTTATTCGATGCAGTCAGAGTTAAATGTTACGCATATACATGGTGTACGAGAGGCTGATCCCCTCGAGTACAACTGACAGGGCCAGGTTTTAAAGGAGTTAGTTGAATGATTGACTCTTTGG
Source organism: Aralia elata (assembly GCA_034770075.1). Classification (NCBI taxonomy): domain Eukaryota; kingdom Viridiplantae; phylum Streptophyta; class Magnoliopsida; order Apiales; family Araliaceae; genus Aralia; species Aralia elata. The sequence goes on from CM068383.1 coordinate 42,450,810, forward strand.
CCAAAAGTTCATGGTCGGTTGGACCAGTCAGCAGTAAATAATCATTATTCATTGATTCATTTAGACTTTGATTATGTCATTTCAGCTATTTCATCAATATTCATAAATTGTTGATCTATGCAGCTATTATTCTTATTCATTCATGATATATCTCATTTTGCTTTTAAACTTGCTGAGCAAAGTAGTTGCTCACCCTTGCTATATCATGAACCTATTGCAGTTAAGCCGGAGAGTTCCAAAGCGGGCAAAGGCAAAGGAAAGCTTAAGGAATAGTTATATGTATTATCCCATTATGTAATCGTGGAATAGTTTTGTATTATTAATATATTCTGCGATGTATTATTTAAGGTTATAGACCTTGGGACCGTAGTAAACCTTTTGTAATGAACAACATATGTTTATTTATTCCGCATTAGTTAATTTATGTTGTTTAGAGGTGTATGGATGTATTTTATCGTGAGCACCAAATTCGAGGTATTGGTACCTGAATTTGGGGGTGTCACATTATAAATTAAAATTCACGTTCCTTAATCAACCTATACATTCTGTTTATAAAGTAGTAACAATGATTAGTTACAGTATTATAAACACTTCAGGATTCGTTCTCATCCAATTTCATTTTAATATCTCAATTTTCATTTGATAATCAATAGGTATTTGCTTATCATCCATCATAGTATCTTATTATTTATTTAATACCTTAGTCTAAGCGTTAAACATGCATATGGTAATATAGCATGATCACAAAGAAAAAGGAAAATTTTCATTTCCTGTTCCACCGCGGGGGCAATACATTTCCTTCACAAAATTCCCGTCGGGGCGAGGCTACCGCCGAGGCGGTTGAAATTAGTTCAATTTGGGCGCCAGGGTGATTACACCGTTGGGGCGCTAACTCTAGTGTATTTCCACCGTAGGGCGGTGGACCTGAATGTTAGTTCCTGCAGTTCGCGAAAAACACAGAAAATGCCAAATTTGGCCAAAGTTTTTCACAATTCACCAATTTAATTACTACCCACACATCATATGCGTTTATAAAGCCAAAACCCATTATATACACAACGATTTCAACATCATAGACAATCTAAACAACTAATTTAAAGGTTAAAAATTCACTGTTTATACCTTATTATCATGTTTTGAAACATTTAGCGTAATCGATCGGTATGAACTCGTTATTCAACCATTTCGATCCATTCAACTTGCAATCTCTTCGTATCTTAGCGAATTACGAAAACAACTATTAATTATAGATTGTAAGCATGAATGGACCATCAATTTTGACTCTTAGAACAGACCATGAAGCACTGTTGTCGACGCCGGGTTTTTTTCTTTCTCTGTCTTTTCCAATTTTAGCCTTTTGGTTTAGATGATTTTTGGAAAAGGTCGGCATTGAGGTCGACGGGGTTTTGAAAGATCATTTTTATGATGAGCCAATTAACCAGAGTCGCCAGTTGGTATATTTGAAATGGATGTACCAACTCATCCGAGTTTTCGCTCTTTTGTAAATCGCTGGCTCATATGTGACTCCGAATTAATTTGGTCTGCGAATTGAGATTCATAGAGTTCGGGGCTTGCTTAAGTGAGGGGAAGGTGCTAGGCACCCCTCGACTTCCGTGAAACACGGTTACCGCCGCAATCTTGATGCTTCTCCTATCCTTTAATTCATGAAATGTGTGTGTGTGTGTGTGCGTGCGTGTGTGTGTATGTGTGCTTATGTGAATGTTGTGGTGAGTTTGTATGAAAGAATCATTTGGATTTTAGGGAAAATCGTGTTTTACTTTGAGAATGCTTCGGAATGTCTTTTCGGCATACACGAGAAAGCTTTATGAGAAAAGGTTTGATTTTAATTATCAAAACTATGAGATTTTCGTTACGTGTCGTTTTAACAAAACAAGAGTTTTAAACCTTCGTCAAAATAGGAATCGAGATCTATACGTTGCTTTCATAAAATGATGGGCAATTTCTAGGATCTCTTTCACCCTATGCACAAAGATTTAATAAAACGTCAATTATTTATAAAATCATTTCGTGTGTTGTTTTTGGAAAACGATTTTTTCTTTAGCTTTCTCGTTAGATAGGAATCGACATTCATTAACATTTCTCAAATTTTAACCTCGTGATTTTAATGTCCTACTTTGATTGATTTTATGAAAGTCTTCATGGTTTTAGCTTTGAAATCAAATTTTTCGGTGTCACAAATCAAATGAAGCAATAAAAAGCGCGGGGTTATTCATGGGCATGTAAGCCATCAAAATAAACCCCAAACGCATACAATCCCATCTTTTCACTATGACGGGGCCTTAAATCCGATTCTCGCCTTAGCGTCGTTTTAAGGCCCGACGGTTACATGTTCACAACGAAGGATTACATTATTCCTAAATACATACGTCAAAATTTGTCCGTCATCGGATTCGGACCACGGGGTCGCTTCCCTAGGCTCACAACCACGATTACTACGTACTCACAAATCAAACATTACAATAAATAACCAACACGGAAATTCTAACAATATCACGACATCCTAAATAGCAAATTGAAGGAACCACAACCAATACATCTCTTATACACAAGCAAGAAATCAAAACGTGAATATCATCGGGTTATTACGAAGAATTTTGTTCCAATGGAACCCTCGCAAATAATCCCTAATTCATTATTTCACAATAAATTACATGAAGACTACATTAATTTTAGCCAAATGATATGATAAATTGCTAGAATAAAGGGAAATTTCACCTTGCAATTGATACCAAAATGGAAGTAGACTTGTGTATTGGAATAGAAGAAATATGTGTGTTACAATCAAATCAAAGAGTAAAAACCCTCTCTTTTGATCTTCCTTTCTCTCCTATTTGTTGCAAAATTTATGGTGTTTTTCCTCTCTATTCCCGATTTTCTGCTGCTGCTCTTGCTGAATTTCTTCTTCCTCTTTCAAAAACTGCTGAACCTCCTGTATGCTGCCGAAGCTGGCTTAAATAGGCTGGCCAGAGCCAGCCGCAGATCTATCTGCGGCTGGCCGCAGATGGATCTGCGGCTGGCCAGCTGGCACGCCTCCCATCGCACTCAGCTGCTGAGTGCTGATTTCCCGGTTTTCGTGCTGGCGCACCCACTTGGCCGCAGATCTATCCGCGGCTGGCGGGCTTGACTTTCTCGATTTTCGTTGCCACGCCTCGATTTTCGTACCGCAACGTCGGTTTTCGCTGACAGGCTCGTATTCCGCAGTCCGGGAACTTCCGGGAGACGTGCCACCTCATTCGGAAATGCCTGCCTCGGACGATCATGCTGTCACGTCGACTTGGGCTGCCCAAATCATTGCGGCGGTGCCGGGCGCTTGCCCCTTGTGCCCGCTCCTTTGCTCCTGCAAGCTGGTTCAATTGACGATTTCGCCCTCCTGTCAAGGTTAGTAGAAGGAAACGCAAAATTTGGGTGTCTACAGCTGCCCCTCTTTATCATGTTTATGAAATGATAAATGAAATGAACAGGATAAAGAATAGACACTCGATGCATGAATGACAGTGTGTAAGAATGACAGTGTATACATGATGTCTCACACATATAGCTTATGATGCAACATAAGATGCAATGCATGCAAGACATTCGTAAGAGTGTCAATGTATCAACCCCTTGACCGTGTTTGTTAGTCTTTGGGTTCACTCTTTCAATCTATCGTCTCGTTCGGGGCCGGGTATCGTCGCCGGTCACCCATCGCGTAACCCCCGGTTATCGTCGCCGGTTGGTTTATCTTGTCGGAGCCGGTTATCGTCGCCGGTCATCCTTCTCGTGATCGCCGGTTATCGTCGCCGGTCGATCGTCATGTCGGGGCCGGGTATCGTCGCCGGTCACCCATCGCGTAACCCCCGGTTATCGTCGCCGGTTGGTTACCTTGTTGGAGCCGGTTATCGTCGCCGGTCATCCATCTCGTGATCGCCGGTTATCGTCGCCGTTCCGAAACGATCGTCATGTCGGGGCCGGGTATCGTCGCCGGTCACCCATCTCGTAACCTCCGGTTATCGTCGCCGGTCGGTTATCTGTCGGAGCCGGTTATCGTCGCCGGTCATCCATCTCGTGATCGCCGGTTATCGTCGCCGGTCGATCGTCATGTCGGGGCCGGGTATCGTCGCCGGTCACCCATCTCGTAACCCCCGGTTATCGTCGCCGGTCGGTTATCTTGTCGGAGCCGGTTATCGTCGCCGGTCATCCATCTCGTGATCGCCGGTTATCGTCGCCGGTCGATCGTCATGTCGGGGCCGGGTATCGTCGCCGGTCACCCATCTCGTAACCCCCGGTTATCGTCGCCGGTCGGTTATCTGTCGGAGCCGGTTATCGTCGCCGGTCATCCATCTCGTGATCGCCGGTTATCGTCGCCGGTCGATCGTCATGTCGGGGGCCGGGTATCGTCGCCGGTCACCCATCTCGTAACCTCCGGTTATCGTCGCCGGTCGGTTATCTGTCGGAGCCGGTTATCGTCGCCGGTCATCCATCTCGTGATCGCCGGTTATCGTCGCCGGTCGATCGTCATGTCGGGGCCGGGTATCGTCGCCGGTCACCCATCTCGTAACCCCCGGTTATCGTCGCCGGTCGGTTATCTGTCGGAGCCGGTTATCGTTGCCGGTCATCCATCTCGTGATCGCCGGTTATCGTCGCCGGTCGATCGTCATGTCGGGGCCGGGTATCGTCGCCGGTCACCCATCTCGTAAACTTTTCACTTCAACACGTCAAATGGCTGCAAGGGAGCAAGGTGGGACCCACCAGGGCCAGCCGCAGATGGATCTGCGGCCAGCCGCAGATGGATCTGCGGCCAGCCGCAGATACATCTGCGGCCATGATCGGGCCTTAAATCCAACGCGGCTCCTCCAGATCTGTCACTTTTCAACTTGTAATCCAAAGAGATTCTCTCGATTCTTCTTGTTCGCAAGGGCTTTTTGTCGATTTTTTCAACTTTCCTGCGAAAACTGTTCCGGTAGGATTGATCTAACACGCTACAGGTAACACTTTGACCGGTCACTTTTCAATTTCGTCAACGTTTTGCTATACATTTGACTATTTACATGTTTAAACATAAAATGTATGCTTTACAATGCTATGTAATGTACCATCATATATACATGCTATGTATCAACTATGTGAGTCCCATTTTATGTTCATGAGGCGGGGTGGTCCCACATATTGTTACTCCTTTTCTGCAAGAGAAACATGCATTACATGATGTAATCGCACATATGAATGCAATTTAAATCTGTTTGAGGCTTTGATTGATGGAAAACACGCTTGGCTTATGCCTGGGATGTTCAATTTACAAACGGAACTCTGCCGATTTTTTATTTTTTTTTATTTTTTTTTTTTTTTTTTTTTTTTTTTTTTTATTTTTTTTTATTTTTTTTTTGACATGCATCATGTTGCATTAATCATATGATGAGGCTAGAAATTTAGAATGTTCCTTACATAATTTTAAAAGAAAACTTACCTTCTTTCTCGCCCGTTCTATTCCCAGCTATGGATCGTGATGCGCCCAGTAGCTCCTCCGCCTCTCGGACTTCGGGTGTTCGCCGTCGTAGGGCTGCACCCACTCCTGTTCCTCCTCGGACCCGTCAGGCTCGTCGTTTGACGGAGGCTGTCATTCGTCCTGGTCCTCCGGACGTTGAGGAGGCTGTCCCTCCGGAGGTCGCGGCAGAGGGGCCATCCTCCAGCACACCGGCTCCATCTACTCATCAGGCTCCTTCTGGCGCCTCTGTGCAGATACCCGATCTTTTGGGTCGGGATCTTAGTCGTCACCACCCCTCAGCATCTCTCGTGGCTAACGAGGTATATTTCAGCTCTATTCTGATTTCATTCTCAATTTCCCTATTCTCTTTTTATCCGGACTGACCCCTTGGTGATTGCCCCAGGTTACCCGAGTTTACCCAGCCGAGGGGTAACTGGTTCAACATCTATTCCCTTTACGCAGCCCTGCCACAGTGATTATCGGGCGATGGTGGACTCTTGGGGCTTCCGACATTTCTTCACTATCATCCCCCGCCAGTGCCCCTGGGGTTACATGAGGGCTTTATCCGAGCGATGGTTCCACCAGACGCAGTCTCTTCATCTCCTCGACTGCGAGGTCGTGTTGACCCCATGGGACTGGAGGTACATTACCGGCATTGAGTTTACCGGGTCCCGCGTCCCCTTGGATCTTGATATCACTCCTGTGGAGGTTCGGGCTTTGCTGGGCTTCGCTGCTGATGATCGGGTCTTCAAGGCCCGTAGCATTAGATCCGGCGCTTTGGCTGTCAATGCTGTTGGGGGTCTGTACGCACTGCCCATTCCCGCGGATCAGGGCACCAGGGACATTCTACTACGACGCCTGTTCCTGACCATTATGAGGGGTTGTTTTCTGGGGAACAACTCCTCCACTATTCATTTCAGCGTCGTTGGAGCGGTCAGAGACGTGGACCGCATCGGTGACTATGACTGGGGGTCATTCACCTTTGCCTATTTCCTCCATGGCATGCGTCTACGCTCAGAGGGACAGACTGATGCCTGGCTCGGCTTCTACCATTTTCTGTTGGTGAGTCCCCTCCTCCTCTCTCTTACTGTATTTCTTTTCCTTGCATCTCTTTTCTGTATTTGATAGTGACTCATGCCTTGCCTTGTTTCTATTCACAGTTCTGGGCTTACGAGCGGCTGCCATGTCTGAGGCCTATCACTACTCTGGGTCCGGACACTTATCCTCGGGGTCGGCGATGGCATCACAGTACTCTGGAGGAGGTCCCCGTGTCGGGCAGCTTTGCACATTGTCGTATTCAGCTGGAGTTGATCACGGCTGCCGACGTCGTCTGGATTCCCTACCTCTCCGAGCATTTGACTGTGGGGTTTGCTGACGGGCATCCTTCCGGCCCAGAGTTCGAGCTTTTCCACCCGTCGCCTCACTTTGCAGAGTGTTGGAGGCTGGGTGATGTATCTGGGAGAGCGCGCATTCAGATGCGTCACTGGGGAGATCCGCATCCCGCACTCCCTTTCTTTCACTACTTTCTGGCCGCTGGATTCTCAGCCTTCAGAGATCATGCTTGCCGGGGAGGATGGTCGGATGCTTTCCACAGGTCCCACTACGAGTGATGCATTCCGTACATGGTGGGTGCCCCGTACCATCGGTCCCTCAGACTCGGGCCACTTTCTTCCTTGGAGACATGGTTCCAGGCTCGGTGACGATGACCGATTGGGCTGCCTGTGTTCGGACCCCTACCCACGCTGAGCAGATCGCCTCATTGACCCGTCAGGTAGATCAGTTGTCGCTGTTTATTCGGGGGTTGGGCCGGACCCCGGAGGAGGCTTACACCTACGATCCTGATGGTGCAGGTTATGATGCAGGCCCGAGTTCATCTGATGCCACAGCGCATCCCTACATCCCTGATATGAACTTTGGTCCACCGAGCTCGACGACTCCAGGGGATCAGTTCGAGGATCCTGCTTTCATAGATGATACTGATTTTATTTAGACCAGGATAGGATAGGGTCTTTTGTATCAGCACCTGCTTAGATTTCTTTTTCATTTATGCACTATGTACTGAACTCATTTATTTATTTATGCACAGTTCTTTTTCATTTTATGGAATTCACACTGTTTTATTATTAACTGTATGATGCATGCTCTTTTATTTATGGATAGAGAATGACCCCTGTACAGTCCTTTTGATACTATTTTTTTTCACAGATGTCGTCCTCAGATGTCGTGGTTCGTTTGGATTCCATTCCTCCCACAGGGTTGGTGGGCAGCCTACTCCGCTGGTTGGACAGTTTACTGCCGGCAGATAGGATTATACCGCAGATGGTCTTCTGGGACATTCTTGGTCCTTATTGACCTTTCAGGTGCCAGCGAGCTTCGTGGATGGCCTTCTGAGCTATTGGGCCCCCCCGGCCCGTCCAGGTGTTTAGGTTAGGGACAGTAGAGCTGACCCCCACCCTTGAGGAGTATGCTCGCTTCACCGGCTTGCCGTTGGATGGTCCCTGTGCTAGGGTTACCGTTGGTTCCATGCGTCGTCAATTCTTGACTTTCACCGGTTTGCGGAGGGCCGTCTTATTACCGGTAATCACATCAGACCATATGGTTCCCCTTCAATTCTTGATTGACCGATTTGGCTCACCTGACAGCTTTCGTCTATTTTTCGGTGATTTTTCCGTGTCCGAGGAGCGCTGGGAGGCCTTGAGAGTGGGCGTTCTGATGGCCTGTGTCATCTCAGTTTTGTACTTGCCTGCAGGATCCGATCATTTGGACATGCGGATTGTTGCGGCTGTTAGGGCCCTTCAGGAGGATCACACCATTCTCCCCATGATATTGGCGGATACCTATATGTCGGCCACATATTGCCAGTCCTTCCGAGGGAGATTCTTCAGAGGGAGTTCGACCTTATTGTATATGTGGTTCATGAGCCATCTCAGCCCCATCGGCTACTTCCGCCGCCAAGGGTTTTGCTTCAGTCACAACATAGCCGCGCAGTTTTCGTTTCGTCCCGTGAGCTGTACTGATGTGACCTCCTGGATATCCTTTTTGTCCGTCATTGAGGACCCTTTTCATCTATTGGTCTACTCAGGCTATTGCTCCTTCAGGCGCTTCTTGACTCATGTGCCTAACCTGGATTTCATCCCCATTGCTGGTTTAAGGGGCGTGACGACCTATCATCCCCTGGCGGTTATGGGGCAGTTTGATCAGACACAGGATTTACACCCCTTCGCGGGTGCAACCGCATACCGATTCCTTATATCATCCTGTACAGAGAGGGATCTATTGCAGGTATACGAGCTTTGGGATCGCAGGATCTTTGCCGAATATAGTGCGAGCTCTCACATCCAGACATTTGCCTACGTACAGTGGTTGCGTGGAGACCTGGATTCGGCTAGTTTGAGTCGGACTGGGGCCTTTGATGACTCTGGAGTGATTTTCACAGAAAATACCACAGACCATTCCATTTCAGCCGATTCTGCCCCGAGTCGGGTCGCTGAGGATTCCCGACTCCGCCTGGCCCTGATTACTACTGAAGCCGAGAGGGATGCCGCCCTTGCCGAGAGAGATGAGGCCATTCGGGCTAGAGATGTTGCCATTGCTGATAGAGAGGCCATTGTATTTCAGACCAGGGCAGTGGTAGATGCTCATTTTGGGACTGTCAGCCGAGCTACTGCTTTACTGGATCGTATTGATATGATGGGGCAGCAGATTGCAGGAGATGCTGATGCTTCAGATCTATCCACCACCCTGTCCATCCTGCTTCGGCTAGTTTCAGATTTGTAGATTATTTTATTTCCTGCATAGACTATGTTGGTTTCATCAGTTATTGAAAGAGAAATCTTGTAATAAAAACGACTTATATATATAGACATGCATTTAAATTTAGTCATTTTCCCCTTTTGTCGTATCATTGCCATCCATTGGGTCATCATTTTATCCAACTGACCATGATTTTGACATTTCGCCTTCTTTCTTTCCTCAAGACCTGATGGAGATTTGACAGATATTGCCGCACACCTTTGATTTCGTCGGATTGAATCTCAGATTTTGGATAACTGTTTGGATTGGATCAGGGTATGTATTCTGGGATGAGACTGGTTAGGCAGTTGGTTTCGGGAAGGTTTTGAGGGTGTAGGAAAGTTTTATCTGGCTATCGAAAATTGGTTTTGGTTAGGGAAAGGATTATTTTTTTTTGAAAGATCGGACCGCGCCATGATGGCTGCCTACGTACCCCCACAAGTTGGGAGATCAGGTCCTACGTAGTTCGCTCTCAGGGGAAAAAGGAACTGATGATTTAAGCGTAGAACCGCTTCACCGAGTCAGAATTTATGGGTTGTGGAAATACCTCACCATCCATTTCTTGCAATATGAGGGCCCCTCCGGATAGTACTTTCTTGATCACAAATGGCCCTTCCCAGTTCGGGGCAAACTTCCCCTTGGCCTCGTCTTGACAAGGCATGATTCTTTTCAACACCAAATCGTTTTCCTTGAACTTCCGAAGTCTTATCTTTTTATCGTACGATCGAGAGATCCTCTGTTGATATAGCTGGCCGTGCCAAATGGCAGCCACCCTCCTTTCATCAATTAGGGCCAAATGGTCGTATCGACTTTGCATCCAATCTTCTTCGCTTATCTGAGCGTCGATCACTATTCTGAGGGACGCCATCTCAACCTCGACTGGTAGTAGAACAGCCTCCATTCCATACACCAAAGCGTAAGGGGTTGCCCCTGTAGAAGTACGCGTTGATGTTCGGTATGCCAGCAGGGTGAGGGGTAACAGATCCGGCCATCCCCGATGATTAGCAGACATTTTTGCCATGATCTTCTTGATGTTCTTATTGGCCGCCTCCACTGCCCCATTCATTTTTGGGACGGTAAATGACGGAATTGAGATGCTTAATCTTGAACTGGTCACACAGTCCCTTTATGAGGGCGTTGTTTAAATTCTTGGCATTGTCGGAGACCACAACCTCAGGTTGCCCATATCGGCAAATGACATTATTCCTGATGAAGTTGACGATGACCTCCTGAGTGACTTTGGGGAAAGAGGCTGCTTCTACCCATTTGGTGAAATAATCGATCATGACGAAGATGAATCGGTGCCCGTTGCTTGCTTTGGGCTCTATTGGTCCGATTACATCCATTCCCCACATTGAAAATGGCCAGGGGGAGGTCAAAAACAGTGCAGTTCATTTGGAGGTGTATGGATCACATTACCGTGCGCCTGGCATTGGTAACACCGTTTGAACATGATCATCGCAATCGGCGTTCAGCGTTAACCAATAATGCCCTGTCCTCAAAATCTTTTTGGCAAGCATCGGTCCACTCATATGGGGTCCACACACTCCACCGTGTATTTCATTCATAATCTTTCGGGCCTGTGTTTCATCTACGCACTGCAACAGTCCCAACCCAGCATCCTTCTTGTAGAGTGAATCGCCACTCAGGTAAAACTTCATCGCCATCCTTTGAATTCTCATCCTTTCAGTACGATTTGCCTGATCGGGAAGGGATCTATCTCTCAGATATTCCCTTATGTCGTGATACCAGGGTTGCCTCGTCAACACCACCTCATTTGATAACACTGCCACATTTTCCTCATATGCCGGGGCATTCTGTACGATGATCTCAATCTGTGGACTGTCCCTACTCTTGATCACGTGGATTAAGGAAGCCAAAGTCGCCAATGCATCGGCAAAATCATTACGTCCCCGAGGAATATGGCGGAAGGCGATATCTTCGAACTCTTGCATAAGCTGGGTGACACAACGATGGTATGGAAGTAACCGAAGCTCCTTAGTGTTGTATACCCCGATTGCTTGTCTGATTACCAATTCCGAATCCCCGAACACCGCTAGTCTTTTTACTCCCATGTCACGGGCCAATCGGAGTCCCAAGATACACCCCTCGTATTCAGCGGTGTTATTCGAATTGCTGAAACGAAGCTTGGTGGCCACGGGATATTGTTCTCCCGGTGATAGAGACTAGGACCGCTCCGGCTCCTGCCCCCTCGGCATTCATGGCACCATCAAAATACAGCTTCCAGAATTGTCCCTCGTCATCACATTTTTCGCGCGATACCCAGAATATATCCTCGCCCGGAAGAGGGGTTTCTAACGGCTCCATCCCTCCCGTTGGGGCTTCTGCCAACTGATCTGCAATTCCCTGCCCTTTCATGGCCTTCTGGGTTACGTACACCATGTCAAACTGTTGTAAAATTAACTGCCATCTGGATAATCGACAATTCAGCATGGGTCTTTCAAAAATATATTTCAAGGGATCCATTCTTGATATCAGGTACGTTGTATGCCCATGGAGGTAGTGCTGTAATCTCCCTGCCGCCCAGGCCAGAGCACAACAAGTCTTCTCGATGGGAGTGTAATTCTGCTCACATTGGCTAAATCTTTTGCTGAGGTAATAGATGGCCTGCTCTTTTTTTCCCCGCCTCATTTTTCTGTCCCAACATACATCCCATCGCGATGGCATTTACCGATATATACATAAACAGAGGGATCCCATCCTTCGGGGGTACCAGCACTGGTGCTTCAGTCAACTGCTTTTTAATGGTCTGAAAAGCCTTCTGACATTGCTCATTCCACTCTTGGGAAACCCCTTTTCTTAACAGTTTGAAAATGGGCTCACATGTAGTCGTCAAGTGGGATATAAAACGGCTGATAAAGTTTATCCTTCCGAGGAATCCCCTTATCTCCTTCTCTGTGCGAGGTGCTGGCATATCCACAATGGCCTTAATCTTTGCTGGATCCAACTCAATGCCCCGATCACTAACCAGGAAACCCAAGAGCTTGCCCGACTGTACTCCGAAAGCGCACTTGGCTGGATTGAGTTTCAAATTATACTTTCTGAGCCGATCGAATAGCTTTTTGAGATGGGTTATATGATCAGATTCTACCTTCGATTTCACAATAATGTCATCCACGTAGGACTTCTATCTCCTGGTGCATCATATCGTGGAACAAGGCCATCATGGCTCTCTGATAAGTAGCCCCTGCATTTGTGAGCCCGAAAGCCAGTCGTCTATAGCAGAAAGTGCCCCAGGGGGTGATGAATGCGGTCTTTTCCCGATCTTCCTCCGCCACCATTATCTGATGATATCCTGCGAAGCAATCCACAAAAGAGTACATTTCGTATTGGGCTGTGTTATCCACCAGGCTGTGTATGAAAGGCACCGGGAAGTTATCCTTGAGACTGGCCTTGTTTAGATCTCTGTAGTCTACGCATACCCTCACCTTTCCTCCAGGTTTAGCCACTGGGACCCCACATTGGATAGCCATTCCGGGTAAGTGGACACCATAATGATTCCCGCCCTGAACTGTTTGATGATCTCTTCCTTCACTTTTAAGCTCCACTCAGGTTTCAACTTCCTTAGTTTCTGCTTGACAGGCCTGAAAACCCTCCTTGATGGGTAAACCGGTGCACCACAATGTCGGTGGAACAATCCGATCATATCCTCGTGCGACCAGGCAAAGACATCCTCATATTGGCTTAGTAACTCAATTATTTCTGCTTTTTGGCTGGGGTTAAGGTCTGTCCCTATCTTGAGTTCTTTTGGATGGTCAGGGGTTCCGATATCTATAGTGATGGTTTGGTCCAAATTGGGTTTGGGTTTATCCTCGACCCATCCTTTGATCTCATCAGGTGCGTCGTCGTAATCTGTCTCGTCTTGTTCAATGCCCATTAAATCGAAATCCAGCTCAATGTCAAAATCATAATCATCATTCAAATTTGAAAGACCATTTGTTAGGCAAGGATTACTCAAATTGGTACACCTGACATGAAACAAAATACTTGTCATATATAAATCATTTTTTCACGATGATCGCATTTTCAAATAACAAGAAGAAACGACATAATGATGCAGAATTAAAACAACAACAAAAATAAACTTCTTCATTCCCCCATCATCTGGGGTCAATCACCCTGACGTCGAGTTTTACCCCTGTTTGGATATCACGGGTTTCTGGGTCCAATTGTCGATGGTCAGGTCAGCTGGAATGCGCTGGATAAAGGAGGGCCTCACATCGGACACCTCCCCGATGATTACGGATACGTCGCCTGAATCCTTCTCCATATCCTCTCCAGGAATAATCATCAGCCCTGCCCAATCGATGACAGGTACAACTTGCTGGGCTCCCGGTGGTATGATAATATTCGTCCCCTCCTTACTGCTTGTCGATTGTCCGGGGATGTAGCATTTGGTTTCAAACTCTTTTGCGACCTCCTGCAGGAAACTTTCCCTCCGGGCCGGCTCACTATGTGTGGGGGTTAACTCTTCATTCCCTGCCCCAATCACAGGTCCGCTGATCCCCTGCTCATTGTCGGCCTTGGTCGCTGGACTGCCAACTAGTCGAATCGGAGTCGCACCCTGACGGTGTCCCCCGTACTGCGCCCACATGGTATCCCAATCCTGCTTTGCCTATCTGCTGTGGTAGGTGGATGGGCTCGGTGATTCCCTGACTAATATGCCTTTTTCCCTAGTCCCTGTCCAGGTTGGAAGTTCATTTTAATCATTTCCCTTGCCACAAAGGTGAGTTCCGGAGAGACCCTTGGTTTCACAGCTGGAGCTCCCAGGCATCTATAATGGGGAGTGCTAATCTCTAGTGCTTGAAAGCTGGCAGGCGCCGCTGACTCATCCACATTGATTACTGGTAGGCCACTCCTGGGAGGAGAAGGGTCATCGCATTCGGCCGAGATTGTTACCAAGATTCCCATCGATGATCAACTTGATTTGTTGGTGGAGCGTGGAAGGAACTGCCCCGGCCATGTGTATCCACGGCCTCCCTAACAGCAGGTTGTAGCTTGCCGTAATATCTAGGACTTGGAAGGATATATTAAAAGTACAGGGCCCTATCTCCACTGGCAATTCTATCTCTCCGATGGTATCCCTCCGGGATCCGTCAAAAGCCCGAACCACCACATGACTGGCCCCGCAGGCGCTTGGGACTGATGTTCATTTTCTTCAGCGTACTGAGAGGACATATATTCAATGCCGATCCCCCGTCGATCAGTACCCCATTCATGACATATCCTGAGGAGATTACTGCAATGTGTAGCGGTTTTCGGTGCCCCCCCTTCCCTCTTCGGGAATGTCCTCATCTGTAAAGGATATTGCATCGGTTTCCAATAAGTGGCCTACCAGCTGGCCGAAATCCTCCTCACTGATCTCTTTGGGCACAAATGCCTCCTCCAGAACCTTCATCAGGGTTTTACAATGTTCACTGGATGACAACACCAAGTCCATGACTGATGTTAGGGTTGATTCCTCATTTAAAATCTGGATCCCCCTCATTTCTGGGTGATCCATCCTTTTCAAAAACTCTATGGCCCTTTCCTCGGAAACCTCTTCATTTTTTCTCTTTTGGCTCTCAAGGACTCGCCCGGGAAGATATAAGGGGTTCCCCTTGGTCGTCACGGAAGCACAACTGGCCGCTTCCTCTGGTATTCCCCCCCGTAATTCCAGGGTACAGTCTTCAGACTACTGATAGGGAGCTGGGACCTTGCAGCAAAAATGATGGGCCTCGGAGCTGTCAACTTGATAGGTCCCTCTATGTTATTCGTACTTACCCCTATCAACTTGATGGGCGTTACCCTCGCACTCCCATGGTCATGTATCACATTTATCATCTCCTCAACTTTCTGCACATAGTTCAACCTTGGCGGCTCCCCCGCCTCACTTGCCTCCGTCGCATTGACTCCCCCTCCATCATGTCTTGGCAGGGGATTTGCCTTAACATTCGGGGAATCCGGCTGTTCTACCACAATCTCTCCACTGTCAATCAGGTTTTGGATTCGATGCTTTAACGTCCAGCAATCCTGTGTATCATGGCCAGGGGAACTGGAGTGGTATGCACACCGCTTGCTCGGGTCAAAACCTTCTTACCGCTTTGGGTCACTCGGGGGTGCCAAACCAACAATCTTCTGTTGGGCAACTAATACCGCTAATACTCGTTCAAGCGGCTCCCCGAGCGGGGTGAATACTCCGGTTTTGCGATGCCTCATATCTTCTTCGCCCCTCTGCCCTTTGATCTGTGAAATTGGGCTGTCGGGATTGCCCTCCCCTCTGTACCTGTACCGGAAGATGGCTTTCTGCTTTTCTGGATGACCCTTGTAGGATGAGGGAGACATCCTCTTCCTTCTTCTTTTGGACTCTCCGGGAAGTGCTGCCATAGTTTCCGTTCTGTATTTGCTCGGCAGCAGTTTCTAAAGCAGTAAGATCCCGGATTTTACCCGATTTCAAACCCATGTCTACCATCTCTCCATGTTTAATCATTTCAGCAAAGGGTCTTCCAATCCCCGAGATGACCCTCTCATAATACGGTGCCTCCTGGATGTCTACAAAGGTCATCACCATCTCTGATTCGTTCATTGGGGGGGTCACCTGTGCGGCCATGCCCCTCCACCGTTGCGCATATTCCCTGAAGGATTCCCTAGGCTGTTTCTTAACCTTTGTCATTTGGTACCTGTCAGGGGCCATCTGGGCCTGAAAGCTGTATTGGGTTAAGAAGGTATGGGCCAATTCCTCCCAGTTGTGGATTCGGGCGTTATCGAGGCGGGTATACCAGATTCTTGCCTCCCCTGTTAAGCTTTTCTGGAATAGTTGCATTCTTAACCCCTCGTCCTCGGCATAAGCCCCGAGTTCTCCAATGTATATTTTCAAGTGTGTATAGGGGTCTCCCTTTCCATCGTATTTTTCAAACTCGGGAACTTTGAACTTTTCTGGATATCTGGCTCCGGGGAAAACACATAAATCCGAGTAATTAACCCTGCCCAGGGAACCTATGCCCCTTAGAGATTGGATGGTCTCCTCCATGTGTTTCATTTTTCTCCGAAGGTCGTCATTGTCCCCCTCTTCTGGGATAGTAATCACTGTCCTGCTAGGTATAGGAACGGCCCTTGTAATGACTGGCTCGTCCTTGAGTTGGGGTTGGTCATCCTTACCCAGGTTTACAACATTTTTAGGAGGATTCTGGTCACCCCCTGGTGGTGGAATATTATGTGGTCCTTGGCTTGGCGGATCCTGTCTGAGTAGGAACTGCTCTTTTAGCATTGTGGCCATTTCCATCATCTGTTTTTTGAAGTCATCAAACTCTTCCCGAGATATGGAACTATGATTAGGAATATCAGCCATTTCAGAGGTAGAGACCTGGGCTTTCTTAGACTGCGAACGGGTTTGAGGAGCAATCCTACAGAGACAACGGTTCGAAGTTTAGTCCCGGGGAAATGAAAACATGGATGCATGCTAAAACTGTAATTTTTTTTTGTGTGTTTTTGGGTTTTTTAATCTTTCCCTGCAAAAGAGAAAGTTAGTAGTCCTTTAGTGCCATAACCAATGCTAAACATGCTTTATTATGCTCCCCCCAACTATTCCCTGCAATTCACAGCGGTTAGTAATCTCTTTTGACATAGAAAAGGGATGTATGAATATTGAATGAGATCATGACATTTAGACATATAAACGTAAAAAGGCATGAAGAGACTTTTCCTCTGCGTTGGGTTATTCTGAGGATGACCTATCCTAGGGTTACTCTCACGGGCTTTTCGGCATGAAGGTTCCCAAATCTTCGCAATCTACTCGTTTGAGCCCTTTCGATTGGAGCGGATTTGAGTGGTGCGTTTCCTGAGCCATCTCCGGGGAGCAGCCCCATCGAGTCCAGTAATAAGCAAACCGACAGGTTCGCCTCAGGAGGAGGTACTCTCTCAACATACATTCACATTCATCGTCCTCACCGTATGCAAATGATTTCTTTAAAGTAAAGCCATTCCATTCAATCATTCATTCATTGGACAACAACACACATTCGCACAACAAAAGTAAAAAATCAAAATATCGCACACACACACATTTATGAATTTTAAAGGATAGGACAGCATCAAGATTTGAACGCGGCTTAAGCCCTCTAATGTCCCCAGCAGAGTCGCCAGCTGTCGACGCCGGGTTTTTCTCTTTCTCTGTCTTTTCCAATTTTAGCCTTTTGGTTTAGATGATTTTTGGAAAAGGTCGGCATTGAGGTCGACGGGGTTTTGAAAGATCGTTTTTATGATGAGCCAATTAACCAGAGTCGCCAGTTGGTATATTTGAAATGGATGTACCAACTCATCCGAGTTTTCGCTCTTTTGTAAATCGCTGGCTCATATGTGACTCCGAATTAATTTGGTCTGCGAATTGAGATTCATAGAGTTCGGGGCTTGCTTAAGTGAGGGGAAGGTGCTAGGCACCCCTCGACTTCCGTGAAACACGGTTACCGCAATCTTGATGCTTCTCCTATCCTTTAATTCATGAAATGTGTGTGTGTGTGTGCGTGCGTGTGTGTGTATGTGTGCTTATGTGAATGTTGTGGTGAGTTTGTATGAAAGAATCATTTGGATTTTAGGGAAAATCGTGTTTTACTTTGAGAATGCTTCGGAATGTCTTTTCGGCATACACGAGAAAGCTTTATGAGAAAAGGTTTGATTTTAATTATCAAAACTATGAGATTTTCGTTACGTGTCGTTTTAACAAAACAAGAGTTTTAAACCTTCGTCAAAATAGGAATCGAGATCTATACGTTGCTTTCATAAAATGATGGGCAATTTCTAGGATCTCTTTCACCCTATGCACAAAGATTTAATAAAACGTCAATTATTTATAAAATCATTTCGTGTGTTGTTTTTGGAAAACGATTTTTTCTTTAGCTTTCTCGTTAGATAGGAATCGACATTCATTAACATTTCTCAAATTTTAACCTCGTGATTTTAATGTCCTACTTTGATTGATTTTATGAAAGTCTTCATGGTTTTAGCTTTGAAATCAAATTTTTCGGTGTCACAAATCAAATGAAGCAATAAAAAGCGCGGGGTTATTCATGGGCATGTAAGCCATCAAAATAAACCCCAAACGCATACAATCCCATCTTTTCACTATGACGGGGCCTTAAATCCGATTCTCGCCTTAGCGTCGTTTTAAGGCCCGACGGTTTACATGTTCACAACGAAGGATTACATTATTCCTAAATACATACGTCAAAATTTGTCCGTCATCGGATTCGGACCACGGGGTCGCTTCCCTAGGCTCACAACCACGATTACTACGTACTCACAAATCAAACATTACAATAAATAACCAACACGGAAATTCTAACAATATCACGACATCCTAAATAGCAAATTGAAGGAACCACAACCAATACATCTCTTATACACAAGCAAGAAATCAAAACGTGAATATCATCGGGTTATTACGAAGAATTTTGTTCCAATGGAACCCTCGCAAATAATCCCTAATTCATTATTTCACAATAAATTACATGAAGACTACATTAATTTTAGCCAAATGATATGATAAATTGCTAGAATAAAGGGAAATTTCACCTTGCAATTGATACCAAAATGGAAGTAGACTTGTGTATTGGAATAGAAGAAATATGTGTGTTACAATCAAATCAAAGAGTAAAAACCCTCTCTTTTGATCTTCCTTTCTCTCCTATTTGTTGCAAAATTTATGGTGTTTTTCCTCTCTATTCCCGATTTTCTGCTGCTGCTCTTGCTGAATTTCTTCTTCCTCTTTCAAAAACTGCTGAACCTCCTGTATGCTGCCGAAGCTGGCTTAAATAGGCTGGCCAGCTGGCACGCCTCCCATCGCACTCAGCTGCTGAGTGCTGATTTCCCGGTTTTCGTGCTGGCGCACCCACTTGGCCGCAGATCTATCCGCGGCTGGCGGGCTTGACTTTCTCGATTTTCGTGCCACGCCTCGATTTTCGTACCGCAACGTCGGTTTTCGCTGACAGGCTCGTATTCCGCAGTCCGGGAACTTCCGGGAGACGTGCCACCTCATTCGGAAATGCCTGCCTCGGACGATCATGCTGTCACGTCGACTTGGGCTGCCCAAATCATTGCGGCGGTGCCGGGCGCTTGCCCCTTGTGCCCGCTCCTTTGCTCCTGCAAGCTGGTTCAATTGACGATTTCGCCCTCCTGTCAAGGTTAGTAGAAGGAAACGCAAAATTTGGGTGTCTACAACTGTGAAACCGAAAAGCCAGGTTTTTTCCTATTTCATGCTTATACACGAATTTAAACACTGTAACATCAGATACAAATGCTATATAACAGATTATAAACACTTAGCAACATATATAGTCATCATATCATCAAGTCTTAGCAATTGTATTCATCCAAATTTATCACAGAGAAGTAATTTGAAAAAAAATATGAATTAAAACTTAAAGCTAGATTATTACCTCTTTAACTCTTCCTAGACTATGATTGTAAAAACTTGGCAATCTTCCTTCTTCCTCCTTCTCAAATTCATAGAGAACTCTTCTCACTCTCTTTTCTCTTTTCTCTCAACAAAACTCTGTTTTTGTTTTTAGGCTTAGCAAACATAACGTAAAAAAACTGATCCAATACTCAATACACATTAAGTCTTAGCTGTTATAAAATTTAAAAAGTCTCAAGGCCCTGTTTGGCTTGAACCTCAAATAACCTATTTTCTCTTTATTTTAATAGTTATTTTATAATATAGTTTAATTGTCACCTTCAACTTAATTAAAAACAAATTCAATTAAACCTTACTAATTAAATTATAACTTCAATTTGGCCAACTATAAATTAATTCAATAAATCATTTTATTCAAATAAATCATTAATCATCTAATTTAACTATTAAATTAAATTAGAATAAATACCAAATCACCACACAAATAACAATTAACATAATTATACTAAAATAAATTACTCCACAATAATTCCATCAATTATTTATTTTATTCAATAAATAAATCAACTAAAATATTTATTTAACTCAATAAATATTTTATTTATTCACAAAAATCACATTCGTTACATCATTCCCTCCTTAAAAGGATTCTGTCCCCAGAATCACAACGCAATTAACCCATCTATCACATCCTTCCCTCCTTAAAAGATTTTGTCCCCAGAATCGCTATATATACACTAAACAAATAACTCAGGGTAATTCTTCATCATTTTGTCTTTGAGTTCCCACGTAGCTTCCTCAGCACTATGGTTCCTCCATATCAACTTTACAGATGGTATAACTTTATTCCGGAGAACTTGCACTTTCCTATCCACTATCTGAATTGGAACCTCTTCATAGGATAGATCTTTCTCAAACTGTAAGGGTTCGTATTCTATAACATGTTTATAATCAGCTTTGTACAGTCGCAATACCGAAACATGGAAGACATTGTGAATATGTTCTAACTTTGGAGGTAAAGCTACCTCGTAGGCTACCTCCCCTATCCGCTTCAGCACCTTAAAAGGTCCAATGAACCTTGGACTCAATTTGCCCTTTTTACCGAATCTTATTTTTCCCTTCTAGGGAGACACTTTTAAGAAAACGAAACTGTCGACTTCAAATTCACGATTTTGACGATGCTGATCCGCATATTTCTTCTACCTGTCTTAAGCTGCCGATAATCTAGCTCTTATTATTTTGACGATTTCTGCCGTCTGCTGCACCAACTCGGGGAAGACGACGCTCACCGACCTCATCCCAGCATAATGGAGTTCTACACTTTCTTCCGTATAACGCTTCGTAGGGCGGCATGCCAATACTCACGTGATAGCTGTTATTGTAAGCAAACTCTACCAATGGTAAATGGTCATCCCAGTTTCTTTTGAAGTCCATGACACAAGCTCGCAACATATCTTCCAAGGTCTGGATTATTCTCTCACTTTGTCCATCGGTTTGTGGATGGTTTGCAGTACTCATTCTCAACTGTGTGCCCATACGCTCCTGTAAACTCTTCCAAAAGTTTGATGTGAAACGGGGATCTCGATCAGACACAATTGACAATGGAACACCGTGCCGTGAAACAATCTCCTTAACGTACAACTTTGCCAACTGATCCAATTTAAATTTGATTTTAATCGGCAAGAAGTGAGCTGACTTCGTCAGTCGATCCACTATTACCCAAATTGCGTCATAACCCTTCTGAGTAGCTGAAAGACCTACCACAAAATCCATCGTGATATGCTCCCATTTCCATTATGATATTACCAATGGTTGCAACAAACCACTGGGTGTTTGATGCTTTGCTTTAACTTTCTAACAATTTAAACACTTCGCAACACATTCAGCAACTTCGCGTTTTATATTCGGCCACCAAAAATGCTGACGAAGGTCTTGGTACATTTTAGTGCTTCCCAGGTGAATCGAATATTTTGAATTGTGAGCCTCGTGCAAAATCTCCTCCCTAACTTCCGGTATTGGTTGTACCCAGATTCTACCTTCAAATCTCAGCAACCCTTCAGTATCAACTTTGAATTTAATATTCTCTCCTTTAGACATTCTTGTCCTTATCTTCTTACACTCCTCATCCTGGAGTTGTGCTTTCTTCACTTTGTCTAGCAAAGTTGGACGAGTTTCCATCTGGAACAGTTTTCCCTCCGATTCTCAACTTGGCAGTTTTGGCAGGTGGGAAGAACTTTGCTAAGAATTTCTGGGCCAAATCTTGCCAAGTAGTAATGGATCCCGGTGGTAGCGAATGTAGCCAACTTTTTGCTTTGTCCCTCAATGTGAATGGGAATAACCGCAATCTCACCGCATCTTCCGAGATCCCGCTGAATTTGAAGGTATCACATATCTCCAAGAAATTTATCAAGTGCTCATTTGGGTCATCAACCACCATCCCTCCGAATTGGACAGAATTTTGGATCATATGGATTGTCCCTGGTTTGATTTCAAAGGAATTGGCTGTTATGGTTGGCCTTGAGATACTTGATTGCAAATCATTGATTCTTGGCGTAGCATAATCTCTTAAGGCTTTTTGTGCTTCTCCCGCCATTGGTTGAGGTTGTTCTAGATCCTCCAGAGTATTTTCAGCACACTTCCTTGATTGTTGAATCCTTTTCTCAATGTTATCCACAAAAGGCAATAGGTCAGGATTCTTTGACTGAGTATGCATACACTACTCAAGAGTACCTAACACAATGTAGAAGAAAATAAAACAGAATTAGGATAAGAACAGATTTGTTTAACTAAAACCAATCTAATTTAAACTGATGATGAAAGTTATAAACGCAATTGCAACTCCCCGGCAACGGCGCCAAAAACTTGTTGGGATATTTGTATGTATAACAAATAAAACTCATACACGCAAGTGCACGTGATCCACAAGTAATATAAAGTAAGTAAAGTATCGATCCCACGAGGAATTGAATTGCATTTATGACTACCAACACCGATTTTGTAATTAGTTCGGTCTCTTTAAACAAGCGGTTTTAGTGATGAAATGGTCTAATAATTACTAATGAAACAATTAAAACAAATTTGGTTGTAAAAATACAGATTTTATGGGCTTGGGATTATAATTTCACTTATTGCAAACTTAGATTTTCATGCTTCCTATTGTTGCTAGTTGGTTACTATAGAATGTTGGTCGAGAACACGAAAGTAAAATATGGCCATCTCTCGATGCACCATATCCATATCATACTAAATCCACAATTGATAGAATGAATGTGAACACCCTAGATGAATAACGCACTATACTTCTATGTGAATTACAATCAAAAGGGTTTAAGAACAAGTTTTCCATTGGCCACACATGGTGCTTCGGTATATCTCTATCCTAAGCACGAAACATAATTTCACGAAGAATGTAATAATTATGAACATATGCTAGCATAATGAGATCTTAATTTATATTTCCTTTCTCAATTCCATATAAATTATCATAGTAATTGGTGATCAAGCAATTAAACATGAAGTAAAAATTATGCTAGACATTCATTTCATAACCAACTAGTAAAAATAAGGAAGCATTTCAATTCTTAGTCATGCAAAAGATCCATTATAATCCCAAGAGTTAAATTTAGTTCATAATAAAAATACTAGAGTTCACCATGCACAATTGGTTCATCATTATAATTACAGAGTAGGAAAATTAATCAAAAATAGAAAATATTCAAGCTCCCTGTTTCCGTTCTGCAACTTCTGATGATTTTCCAAGTTGTGTAGATAGTTGATTCCTTGCTCCCAATCTCCAATTTAGCATCCATATAGCTCCATTCTTCAATTTCCAAATGCCAAAAATGCTCAGCTGACTATTTCTAATTTTTGAAGCTAATATGCAGTAAACTCCTCTATTTTTCGTGTGGGAGGAGAGCTACACATTGAATTCCCAAATTTGCTAATAATGCATGCATGAATTGTCTTATTTTGACTTATTATGATTCCCACTACAAAAGTTCGAACCCACTGAATCCTCAAAATCAGGCACCACCCCATTTTCTGATAATGCTGCTTCGCTGGATGGAACGTGTTGCATGGCTGGCTGGTGACAAGCGCAGCTGCGCCGGCGCCCTTTGTAAAAGGGGCGCAGCTGCGCCGGGGGCAGGGCATGAGCAGGAGGGGCGCAGCTGCGCTGGATGCCAGTTTGCTGCAGTGCTGCTGTTGGATAATTTCTCTACTCTCAAGTCCTGCACAATCAACAAAACACTCCAATAGCACCCATCCACAAATGCACAACAACCAGAGCCAAATTTACCAAAAACTATGCAAAAGCCGTATAATGAGAATAGTGAATCAAAAACCGAAAGAGAGGGAAAAATGCATGAAATTACACTAGATAGCTATTAGATAAGCAGCAAATGGAACAAAATAGTATCCAATAAGTAGGTATGAAACCTACTTATCAAATACCCCCAAACTTAAATTGTTGCTTGTCCTCAAGCAAATACAACGAAATGAATGCAAATATGAATGCAATGTAATGATATAAGAATGCACCATGACCCTCATCAATTAGCAAGCAATCCACAAGATTTGCCTCAGAATAATCTAGCGAAACATCAAAACTTGGTCCGTGTACCATGATAATCATGCAGCTCAAATTTTGTGGTGAATGATAAAGTGTGTGTGTGTGCAGTAATCATCAACTATAGTAATCCCAATCGATTCTCATAATATGTTTCTTAGGGGAAATTTATATATTCGAACTACCATAAGGCAATTGGGGTAAATATAGTTAAAACCACACTATATCAAAACGTGGGGATGTACTTAGACGTTATTCGGAACATGACGCTTGGTAGTGCAATGCCTAGTTCCATTAGGCTATTCAATGATACCCATGTAACGAGCTTTCGGCCAACGACTCCCAAACCAATTGGTCTTAGGGCGCTAGGTGTAAAGACATCCCCTAGGGTGTACTTACTCGAATATCAAAGGCCACAAAACTAGGCTGACCAAGTCTTTATTAACACACATTTTTTTTTATTTTTTTTTTATTTTTTTTATTTTTTATTTTTTATTTTTTTTATTTTTTATTATTTTTTTTGGTCAACGAATGCGTTTTACGCTCCATTTCGTTGCATAAATACTCTACTAAGTACTCCCCCAAACTTGAACACGTGTGATCTCAACTAATACTACCCACAATTGCCACAATCATTAAAAACACAACCAATTCTCCCCAAACTCAATTATGCGAATCTTTGGGCTACTTAGTTAAAGAAAAACTACTAAGAACGTGCAAACCGGTTTTATCATAGCCAACGCAAGACAAGAGTTGCAATGTATCATGGCATTCGACTTGAAGTCTTAACAGTTAGCAAAAATCAAAAAGTTTTCATCATAGGCATGTGGGGATGCATACTAATCAACATAAGAGGATCATGCAACTAAACTACATGATGTGATATGATATGCATGAGAAATTCACCATTTTTTTAAACGAAAATAAGGAAACAAATACCTAAAATAACAATAAAGCAAACAAATAACAATAAAAACAGGTAATTTAAAGCATCACAAAGTAACTAGGCAAGCCTAATACCCCCAAACTTAAAATATGCAATGTCCTCATTGGAGATAATAGGGTAAAGAGTACTCCCCTAAGAAGCGTCCCCGGCGCCTCTAGGCGGCGTGTCGGGCGGAGGATAAGGGATACCGGAGCCGAATGTGGGAAACTCAATGTGGACCCCCTGCTGACTGAACGCCTCCGATAGTGCACCTGCGAAGGAGACGCTGTAATCCCTGAAGCTCGTGTGCAACGCGTCCATGCGGCGCTGCAGGAGGCGCATGTCGCGCTCATGTCCACTGACGCCCCTCTGCTGCACTGGCGGGGCAGGCATGCCCTCCTCACTGGCCTCCTCCACCTCATCAGCCACAATAAAACCTAACCCATTAGGCCGGGACTCTCCACCGTGCCAAACATTGTACTTTTGGATCGTGGTGCTATCGATGTCTCGCATAGGTAGCTGGATAGCCTCCTCGCTCCATTCCATGTTTGCCGCTAAGCATAGGCGTGTGATGATCGAGGCGTGTGGAATGGCACCGGAAGTGACAACCCGCATGAAACAAAGCATGGACTGGTTGATGATATAGCCCACGTCGATGCTCCCTCCACGCAGAATGCGGTGCAAGAGTACCGTGCGGTCCCGTGTCACGTCCTGATGATGGGTGGTCGGCAAGATACTCGCGCAAATGAAGGCGTACCACGCCTTGGCAAATCTATTTAGCGCGGTCTGAGGGAAGTGCACCTTCAAGGTGGTGCCAGGCTGAGTCTTCCACTGCGTGCCCAGCTGGCACATCTCATGTATCAAAGCATCAAGGTCAGTTTCGTAGCGCTCATGTACCACCCAGTCGGTGGCCTCAGCAGTAGTAGATGGCAGGCGAAAAAGTTCATTGATTGCCTGCGCCGAGTAGGATACCTGATTGCCCCGCACGAAGGAAATCCCATTCTGTGTTTCCCGGGCATTGGTATAGAACTCTCGAACAATGGCTATCGGGGCTGACTTCGGTGTCTCAATGAATAGCAACCAACCCAAACGCCGGATTTGGTCAAGAATACGCCCATCCTGTGCCTTGGGCTTCAAACCCCTCTCTGGTATGAAGGATTTGACGCTAAGCACCTCCCAGTAGTAATGCTGTGCAGAGAGATTGACAAATTTGGTGGCATCCAGAGTGTTGATGCCACCACCAGTAGATTCGGATCTGCTGCTGCTGGAAGAAGAAGGTTGGGGAGTGCGTGCACGCTTCGGCATGGTGGTATATGATTAGGGTTTGAAGGAAGAGTGTAGGTAGTTAGGGTTTTGAGATAGTGGGTAGGGATGAGAGGAGAGGGTTTGTTTTGCTGTTAGAGAGTCAGTTAGGTTTAGGGTTGGATGATTGTGACTAATGGGGACCGAACTATTTATAAAAAAAAAAATTTCCGCGATCGGCGCAGCTGCGTCGCAGTTGTACTGGGAAGCTGGCGCAGCTGCACTGAGCTTCAGGCTTGGCTCAGGCGGACACCGGCGCAGCTGCGCCGTAAATGAACTGATGGTGAGGCGCAGCTGCGCAGTTGTTCAGATGTTGCATGCAAGGGTGACCCGGCGCAGCTGCGCAGGTGCAGCACAGAAGATGGGGCGCAGCTGCGCAGGAGCTCAGGATTCCTGAAAGATTTTCTTTCTCTGAACAGCGGCTAGTGTTGGCAATGGAACGATATACCCCCAAACTTAAAGTGTGATCAAGTCAAACGGTTGAGGGCATGATTGGACGCCTGAAATAAAAACAAAGAAGCATGTTAAAATGAAATCACGCAAACTAAATAAAAGTCACACAAGAATAGAAATAATAAAAGTAATCTCGGGTTGCCTCCCGAGGAGCGCTTTGTTTTAAAGTCGGTTAGCTCGACTATCATTTATGCTCAATCCATGGCCAGGTCAACTGAGGACTTTTGGCGATCAATTTCGCCTCCCCAATAGTGCTTCAATCTTTGGCCATTAACCTTGAATGGTTGCTCACTGTCCTTTCCAACAATCTCGATGGCTCTATGTGGAAACACAGCAGTGATGGTAAAGGGACCCGACCATCGGGATTTGAGCTTTCCCGGGAATAACTTGAGCCTGGAGTTGAATAGTAAGACCGCTTGGCCAGGTTCAAATTTTCTCTCGATGATTTTTCGGTCGTGCCATCTCTTTACCTTCTCTTTGTAGAGTTTAGAATTCTCATAGGCCTGCAATCGGAACTCGTCGAGTTCATTTAGCTGTAGAAGTATCCTTTCTCCTGCTGCAGATAGGTCGAAATTCAACGTTTTAATAGCTTAGTAAGCTTTGTGCTCTAATTCGACCGGTAGATGACAAGCCTTTCCATAAACTATGTGGTACGGAGACATGCCGAGAGGTGTCTTATAAGCAGTTCTATAAGCCCACAAGGCTTCATCTAGCTTTAGAGACCAATCTTTTCTGGTAGGATTAACAATCTTTTCCAGAATTCTTTTTACCTCTCGGTTGGATACTTCGGCTTGACCATTCGTCTGTGGATGGTAGGCAGTGGCAATTCTGTGTCTTACTCCATATTTGGCCAGGAGGGCTGTGATCTGTTTGTTGCAAAAATGGCTCCCCTCATCACTGATGATCGCCCGAGGAGTGCCAAATCTAGTAATAATGTTTTTTTGTAGGAACCTCAAAACCACCTTAGCATCATTGGTTGGTAACGCCGAAGCTTCCACCCATTTGGACACGTAATCAACCGCTAAAAGGATATAGAGATTATTGCATGAAGATGGGAATGGTCCCATGAAGTCTATCTCCCATACGTCAAAGATCTCCACCTCCAAGATCACATTTAGTGGCATTTCATTACGGTTGGAGATGTTTCCCACCCGTTGGCATCAATCACAATTCTTTATGAAGTGGTGGGCATCTTTGAACAAGGTGGGCCAATAAAATCCGGCCTGGAGTACTTTTGCTGCTGTTCTCTGCGTTCCATAATGGCCACCATACAGAGAAGAATGACATGCATGTAATATACTGGTACTCTCGACCTCGGGGATGCATCTTCAGATCACAGAATCCGGGCATTGTTTGAACAAATAAGGCTCATCCCACATGTATCTTTTTGTATCATGCAGAAATTTCTTCTTCTGCTGAGAAGTTAGATCCGGTGGTAGCACATGACTCACAAGATAGTTGACAATATCAGCGAACCATGGGATTTCAGATGTGACTGCAAATAGCTGCTCATCAGGGAAGCAATCGTTTATTTCGCCCTTCTCTTTGCTCTCCAAATCTGGATTGTCCAATCTGGATAGATGATCGGCTACCAGATTTTCCGTGCCTTTCTTGTCCTTAATTTCCAAATCAAATTCTTGTAGCAAGAGGATCCATCTGATTAATCTTGGCTTGGCATCTTTCTTTGAGATCAAATACCGAATTGCTGCATGATCAGTGTACACCACTACCTTTGTTCCAATGAGATAGGATCGGAACTTGTCGAATGCATAGACAACCGCGAGTAGTTCCTTCTCGGTGGTGGTGTAATTCATTTGGGCCTCCGACAATGTTTTGCTGGCATAGTAGACTGCATGTAGAACCTTGTCTCTGCGTTGTCCCAATACCACGCCCACAGCGTAGTCACTAGCATCACACATAAGCTCAAATGGAAGAGACCAATCCGGTGCCACTATCACAGGTGTTGTTGTCAATTTTTGTTTTAACAACTCGAAGGCTGCTAAGCAATTATCATCAAATAGAAATAGGGCATCCTTTTCCAACAGATTGCACAGGGGTTTTGTGATTTTGGAGAAGTCTTTGATAAATCTTCGATAGAATCCAGCATGGCCCAAAAAACTCTGAACTCCCTTTACAGAAGTCGGTAGGGGCAATTTCTCGATAGTTTTCCAATTTTGCTTTGTCCCACCTCCAAACCTTTTGGCTGAGACTTTGTGACCCAAAATTATTCCCTTCATGAACTATGAAATGACATTTCTCCCAATTAAGCACAAGATTTTGTTTCCACGCATCTCTTCAATACCATGACTAAATTCTCAAGACAGCTGTCAAAGGAATTTCCAAACACTGAGAAGTCATCCATGAAGACCTCCATGTTGATTTCCACCATGTCAGAAAATATTGCCCATCATGCAATCGCTGAAATGTGGCAGGAGCATTACATAGACCAAAAGACATTCGCCTGAAAGCAAAAGTTCCATAAGGACAAGTAAAAGTGGTCTTTTCTTGATCCTCAGGAGCGATGGTAATTTGATTATATCCAGAATATCCGTCAAGCAAACAGTAGTACTCATGCCCTGCAAGGTCGGTCCAACATTTGATCAATGAATGGGAAGTGGGAAGTGATCTTTCCTTGTGGCTTTGTTGAGCTTTCGATAAATCCATGCAAACTCTCCACCCCGTGACTGTTCGGGTTGGTATTTAGCTCGTTGTTTCTCATTTTTTACCACAGTTATTCCTCCCTTCTTTGGTACACACTGCACTGGGCTCACCCATGGACTGTCAGAAATGGGATAAATGATCCCGGCGTCTAGCCATTTCAGAATTTCTGTTTTTAACCACCTCCTTCATGATGGGATTCAGCCTTCTTTGATGCTCTATGGTAGGCTTTGCTGTCATCTTCCATCAGGATTTTGTGCATGCAAAAATGAGGGGCTGATTCCCTTTATGTCTGCAATGGTCCATCCAATTGCCCCTTGGAATTCTCTGAGGATTCTTATCAGTTTTGTCTTCCTGCCAAGGATGTTAGTGCAGAGGAAATAATGACAGGTAATGTATCTGAAATGCCTAGGAATGCATACCTGAGATGACTAGGCAGGGGTTTGAGATCAAGTTTAGGAGGTACCTCACTGGATGGTTTTAATTGAGAATGAGGCATCGTTTTGAGCTTTTTCAAGGGCTCAATAGGTACCTTGAATCTTGCCATCCTGGGTATTGCATCTAGAAAATGAACATACTCACAGTTCTCGGGTTCGTCCAAGTCGATGTCCCCTGTTAGTGTTTGCTCAAGCAAGTCCCTATGTGTGGCCTTAATGAATTCCTCGGTCACTGCATCTTCAATGATGTCAACTCGGAAACACTCTTCCTCTTCAGTTGGAAATTTCATAGCTTTGAAGACATTAAAAGTAACTTCTTGGTCCTGAACCCTCATTGTCAATTCTCCTTTTTGCACATCAATGAGAGTTCTCCCTCCGGTAGCTAGAAATGGCCTCCCAAGTATGATGAGGATGTCCTTGTCCCTCCTCAAAAGTCTAAGATTATGAAATCAGCTGGGAAAATGAACTTATCAACCTTAACCAGGACATCTTCCACAATACCTCTCGGATAAGTGACTGAACGATCTGCTAGCTGAAGAGAGACATTAGTTGGCTTGGGAGCTGGTAATCCCAACTGAGTAAAGACGGACAATGGCATGAGATTAATGCTTGCACAAAGATCACACAAACATTTCTTGAATGATAAGTCTCCAATGCTGGCACAGAATGGTGAAACTGCCCGGATCCTTTAATTTTGGAGGTAGCTTCCTTTGTAATACTGCACTGCATTCCTCTGTTAAGGCTACAATTTCAAAATCTTGCAGTTTCTTCTTTCTTGACAGAATACTTTTCATGAACTTGGCATAACTTGGCATTTGTTCTAAAGCTTCTGCAAATGGTATATTGATTTGAAGCTTTTTGAAAACCTCAAAAAACTTAGAAAATTGCCTGTCCATTTTCTGCTTTTGCTACCTTTGGGGGTTATGGAACTGGTGGGTAGTACCTGGGTGGGAGGGGCTTGAGTCTTTTCTGTGCTTTTTATGGGTGGGGGTTCAGATTTTCCAATGCTATCCTCTTCTTCAAAAAAGTTCAGCAGATGCAGTTTCTGGGGAAGGGCCGCAGCTGCGCCGTCTCCCTTTGCAACATTGGCGCAGCTGCGCCGTCTGGTTCCAGTGCTGAAGAAGGGCGCAGCTGCGCTGTCTGCTCGTGGTGACAGTGGCGCAGCTGCGCTGTCTAGCAGGGTCTGCTTCCCACTTCTGGTGGTGATAGCTTAGCATTGCTCCTTCCCATTTCTCCTTGGATTGATTTTCGTGTCGCTAGGAAGAGCTCCCTGAGGTCTGCTAGACAACAAACTGAACAATTAACTCATTTGATTTTCCAGATTCTTAAAGCCTAATATTTGGCCTTGCTCCAACCTGTCAGTTTTGGCCATGTATTTCTCCAGATTCTCACTCATTTCAGCAACCTTCCTGTCAGTGGCTGTTACCTGTTGCTGATTTTGGAACCCCGGAGGATTGAGAGGTTTTGGAGCTTGTGGATTATCTTGACGGTTGCTCCATGAGAAATTTGGGTGGTTCCTATTCCCCGGAGTGTAGTTGTTCTGATATTGATTTACTGGCCGTTGATAGTTGCTCACAAAGTGGCACAGATTCAGCGTTGATGGCACATTGATCCGAAGCGTGTAGAACCTGCACAAAGCTTACAAATCATGGAAACTTGCTGACCTTTACCTTCACATATATGTTGTCAAGCTTTTTGGCTATAGCTGAAATCTGGGCTTGAAGTGAAGTGGCTGTGGTCAACCTCTAGTATCCCTGCCACTTTTGGTTGAGTGGATCTGGAGGATGGCCATTGATAGTTGTTTGCAGCTATAGTCTCCAAAAGTTCATAAGCTTCGTCATAGTTTTTACCCATGAATGCTCCACCCGCAGCTGCATCAATGCCTGCGCGTGTTTGAATATTGAACCCATTGTAAAATGTGTTCAGCTGCCATCCATTGGGGCAAACCATGATGTGGTGGGCACTTTCTCAATAGGTTCCTTGTACCGCTCCCATGTCTCGTACAAGGTTTCTCCATGATGTTGTTCATATGACGAGATGTCATTTCTCAACTTGGCAGTTTTGGCAGGTGGGAAGAACTTTGCTAAGAATTTCTGGGCCAAATCTTGCCAAGTAGTAATGGATCCCGGTGGGTAGCGAATGTAGCCAACTTTTTGCTTTGTCCCTCAATGTGAATGGGAATAACTGCAATCTCACCGCATCTTCCGAGATCCCGCTGAATTTGAAGGTATCACATATCTCCAAGAAATTTATCAAGTGCTCATTTTGGTGTCATCAACCACCATCCCTCCGAATTGGACAGAATTTTGGATCATATGGATTGTCCCTGGTTTGATTTCCCAAAGGCAATTGGCTGTTATAGGAGCTGGCCTTGAGGATACTTGATTGCATAAGATCATTGATTACTTTGGACGTAGCATAATTCTTCTTAAGGCTTTGTTTGTGCTTCTTCCCGCCATTGGTTGAGGGTTGTTATAGATCCTCCAGAGTATAAAATTTTTCAAGGCACACTTCCTTGATTGTTAGAATCCCTTTTTCTCAATGTTATCCACAAAAGGCAATAGGTCAGGATTCGGTCGACCGAGTATGCATACACTTCACTCAAGAGTATCACCTAACACAATGTAGAAGAAAAATTAAAACAGCAATATAGGATATAGAACAGATTTTGTTTAAACATTAAAACCAAATCGATAATTTAATACTGACTGATGAACAGTTATCATAACGCAATTTGCAACTACCCCGGCGAACGGCGCCCAAAAAACTTCGTTAGGGATATTTGTATGTATAGACATAAATAATAAACCTCATTCACGCATGACCGTGCAACGTGAGATTTCCTAATGTGGGGTTGGCTACATTTAGTAGGATTATTAAAGTAAGTTCTATAAGTTATACGGATCCCAAACGAGGAAGTTTAATTTGCATTTATGGGACTAACGACCCAACACCGATTTTTGTTAATTAGATTCGGTCTCTTTAAACAAGCGGGTTTTAGTGCATGAAATGGTCCTAATAATTATCCTAAATTATAGACAACCCCACCCACTTAAAAACAAAATTTGGTTGTAAAAAATACCAGGATTTTAATGGGCTTGGGATTATAATTTCGCACTTGATTGCCAAACTTTAGATTTCCATGCTTCCTATTGTTGGGCTAGTTGGTTACTATAGAATGTCTGGGTTCGAGGAGAACACGAAAGTAAATATATATGGCCATCTCTCGATGACACCCAATATCCATATCCACAACTAAAATCCACAAGTGATAGACTGAATGTGAACACCCTAGTTGAATAACGCTCTATAACTATCTATTTGAAATTACAATCACAAGGGCAGTTTATGAACGCAAGTTTTCCATTGGCCATCACATGGTGCCTTCGGTTAATATCTCTATCCTAAGCACGAAACATAATTGCACGAGGAAATGTAATTAATTATGAACATATGCTTAGCTATAATGAGTTCTTAATTTATATTTTCTTTCTCAATTCCATATAAATTATCAACTGTAATTGGTGATCAAGACAATTATACAACATTGAAGTATAAATTATGTTAGACATTAATTCTTAAAACCAACTAGTAAAAATAAGGAAGCATTTACAAATCGTAGTCATGCAAAAGATCCATTTAATCCCAAGAGTTAAAATTTAGTTCATAAATAAAATATACTATAGGTCACCATGCACAATTGGTTCATCATCATAGTTATCAGGTAGGAAAATTATAATCAAAAATAGAAATATATTCAAGCCCTCCCCTGTTTCCGTTCTGCAACTTCTGATGATTTTCCAAGTTGTGGTTGATACGTCTTTTTCCTTGCTCCCAATCTCCCAAATTTTGCATACATTTAGCTCCATTTCTTCAAATTTTCCAAATGCCCAAAAATCGCTCAGCTGGACTATTTCTAATTTTTGAAGCTAATATGCAGTAAACTCCTCTATTTTGCGGTGGTGGGAGGAGAGCTAAAAATTGAATTCCAAAATTGGCTTTAATTAATGCATGCATGAATTGTCCTATTTTGGACTTATTAGTGATTCCCGACTACTATAATGTTCGATAACCCACTGAATTCCTCAAAATCAAGGCACAACCCCATTTTCTGATAATTGCTCGCTTCGTGGTTGGAACGTGCTGCATGGCTGTGCCTGGCGACAGGAGCAGTTGCGTCGTGCGCCCTATTGTAAAAGGGGTGGCTGCAGCTGCGCCGGGGGCCCACGTGGCACACGAATGTTTGTGAGCAGGACAGGAGGGGCGAAAGCTGCGCCCGTTCCCCTTAGTATAAAGGCGCGCAGCTGCGCCGGATGTGCCAAGTTGGCATGACAGTGCTGCTGTTGGATAATATCTCTACTCTCAAGTCCTACACAATCAGACCTAAAAAACAAATACATAAATAGCCTCCCATCCACAAATTGCACAACCACCGAGAGCCCAAATATACCAAAAACTATTGCAAAAGCCGGTTATAATGAGAATAGTGAATCAAAACCGAAACAAGATGAAAGAGAGGGAAAAATGTCATGTAAATTACAATAGATAGAGTGATTAGATAAAGCAACTAAATGTGAACAAAAATAGTATCCAATAAGTAGGTATGAAACCTACGTTTCAGCCCGTAGAGAAATTGTTTGCATATCTACTCAAATAAAGGTTAACCACTACAAAATCCGGAGGCCCATGACTCCAGCAAAAAGGTTATGGATAGGGACGGGATTCCTATTCCTTAAGTATGTTAAGAATAAGGGGTCTTGTCTAGTTTTATGTTGAAAATGGTTTCCAAAGATTAAGTTTGGGACAACATAAGACAAGTGCAGATTATGTTGGGATATCCTAAAGACAGTTTTAGGGTATATTATTACTTTTATTCCTACTCCGTATTGCCCGTCAATTAGATAATGGGGTTTATCATGAAAGGAGTTAGTGGGAGGGTAATAGACTCTTGAAGGAGCTTCAAGAATCCACAAAGCACTTTAAGGTCGAAACCGACGGAACCTGTAGATAGACCTATTGTACCAACTATTCGAATCGTAAATATTGGCGTAAAGAGTACCGAAGTATATCCTGGGAGGTATGCATTCATCATAGCAGGATATGATGATGAGGATACGCATCTTAGAGGATGATGATCCGAGTTTTTATACGATGGTGGCGATGAGTAGAAGACACTCAGAGAAAAAGGCAGCGATGACCATGGAATTCGAAATGGTCCACCATGTATGAGACACCAAGTATAGACTCAGGTTACTCCACAAAAGGACATCGTGCCTAGAGTGTGGAATATGGTTCGTTAAGAGAAAGACTGGGGGGGGGGCAAATGGCAAGGTGTGAGACCTATAAGACCAGACCTATTTAAAAGGTTTTTCAAGTCAAGGAGTTGGATTTGATAAAACCTTATTACCGAGGTATATGCTCAAGTCCATTTGGATTTTGTTTGTGATTACAAACGTATTAAGAAACTCTGGCAAAATGGAATGTGGGTAACGCCCTCCTTCCTCAATGAAAGACACTTGTGGAGAATGTAATGTATGATACAACCAGAGGACATTTGTTTCAAAGGTTGAAGCAAAATCGTGTTTTAAAGCTACAATGATCCATTGATGGATTGTAAGCATAGCTTCTCAAAGATGGTACATTCGTTTTGATGACGACTAAATTCAAAGAGTTTGATTTTATTCAAAAACCCAAGAATGAAACTAGTGTGTACCAATAAGGGTAAGTGGGACGCGCTGTGATAATTCTTAGTATTATATGTTGATATACCTACTGATATGAATTAAAACACCAATGCTACAAATCACGAATGATAAAATTGTCTAAACATTCCTCCATGAATGACTTGGGAGGAGGCCATTCTTATAAATTAGGGATATAAATCTATTTCGATCGATTTAAAAAGGATGTACGGCTAGACCCCAAGGAACGTATTGTCATTGGATGCTTAAGGTGGTTTTAGCATGACAAATTCCGAAAGAGGTTTCATGATGCATGAGCCATGGAGTGTATATATTTCTCTAAAATTGTCTCCAATTAAAAGGAGAGATCGCATGAGTTACTATCATGTATGCAGGTGAATATACAAGGGCCTGATGTTGATCAGTCATATTCTGGAGATGTAATCACTTGTAATACAGTGATACACATCTTTAAGGTAACTTAAACGGTTATGGAAGATGTGAATCTTGATTCATGGTTGCGGTCTGAATTAATAATAAATCAAAAACTATAGGGCTAAACAGGACTCCAAGTTTTTCAGACTGCCCAAGATGATAAAAAATCTTCTTTATGGTAAATACGTCTACCATAAAAGGTGGTGCAGTGAATTAGAAAAGGTTCACACAACAGCAAACGAGTTGCTGGTTTAGTGACAAAGACAAAGTATATAGCTGCTAAATGAGATTGCAAGTCTAATTGCTTTGGATGAAAAAGTTCATTACAGAACGAGGTATAGTTCCTAAGTATTCATCTTCGATTCAAACAAGTGTTGCGGCACTTTCATTTGGATTAGTGGAATCAGTGAAAGAGGAAAAATAGGAATTATAGGGATAGTCGCACTATGGAAATTAACATTGCATATCCATCTACTGAAGCTTTAGTCCAAACAACACATCACTTAGATAAGAAGGGTATTAGATACCATGGCGATTGGCTTTTAGTGCAAGTGGTGAGGATTGAAAGTAGTATGCACACAAGTCCAATCATATATTTGATATGATGTAGCATATACTTTGTATTATTATTTTGTTTGTTAAAGTCATTTTTCATTATCTTACATTGGTGATGTTATATTAAATTGGATAAAACCCATAGTTTTGAACAATGCTTTTAGAATCATGATGGGGGTAATGCTAATGAGATCTAAAATTCTAGTTAGCTCACAAACTAAAAATCGTTCCTAATCAAGGGAATACTAAAAAGGGGATTACGTGAAATCGGATAGATTAGTAACATACGTTGCCTTGCTCTTATAAAGAGGATGATTGATCTTCCTAATCATTTATGTGGAGACCATTAAAGCAAGTCTTGTAGGTGTTTATTAGAGAATAAGTTCATCTGAACGTGGCTCGCTAAGGAAATACCTAATGGAGTTTTACTCGTTGTCAATAGGAATTCCTCTAGTGATAGTAGTACAAGTGAACTTGGACCTTGAGATCATCATAGTATCTTGTGTGTGATGAGATATACTTTGACATGTCCCTTAAGACCCTTAGGCTAAAACAAACGTGCATGATTGGGAATACTAAGTTACTACAGGGAGATAGGTGAATGATCAACAAATAAATCTACCACTTCATAGTAAAAGTGAGCGCTTCAATGACCACTATTTCAATCAATAAATTCGACGACTCCACCTACTAATTCCCCACAATCAGAATGTCTACTTAGAAGAGGAGTTTTCTAATTTGCAATATAAGAGTTGTGCATATTTTGCGAATCGAACATTATAAATACTTAAATAAAATAAGACATGACACTAACATTCCATGTCTTATATTTAATTGGGACATTTG